>CM053791.1:424248035-424563035 GCA_028749045.1 Cupressus sempervirens
TGCCTCTAGGGATTAGATGCTAGTTTTGTGATTGGAACCTTTGATTTAGTACACTTTTAGGATTCCTGTACTTAGAGAGTATTTTTATGCTATGTGATTTTGATAGCCTATTTGGGACTTGAGATTATCTCCTCAGCATGGTGGGAGTGGACCACTTAGTTTCCATGCGATCGGGTGGTAGTGTTTTTCCACTCTTATCATTTGAGATCCATTTGAGACATCGTGGCTAATGCGTCCTTTATGATTGTGGATATGTATCCTTTCACTGATGATTAGCATATGTTAGATGATGTTATCTTATGCTTATATTTGCATGTTAGATTACTTTCTTCATATGATGTAGTATGTATAGATGTGACATTCCTACTATGTTAATACTGAATATCTCCTCGATGATTTGGAATGTTATGCACGGAGGGATGGCTAGGATCCACGATGGTCTAATGATGCTATTTATGATTGGGAGGAATTGTGCACTTAGTTTATTATGTATGATCTTTTATGATGATGTATCATGTATGATGTATGGTTTTGCTTATGTTGATGTATCATGGATTAGGATAGGATGATGTACCTTATTCCACATATGTATATTCTTATAAGCTTTTCATACCATGTGACATGTACAGTGGATGATTGAGCATTTAGAAATGTAATGGATAAACATTGGACTGATTATTATTATTTCATATGGATTGTTGTATGAGATGGATTCATTAATGTTAGTTGATTTAGATGTGATTCAATGTTAAGGGATCCTTAATGAATGATAGCTGTTAAGTATGTTATGTTTACTTTTAGATGGTTATTGCTATTTCTTTTGTATTTATGTGTTAGTTGTAAATGATATTACTTTCATGTAAAAAAAAAAATGCTACCAAACTTAGCAAAATTCTAGGTTAATTCTTTGGATCCCTTGGCGAGGCATTACATAAAAATTGTTAGAACAATTAACTACTACTACTACATATTTTGCCTTTTTTGTGGATTGAGAGATACAATTTTGTTTCTTGCTTGTCCAAGACACTAGTCTTTTACCAAGAAAGAATGCTTCACCACTAGTGCTCTTCCTATCATCAATACTTCCTACCCAATCAGCATCAGTAAATACTTTTATGTCCAAATTACCTCTTATTTTATACCAGAAGGCATAGTCTTCATTACTTTTTAGATATCTCATGATTCTCTTGATTGTCATCATGTGATTTTCTTTGGGATTTGGTAAGAATCTTGCTACCATACCAACTACTAATTCAATATCAAGCATTGTATGCAGTATATACTTTAATTTTTCAATTATTGATCTATATGTAGTCTGATCTACCTCTTTGGTATCATCATTCTTGGAAAGCTTATGTCCATTAGACATATGGGTTCCAACTAGTCTTGAATATTCCATTCCAATTTTTTTTTTTCCTTGATATATTTAGATTGAGTAATATAGATACCATCTTTCTTCTATTGAATCTATAATCCAATAATGAATTTTATCTCTCAAAAAATAGGCATCTCAAATTCTTTACTCATTTCTTCTAAAAATGCTTTGCACAAGTAATCATTTCCTAAGAATTAGGTATCATCAAAAAATATTTCTAGTAACACAATCTTCTTGTCTAGTCTCTCTTTGATATACAGGCTACTGTTATCATTTGTTCTTCAAAAGCCAATCTATATCAAGTAATTATGTAGTATTTCATACAAAGCTCTAGGAGCTTGCTTTAGACCATATAATACCTTGTGTAACTTGTAGAGCATTTCCCTTTTGCTAGGATCTACAAAACCATCTGGTTGTTCAATGTAGACTTCCTCATCAAGAATTCCATTCAAGAATGTAAATTTTACATCCATTTGATACACTTTAAATCCTTTGTGTGTTACATATGCTAGTAATGTTCTAACACCTTCTAATCTTGCAAAAGGAGAAAAAATTTCACCATATTCAATACCTTCTTCTTGAGAATAGCCTTTACATACTAACCTTGATTTTTTTCTGGAAACTTTTCCATCTTCATTTAGCTTTTTTTTGAATAATCACTTTCTACCTATTACATTTTTATCCTTGGGTCTAGGAACAAGAGTCAAAGTTTTGTTCTTCTCTATTTGTTCTATCTCATCATTCATTTCTTCAATCCAACTTTCATTATCTAATGTATCTTTAACATTTCTAGGTTCAATTTTAGCAACTAAATAAGTACCTTTGAATTTGTTTTGTCTTTGTTCCATCTGATTTCTCTCTAATGATCTGATCAAGTGCATGATGCCTTCTGACATATCTTACTAACATAGGTTCTTTGTATTTGGGATGATTTTCATTGATTTCATCATAAATTTCAGTATCAAGCTCGTGTCCCACTATCTGTGACTCGGGTCCATTAGGCTGAATTTGTTCTAGCTCGGTAGCCTTTTATTGTGACTTGGGTCCTTCAAATTGTGACTTGGGTTGCACTGTCTACAACTCAGTAGTTGTTGGAGATTTTAGGGACTCGGGAGGTGCAACCTCTTTTCTTTTAGATAGATTGGTAGGGTATTAGGTTCATAGTAAAAAAATATTTTATAATCCTCTCTATCTTTGTTTCTTACTTCTTCACATTTTTCTACAAACTCATCATTTCTCACATGTGCACTTTCTATTATATTATGAGTAGAAAAATTCAAACATTTATATGCTTTACTTCTGTAGGAATATCCTAGAAATATGCCTTCATCGCCATTGACATCAAATTTTCCTTTTTCTACATTCTTTTAAGATATAACATTTGCTACCAAATACTTTCAAGTAACTTACATTTGGTTTGTAAACATACCATAGTTGACAAGGAGTTTGATTTGAATCTCTCTTTAGTTGTACTCTATTCAAGGTATGAACTATGGTGCTGATTGCTTCCTTCTAGTATTTGATTATAACATTATTTTCTCTCATCAATATTCTTCCATAATCCGTGATGGATCTGTTCCTTCTTTCAACTATACCATTCTGTTGAAATGTATCAGGGGCTAATACTTGCTTTTAAATTCCTCTTTCAATGCAAAATTCATTGAATTCATTGGAGATGAATTCACCACCTCTGTCTAATCTCAAATATTTCAACTTCTTTGTAGTTTCTTTTTCTACTCTTACCAATTACCACTTGAATTTTTGAAAGGATTCTAATTTTTCTTTTAGATATATTATAGTCATCAACAAAGATAATATGGCACTTTTCTCCACTATAAGTTTCTATTCGAATGGATCCACTTAAGTTTGTATGTACAAGTTTTAAGACTTATTTAGAATGATAGCTCTTGCTTTTGAAACTAGTCTTTCCCATCTTACCAATTTGGTAATTCTTACATAAACCCTTATTAGGTTTCTTCAAACTAGGAATACCTCTTACTCATTTATGTTTTCTTATCTTGATCAAATTATCAAATTTTACATGACATAATATTTTGTTCCATAACCATCCTTCTTCTACTTGAGCAATAAAATATGAACTTTCACTAAGATCAAGATAAAATAGATTACCTTTTGTTTATTTTCCATGCTTTAATCCTTCAACCCAATAAGCATTATCACATACAAGTTCATTAGTCAAATAAATACATCCTCTTCCTTTTATGTTACAAGGTTCATTGTTTCCAAATCTTACACTACCACCATCATAATATTCCATGTGTCCAGACTTTGATTTATCTCCAGTCATCTGATGTAATTAGCCATTTTTAATTATCCATGTATCGTGTTTGATAACATGAGAGATAAGTACCATCTTATCTTTTTCATTATCTGATTCATCTTTTATAGCTATATAAATCATTTCATCTCCACTATTATTAGAATCCTTAGCCATAAAACATGATTTCTTACCTTTCTCCTTGATGTCCTTGTAGTTCTTGAATTCCTTCTTACCTTTGTACTTTTTACTATTCTTTTTATCTTTATTTTCTTTATGTTGGCAACTAGCAACAATGTGACCAACTTCTTCTTAAGAAAAATAGATTAGAAGAACCTTACCTTTGTACTTTACTCAACGTTTGGAATATTTTGTTGTAAGTAGGGCTTCAAAAATTTCTAGATCACTGTCAAAACTTTCTTCTATCTCTTCCTCACTCCCTAATTGATTGGACTTTGATTTCTTTCTCTTTTCTTTGAGTGAGAGTTTGGCTTCAAATGCAGACTCAATGTTTTTGGAACTAGGAACATAGTTATCATAGTTATCTAACTAAAAAGTTGTCAATCTTCCAACTAGAGCATCCAAAGTTATCTTGTTATTTGGATCACATCTCATCTCTTGAATAGCAGACACTCTAATTGCATAAATAGGAAGAAGGGTTCTAAGTACCTTGCTTACAACTATTTTGTCATCAATGTCTCCTCCAGATCCTTTGATTACACTCACACTTGCTTTGATTCTTTCCATATATTTTTCAATGTTTTCATGTTCTCTCATTTTCATCGAATTGAATTGACCTTTGAGACTTTCTACTTTAGCTCTTCTTACATTGTCATCTCCTCTATAGATATCTTTTAGTTTGGTCAACATTTCATGAGCATTTTTATAGTCCTTTACCTCATCAAATTCAACATAACTACGAGAAAATACAAATTAAATAATCATGATGTTATGATTCTTCCTTTTAGCAATATCTTCAACTGATAATGTTCTAGTGGGAGTCTTGTATTCAACATCAAGATATTTACAACCTGAATCAATGATGGTGGCCAAATGCATCCTCATAAGTCCTTGCCATGCTGCAAAATTACCTTTACTCAACTTTGGAATCTCTCTTCTATAAAACATCTTGATCTTTAGCTTAGGTGCTTAAAACTTTCTTTGTAAGTAAAAAAATCTTTGATACCAATTGTTGGAAATATAAAAGGAGTAACTAAGAGGGGAGGGGTGAATTAGTTACCAAAAATAAATCCTAGATCCCTTAGATGTTAGTACAAATAATTTTGTCAATACTTAATTATGTCGATGCTCAACAAACAAAGAATTGTTGTAACTTGGTAAACACTGAGAATGCCCAGTAATTACTTAACATGCAAATCTTAAGATGTTATCAATGATTATTATTACTTTAACTTAGTTGCAAGAATAGAAAAGTTTCTTGAATAAAAAAGAAATAGCATCAACACATTTGACACCAAGATTTAACGTGGAAACCCAATTTGGAAAAAATCACCAATTGCAACTAGCTAATAATTTTTGCTCTTCTGAGGTGAGCCATGTTAGGATCCAACCCTATTAAAGGTTACAAAACACATTGTTAGGTGTGACCTTGTTAGATGATTTAATCACCCTATTAGGAGTGGCCTTGTTAGAGGTCTTTAGAAAATTCAATAGAAATGCCACCTTGTTAGAGGATTTACAAATAACTATTTAGCCAACTCTGTTAAGAGATTTTGATCACTTGCTACGATGGTCAGAGAGTAACAATGACATGACCTAATTTGAATGCAAGTGAATTACTGATTACAGATCTCAATTCAAGCTTATACTTTATCCTTCCTGATTGAATATATCTTTTCTGCTCCACAAGGATATTCTACTTATCATTCTCATTTCTTTCTTCTTAGCATCTTCAAATCTTCCACATATTCACACACCACTTCACACATTCTGACTCACAACTTGACCATATACTTATATCTTTCATGTTGTTCAGTTAGTTAGAATATAACTTAGAATAACTAATATTCATCTTCTTAGTTATCTAGAACCAATAGATAAATCAATTAAACTTAATATGCCAAAACAAGAATATCCTTTGTTAGCTAACCCTACTTGATAGACACTAACTCAGAAACAATTTTCCTATGTTAACCAAGTGAAGCTCAATCAACACTACATACTTGAAAATTTTCTTTGGTAACCAAGTGATCTTAGTTAACACTAGTTCCATCCAATGTTTCCTTCATTAGCTGAGTGGGATCAATTAACACTCATCTTCCTCAAACTTTTCTTTGTTTCCCAAGTGAACTTGACACCTATTGACTGGTAATGATATGATATTTTGTGTAACATCAAAGATAATACACAATTAATCAATTATTTCAACACAAGGAATATACCTTCATCTCTTCTAGGATCATACTTACCAATATTATCATCTCTCTTAATGTAACACTTACTTCCAAATATTCTAAAATAATTTACTAATGGCACATGTTCAAGCCATAATTCATAAGGAGTCTTGCTTGTACCTTTTATGATTTGTACTCTGTTCATGGTGTATACTATTGTGTTGACTGCCTCCCTCCAAAATGTCTTTGGATACATCACTCTCAAACATAATTATTGTTGATTCTTCTAATATAGATATGTTCCTTCTTTCTATAGTTTCATTTTGTGTGAGAGTCTTGGGTGAAGCTAATTGTCTCTTGATTCTATTCTCTTCAAAAAAGATTTTAAACTCTCTAGAAGTGAACTCTCTACCTCTATCTGATCTCAAACATTTAATATTTACACCAGATTTATTCTCAACTCTATTCTTAGACACCTTAAACATTTCAAATGCCCCAAATTTTTTTAAAGAGATGTTACCCACATAATTCTAATGAGATAATCTTCAAAAATCATAAAGTAACTTTCTTCATAGCACCCTCTTGTTTGGGTAGGATCATTCAATTTTGTATGAACAATATCCAATTTCTCTATCATAGTAAACTTCTTGCTCAGAAAAGAAACCTTCTTTTTGTTAGTCATAATACATTCTTTGCAAACAATATTTTTAGGATTCATGATTCTGGGTAAATCTCTAACTGAAAATGTGCTACTAGCCTTGACAATATTATAAAAGTTTATGTGACAAATCATTTTGTATCATGACCAACTATTATCCACTTTTTCAACCAAACAAGTCACCTTAGTTGGGTTTAATTGAAACACATTAAGGTAAGAGCAAGAACTTAGGTCTCACTTCTGATAAAAAAGTGGAAATGTTTTTCATATTTTTGGAATTTATTGTCAATTGATGTCAAAATTTTAGGAATTTAGAGATTAAATATTGATAGAATTTAGTAATAAAAATTTTGGTTCTTGAAGTCTAGTTTTTTAATATGTAATTTATTTGCATACCCATATGATAGAATTTTTTGGTATGGATCTTTCAAAACCAATTTTTCAAAATGCCTATTTTACTTTAATACCACAGTTGTATATAAGCACCATAATTTGACACAAATAAATATTTTTTTCAAAATCCTCTTAAAAGAATTAGGGATATATATTTATTTGTTGCATGATCATAATGTTGTAAATAATATAAATTTAGTGCTAAAATTCTAAAGTGCCTATTATAATGATATTTTGGAGGATTTTTCATGTGGAGGATTTCATCGTACACATCTTTGTCAAGACTTCTAGTCTTTCATTACTTGAATTTGGAGACTGGTTCTTCAATTTTCTAGATATGGAATTAGAGTGGATTTTACATTGATTGGGATTTTATTTTTCCCTCATGAATGTTGATATGAGAAGAGGGGAGTTTCTTTTCTTTGAGTAGTGCATGGAGCTTATTTATAAAAAAATTAGTGGATATTTTACAAGGTTAGAGGTTGATATTGTTTCTATACATGTATGCATGATATCTTAAGAAAAATATTAGTTTAATTGCATTAATTAAATTAACATTAATCTCTTCTTAAGATTTCACTATCATGCACTTGCATTAGTGATTTAATAATTAAATTAATTATTAAACATCATTTTACCTATTAGGGTTTCTTATTAGTATTTTATTAACACCTTCTACAATGATTGATCTATTTTACATTTTATTTATTCTTTTTGGTTAATAATACAATCTTGCATAATGTCAGAGCAAAAACCCTTGTATTTTTCTTCTCTCTACTTCTCTATGGAATGTTACTGCATGTAGGTGTTCCATGGGTATTGTGAATTTTTTTTGATCAAATTCTATATGGTATTAGAGCCAAATATGCTACAACTTGTCCAAATTTTGTCCTAATAACCCCTATTTTGATATAAAATTCATCAAATTTGGACATTGTTAATAGCGGAGATAAAAAATAAATTGCATACTATAGCCATTGGTAATGTATGCTCTACTACCACCACCACTAGTGATCATTAGTCACGTACCATTGCAATGTCTCTACCATCATTTTTGCTAACCAAAGGTCACATGTAAGATTCATGTGGCTTATTTTTGGCTCATAAGAGTTTTGAAAGAAAAAAATCCTTACAGAGTACACTATCATTTTTCTATGACTGATGCATTTATGGAGGTTTTTTTTGGTTTTGTTTAAGTATTAATGCCTATTTTTGCAATCCAAGCTAGTTGATCCTTTTTTCATTATAGGGGCCATAACTTTCACAAATTTTATTTACTTTTTGATCTAGAAAAGGCATAGAAAATCTCTTCTTGAGCATGACACATATTCTCTTCTATATTCATTAGTATTTTATTAAGGTACAATGGATTTTACACTGAATTATTTATGAGATCTTTTTCTTGTATTTTCTCTCCAAACTATATTGGGTTTTCATTATATATATTATGTTGGGTGGTATTTTTTCTTTAGAACTTTCTATTGTTTATTTCAAAATACTAGCATTCAAAAATAGAAAACCAAAAACCTCTTTGTCATCTTCTGTCTAGTTTTGAAAGATTGCATTAATAATTATAAACACTCATAGAAGTTGAGGTAACACCTGTAGGATGTCAGACTCATATTTATTAGAGCCTCTTACTCTACATAACTACCATATCTAGAAATGCCAAATGATTCACCTTCTCATATCACAAGGGTTATGATCCTATTTGGATGAGGTTCATCCTTATTTGATACACCCTTTTTGTTGGCTACAATTGATTAATTATGTATTATCTTTGATGTTACACAAATTTCATATCATTATAAATTGGCATATGCCAAGCTCACTTAGGTAGTGAAGACAGTTTTCTATGGCTACCGAGCAATCCAGAGTTTTCCTAGTTCAGAAGGCAATGTCCACTGAGTTCACTCGGGTGTCAAAGGAAAGTTTGAAGAAAATAATTGTTAACCAAGATCACTCAATTAATGAATGAAAATTTTGAAGAACCCAATGTTAAACAAGCTCACTTGGTTACCAAAGGAACTTTGTGAATATGCAGTGTTAACTGAGATCACTTGGTTAACACAAGAAAATCATTTCTATGTTAGTGTCTACCAAGAAACATCAGTTATCGAATGATTTTCTTATTGTGCCATATTAAGTTTAAATGATTTATCTAATGGTTCTAGTAGACAAAGGAGATGAATATTAACTAATCTATGTTTTATATGAGCTAACTTGAAAAAATGAAAGATATAAGTATAAGGTCAAGTTGAGAATTTAAAAGTGTGTAAGAGTGTGAATGCATGGAAGATTTTGAAGATCTAATGATACAGTAAGGAAGTGACTCAAAAGGATAAGCAGAATATCCTTGTGGATTTGTAACAATATATTCAATCAAGAAGGATGAAGTACAAGCAAAAATTGAGATTTGTAATTAGCAATTTAGCTGCACCAAAAATCAAGTCATCTTATTGTTACTCACTAGTATTTGTAAATCCTCTAACAAGGTGGTAGCTCTATTGATTTGTCTAAAGACCACTAACAAGGCCACTCCTAATAGGGTGATTAAATTTTCTAATAGGGTCACACCTAACAATATCTTTTTGTAACCTTTAATAGGGTTGGCTCCTAACAAGACTCACTTCAGAAGAGTCAAAATAGTAACTAGTTGCAATTGGTGGTTTTTCCCAATTTGGGTTTCCACATTAAATCTTGGTGTCAAATATGTTCATGCTATTTTATTTTATGTTTTTTCAACTAAGTTAAAGTAATGGTAATCACAGATAAAATCCTAAGATTTACATGCTAAGTAATTATCGAGCAATTATAGTGTTTAACAAGTTACAACATTTCTTTGTTCGCTAAGCATCAGTAGTATTCGATTTTAAGAGTTTATTTTGTACTAACATCTAAGGGATCTAGGATTTATTTTTGTATTAACTAATTCACCCCTCCTCTCTTACTTCTCCTTTTATATTTTAAAAAGTTGGTATTAGAGCATTTGGCACTTATAGAGAAGGTTTCAAGGACCTAAGCTAAAGATTAGGATGTCTTACAGAAGAAAGATTCCCAAGTTGAATAGAGACAATTTTGCAACATGACAAGGACTTATGATGTTACTTTTGGCTACCATCAATGACTTAAGTTGTAAATATCTTTATACTGAATACAAGACTCCCACTCAAACGTCAGTTGAAGATATTGCTGAAAAGAAGAATCATAACATTATGATGACTGATATTGCATCTCCTCTTAGTTCTGCTGAATTTGATGAAGTAAAAGACTATAAAACAATGCATGAAATATGAATTAGACTAAAAGACATTTATGGAGGAGATGAAAATGTAGGAAGAGCTCAAGCTAAAGGTCTTAGAGGTTATTTTGATTAGATGAAAATGAGGGAAGATGAAAATATTACAAAATATGTGGAAAGGATCAAAGCAAGTGTGAGTGAAATCAAAGAATTTGGAGGAGAAATTGATGAGAAAATAGTTTTAAGCAAGATATTCAGAACCCTTCTTACTATTTATGTAATTAAAGTGTCTTCTATCCAGCAGATAATATGTGAGCCAAACAATAAAATAACCTTGGATTCTCTAGTTGGAAGACTGATATCTTTTTACTTGGATAACAATGATAACTATGTTCCTAGTTCCAAAGGTATTGAGTCTACATTTGAAGCTAAATTCTCACTCAAGAAAAATAAATCAAAGGCCAGTCAATTAGGAAGTGAAGAAGAAGAAACAAAAGAAAGCTCAGACGATGATCTTGAAGTTGTTGAAGCCCTACTTGACAAAAAGTATTCCAAAGGTAGAGGAAAGTACAAAGGTAAAGTTCCTCTAATATGCTTTTCTTGTGAAGAAATTGGTCACATTACTGCAAGGTGTCCAAATAGAGAAAATAAAGATGAAAAGAATTTAGCAATAAGTAGAAAGGCAAGAAGGATTTTAAGAACTACAAGATCTACAAAGGAAAAGGTAAGAAATCTTATTTTATGGCTAAATATTCTAATAAAAATGAAGATGAAATGGTATATATTTCTGTAAAAGATGAATTGGATGATGAAGGAGATAAAATGGCACTTATCTCTCATGTTAGAAAAAATGATACATGGATTATTGACAGTGGCTGTTCACTTCATATGAATAGAGATAAAAAAAAATTTGAGCATATGGAATATTATGATGGTGGTAGTGTGAGATTTGGAAACAATGAACCTTGTAACATAAAAGGAAAATGATGTATTTCTTTGACTAAAGAACTTGTATGTGACAATGCTTATTGGGTTAAAGGATTAAAGCATAATCTACTGAGTGTGGCACAATTGGATAACATTGGAGTCAAGGTGGAATTCATGGATGGAAAGGCCAAACTACTAGATGGAAAAGGAAATCTAGTCAGATCTGATAAACAAACAAAAGGTAATCTATTTTATCTTGATCTCAGTGAAAGTTCATGTTTTATTACTCAAGTAGAAGAAAAATTGTTATGGCACAAAATATTATTTCATGTAAACTTTTGATAATCTAGTTAAGATAAGAAAACATAGAAGAGTAAGAGGTACTCCTAGTTTGAAGAAACCTGACATGGTTGTATGCAAAAACTACCAAATTAGTAAAATGGGAAAGACTAGTTTTAAAAGAAAGAACTATCATTTAGATGAAGTGTTAGAACTTGTGCATATAGACTTATGTGGACCAATTGAAATAAAGAGTTATAGTGGAGAATTTTTTTTCAATAGTTTTGTTGATGATTACTCTAGAATGATGACTATAATGTATATAACAGAAAAATTAGAAGCTTTTCAAAAGTTTGAGTGGTAACTAGAAAGAGTAGAAAAAGAAACTAAAAAGAGATTGAAATGTTTGAGATTAGATAGAGGTGGTGAATTCATCTCCAATGAATTAAATGATTTCTAGATTGAAAGAGGAATTAAAAGAAAAGTATCAAGCCTTGGTACAGCTCAGTAGAAGGGTGTAGCTGAAAGAAGGAATAGATCCATCATTGATTGTACAAGAACATTGGTGATAGAAAAGAATGTTGCAATCAAATAGTAGAAAGAAGCTATTAGTATTACAGTTCATACATTGAAGAAAGTACAGTTGAAGAAAGATTCAAACCAAACTCCTTATCAACTATGGTATAGTTACAAACCTAATGTAAGTTACTTGAAAGTATTTGGTAGAAAACATTATATCTTAACAAAAGAAAATTTGATGTCAAAGGTGATGAAGGCATATTTATATGATACTCCTACAGAAGTAAAGAATACAAATGTTTGAATTTGTCTACTCATAAAATCATAGAAAGTGCACATGTGAGAATTGATGAGTTTGCAAAAAAGAGTGAAGAAGAAAGCAACAAAGAGCTAGAGGATTATAGAAGATTTTATTTACTATGAACCTGATACTCTACCAAATATATCTGTTCAAGAATGGAGGCTTCACACCCCGAGTCCCCAAAATCTCCAATAGTTATTGAGTTGTAGACAATACAACCTAAGTCATAGTTTGAAGGACCCAAGTCACAGTTAGAGGCTAGTGAGCTAGTTCAAACCAAGTCTAAATTGTAGGCAATGAGACCTGAGCTTGAAACCAAAGTTCATGATGAAATCAATGAAACTCATTCCAATTCCAAAATACCTATGTTAGCAAGATATGTCAAAAGGCATCATGCACCTGATCAAATCATTGGAGACAAATCTAATGGAACAATGACATGAAGAAAATTAAAATGTACATGTTTACTTGTTGAATTTGGACCTAGAAATGTTAAAGATTCATTGGACAATGAAATTTGGGTTGAAGAAATGAACAAAGAAATAAAACACATAGAGAAGAACAAACCTAGACTCTTGCTCCTAGACCCAATGATAAAAATATAATTGGCATGAAGTGAGTGTTCAGAAACAAGCTAAATGAAGATGGAAAAGTTTCCAAAAACAAAGCAAGATTGGTGTGTAAAGGCTATTCTCAAGAAAAAGATATTGATTATGGTGAAACTTTTGCTATTTCTACAAGATTAGAAGGTATTAGAACATTACTAGCATATGCAACACATAGATGATTTAAAGTATATCATATGGATGTTAAATCTACATTCTTGAATGGAATTCTTGATGAGGAAGTCTACATTGAACAACCAGAAGATTTTGTAAATCCTAGCAAAAGGGACAGGGTCTGCAAGTTGCATAAGGCTTTATGGTCTCAAGCAAGCTCCCAGAGCTTGTTATGAAAGACTTCATAATTACTTCCAATATAGTTTGGCTTTCAAAGAACAAATGATAATAGTAGTCTATTTATCAAAGAAGGACTAGACAAGAAGATTGTGTTAGCAAAAATATTTGTTGTTGGTACCTTATTCATAGGAAATGATGACTTTTGCAAAGCATTTTTAGAAGAAATGCTTAAATAATTTGAGATGTCTATGTTTGGTGAGATAAAATTCTTTGTTGGACTACAGATTCAATAGAACAAAAAGGGTATAGACATTACTCAATCTAAGTACATCAAGGAAATACTAAAGAAATTATGAATGAAAGATTCAAGACCAGTTGGGACCCCTATGTATACTTGACATAAGCTTTCCAAGAATGACAATTCCAAAGAATTTGATCAAACTACATACATATCAATGATTGGAAAATTTTAGTATGTAGTGCATACAAGGCTTGATATTGTAGTAGAAGTTGGTATTCTGGCAAGATTCTCAATAAATCTCAGAGAAAATGACATGATGGAAATCAAGAGAATCATGAGATATCTAAAAGGTACTAAAGACTATGGCTTGTGGTAAAAACTTGGAGGCAATTTGAACTTAAAGGTATTCACTGATGTTGATTAGGTAGGAAGTCTTGATGATAGAAAAAGCACTAGTGGTGGAGCATTCTTTCTTGGTAAAAGACTAGTGTCTTGGACAAGAAAGAAACAAAATTGTATCTCTTAATCCACAAAAGAGGCATGTGGCACTAGTAGTTAATTGTTCTAACATTGTTTGCTTCATACATCTATTGGAAGAAATGAAGATAGAGATCAAAGATCCAATAGTCATATACTATAATAACACTAGTTCATTCAATATATCAAAGAATCTAGTGATGCATACCAAAATAAAGCCCATTGCTATAAAGTATCACTTCTTAAGAGAACTGGTGCAAAACAAAGAAGTCAAATTAGAATATGTAATTACAAAAGAGAAAATTATAGTTATATTCACCAAGCCATTACCTAAGGATGCATTTCTATATCTAAGAGGTAAGCTAGGGGTCATTCCCTTATCTAAAGCTCACTAAATGAAGTTTATTGATGCATCAACTAGAGCATGTTGAAGACAAATTAGCTAGTGTAGTATTAACGAGGCCATATTGCAAGTGAATCAGTACTTAAGGTATATTGATATTAACAGAGTTATTATCTTTGGCATACATTATCAAAGACAAAGAATTTTTCTATCATAGCCCATTGAAATTTTTTTTTAAGAGGGAGAAGTATGCTATCATAGTAAAGAGATGTCAAAGAAGGAGAATGAACTTGGCAGAAAAGATCTAGTAGACAAAAGATTTCTAACAGAGGGAGAAACTAAAGGTAGAAATAGTTCACATTAATAGAGGAAGTTCTCATGGATGTGAATCAAAATGAAACTAAGGATATGTTCCTTACTTTATTCTTGTTTCAAAAATTTCATTGTGTTATGAAATGTTGTGTTTCTCTCAATGCCAAAGAGGGAGATTGTTGGATACAATTGATTAATTGTGTATTGTCTTTGATGTTACACAAATGTCATATCATTATTATTCAATGTATGATGAGCTCACTCAATCAGTGAAGACAATTTTCTGAGGCTATCAAGAAATCCAGAGTTTGCCTAGTTTAGAAGGAGTGTCTACTAAGTTCACTCAGGTGTCAAAGGAAAGTCTATAGAAGATGAGTGTTAAATGAGATCACTCAGTTAATGAACAAAAAATTAGATGGAACCAGTGTTAACCAATCTCACTCAATTACCAAATGAACTTTAGGAATATGCAATGTTAACCGAGCTCACTTGGTTAATACAAGAAAATCATTTCTAAGTTAGTGTCTACTGAGTAGAGTTGGCAATTAAAGGATTTTTTTTTTATTTTGGCATATTGAGTTTAATTAATTTATCTAATGGTTCTAGGCAATTGAAGAGATGAATATTAATTATTCTAATTTTTATATGATCCAACTTGACAAATGAAAGATATAAGTATAAGGTCAAGTTGAGAATTTGAAAGTGTGTAAGAGTGTGAATGCATGGAAGATTTTGAAAATCTAATAATGTAGTAAGGAAGTGAATTAGAACGATAAGTAGAATATCCTTGTGAAGTTGAAAAGATATATTTGATCATGAAGGATCAAGTACAAGCTAGAAATGATATCTAAAATCAGCAATTTAGTTGCATAAAAAATTAGGTCATCTCATTGTTACTCTCTAACCATTGTAGTAGTGATCTAAATCTCTTAACAGAGTTGGCTTAATAACTATTTGTAAATCCACTAAGAAGGTGGCAGTTCTATTGAATTTTTTAAAGACCTCCAACAAGGACACTCCTAAAAGGGTGATTAAATCCTCTAATAGCATCACACCTAATAGTGTATTTTTTTAACCTTTAATAGGGTTGGCTCCTAACATGACTCACTTTAGAAGAGTGAAAACAATAACTAGTTGCAATTGGTGGGTTTTCTCAAATTGGGTTTCCATGTTAAATCCTAGTGTCAAATGTGTTCATGCTATTTTCTTTTATGTGTTTGCAGCTAAGTTAAATTAGTGGTAATCATAGATAACATCCTAACATTTACATGCTAAGTAATTATAATGTTTATTGAGTTACAACATTTCTTTATTTCCTAAGCATTAGCAGTATTTAGTTTTCAAAGTTTATTTTGTATTGATATCTAAGGGATCTATGACTTATTTTTGTAGTAATAATTCAACCCTCCCCACTCAGTTACTCCTTTTATATTTCCAACACTTTTGAGGTTATGAAGCATAGGAAAAATATGCATGAGGCTATGGGATTGTTATCAATTTATGTTATAGAAAATGTTTTCTTTCATCTTGATGGTTGTATTACTCCTGGTAAGATTTGTACCAAATTTGAGATTTTTTTTTGCAGTCTTGATAAGTTTATGGTACATTAGATTGAGCTAGAGTTGACATCATTGGCACCTAATTCATCTACCACTATTGAGGGCTTTCTAATGATGTTTTAATAAATAATACCTTTGTGTTAGGGTTGTGGGAAGATCAAGAATAATAATGAGTGTATTTACCCTATTCTATCTAATCTTCAAGGGAAATTTCATGTTTTCTCCTCTACTTTTCATTCCACTATGTATGCCTTGGGTCCTAAATTCCAAATGCCCACTTTCAAGGTGTTTTCTAATCAATTGACTAGAAAGCATGCCAAGCTTGCATAGTTGGATTCTCTCACAAGATTAAAGAACCAAACATTAGTCATTTAGACATCTAAGGGAAAGAAAAAGTAGAAATAGAAGCCCAAATCAAATTCAGTTGGTAGTGAGTATTCCTTCAATTGACCTCCAAAATTAGATTACAAGAAATCCCCTCCCAAAGGAAAATATTCTAAGTTTGGTGAGTATTACTCCAAAACTAATAAGTGTATAAGTGATCCTTTCACTTTTTTTCGTAAAAGAGAACATCCAATTTCCAAGTGCTCAACATGACTTGAAACTCTTGAGAAAGCTATGCAGCATCATCATATTTCTTCCTTAAATCCACAACCTTCTCCTAGATGGAAAGAAAATGTTATTTATATATGATTCTTTCCTTATATCACTACATGGATCCTTGATTTTTGGTGCTTTGCATCATATGACACAATATCCTGATCTGGTTACCTAACTTGGTCATAGTACTACTACACATATTATAGTTGGTGACTTAACATAGGTTAAAGTTTTAGGTTTAGGAAATATTTCTTTGGATGGAGTTTATCCACACAATGTTTATTAGGTTCCTTCAATTTCTACAAACCTCCTCTCTATTTACAATATTTTTCATTCTAGCTCTAGTAAACTAGTTTCTTTCTCCCAACATGATATCATTATATGAGACCCTTATGATCCTAATTTGGTTGTGGCTACTAGGAGTGTTGTTTTAGAGTCTCACTTATCTAGGTTTGATGGATTTAAAAGATATGTTTCAATAGGTGTTTCTCATGTAGACGTAGTGAGAAAGCTTTAGTATGAGCATTATCGCCATGTAAATTATAGATATCTAAAGTACATGAGTATATAGGAGCTAGTGATTGGGATGCCTCATATCTCTTGTATTGATGGTGTTTGTCAAGGTTATTCTTTTGAAAAACATCACTGAGATCATTTTGCAATAGGTAGAGCCTCACATGTTAAGGCACCATTAGATTTTATAAACAATGATATTATATCATTTTCCTCTCCCTTTCTTAGTGCTTTTAACCTTTTCACCTTCATATATGACTTCTCTAGATGCACATGCATGTACTTTTTGAAGTGCAAGTCTAATATCTTTGATTCATTTTGAATATTTAAGATATTTGTGGAGAAGCGGTTTGATCTTTGTGTAAGGCAAATAAAAAATGAAAATGGGGGGAATATATGTGAATTGGTCTTTACATGATTTTTGAATTGACCATGGCATATTATGTCATATTGAATAGTTCCCCATACTCCTTAGCATAATGGAGTTGCTAAGAGAAAGAACATGACATTTACATAGGAAATGACTAATTGTATGATTTAGTCTTGAGATATGTAACCTTATTTCTAGGTAGAGGACATGAACTATGCTAACTAAATTCAAAATCAAATCTCTCATAATGAATTATGACATAGGATTATGAGGAGGCTTGGTCTCATGTCAATCCCAATGTTTCTACATTCAAATTTTGTATTAGTTAGACTTGGGAATTAATTTAGATACTCATAGTAAATCAATGGAGCTTGAAAGAGTTGACCACTAATATTTGTTGGGTACTATGAGGATATGAAGGCCTATAGGTTGTTAAATCTTGATTCTATTAAGGTCTTGTTTCAGCAAGATGTCTAGTTGGATGAGTGTTGTCCTCAAATGGAGCCTCTATTAGAAGCTTCTCCCTCACCTCCTAGTAGTTCCTCTTCTCCTTACAATTCTATATCCTCCAAGGATTACTTAGATGATTATCCACCCTCAACACCTCCACAAAATATTCAACATGTGCCAAAGTGACCTGATTATACTATTCATGTAGCTAGCCCTTTGGAAAGAGATCCTTCAGATACTATGTGCACTCATACTTAGATGTCTGGTACTAGTCTTTTGAGTTATGTCATTTTAGATGATCCCCAAAAAAATTTTGCAAGTGACAAGACACCTTGAGTGGGATAGGGCTATGGATAAGGAATACTCTTCTTTGATGAAGAATGATAGGGAAAATGCACAAAGTGGGGCTACAATTTAACAAAAGTCAATTCTACGAAATGAGACCTCTTATAAAATCAGTACTCAATTTTTAAAAATGGGCACCCATTTTCAGCTTGGGTACCTAATCCCAAATTTAAAAAATGGGCAACCATTTTTAAAAAAATTGAGTACCCATTTTTTATTTTCAAAAAATGGGTAACTGCTTTTGAAAAAAAAAATTAATTTTTTTAGAAATGGGTACCCCTTTTTTAAAATTAACAAATAGGTATCCTATTTTCAAATTCAAAAAAATAGGTACCCATTTTTTAGTTTTAAAAAACAGGTACTCGTTTCTAAAAAAGTTAGTTTTTTAAAAAAAAATTTTAGGCGATTTTGAATGTTGCTTTTCATTTTTCAAAATGGGTACCCATTTTTTGAATTTCAAATAATGGGTGCCCATTTCTTACAACATGGGGTAGGCATTATTATACCTGCCTTAAATTTTGGATCGAGATAGGCTTGGTGAGGCCAAGCGTATGCCTTGACCTCTCAAGATTTGTCTAAGGCATTGAACTGACAAATTCATGTCTTGTCATTATTCTTAGAGGGTATTCCTAATCAAATTGTTTTATGAAACAAAAACCCATTAGAGCTCTCATTGTCCTAATTTTAAATACAAATTTTATAGTGTTATGAATTTTATTTACTATTTTTGTATTATTTTTTAATGAAAGTTGGTACCTAAATTTAAAATAGCGACATGCACTAAAACTTTAATAAATTTTTTAATTTATGATTTTTCTTAAATTAATTTATATGTCATCAATCTAAATTCAATTCTTTTGAAGTTACAAAAAAGAGGTTTTGAAAAATATAAAATTTTGATCATGAGAGGTTTTTAAATTTACTTTTATAGCCAATTAAAAATTAATAGTAAAAATTTATTCAATAAAAAGTTCATGAAAAATATTATCATCAATCTTTGGTGTGTTAGGTGACTTTTTTAAAAAGGATTTACAAAAAAACATTTATTTGTGTCAAATTATGGTGTTCATACATGAGCATGTATGGTCCTAAAATAAGCATTTTGAAAAACTGGTTTTTAAAGATCCATACCAAAAAAAAATCTATCGCATGGGTACACAAATAAATTACATATTCAAAAAGTATATTTTGAACACTATAATTTTTGTGCCTAAAGTTTTTTTATATTCAATCTCTAAATGCATCAAATTTTGACATCAATTGACAAGAAATTTCAAAAATAGGAAAAACACTTCCACTTTTTGTCCAAAAGTGAAACCCAACTTCTTGCACTTACCCCACACTTGGGATCTTTTTCATCTTTCAAAAGGAAGAAATATGGTTTGGTGCAATTGGGTGTACCATATGAAGGATTTAGGTATAAGGAACATCTTATTGTGAAGGGCTTCTCACAGGTGGATGGTATTGATTAATCTAATACTTTTTCTTCTATCAACTAGAGATGAATTATATTCACCTTATACTCTCACTTAGAGCTTCTTAGGGATGGATAGTGTATCAATTGAATGTGAGGAGTTACTTCTTAGATAGAGATATACACGAGGAGATCTATATATGGAATAGCCTCAAGGTTTAATGTAGCACTCTTCTATTGTGTGTAGACATAGGGGTCATTGTTGTTGGAATTCTTTAGAATAACTGAGGGGGTGAATTAATTATCCAAGGTCTAGATGTATAAATAAAAATTTTCAATTCTTAGTGGACCCATATCCATAAAATCTCGCCATGCATGCATCCATTAGGTCGTACAATACTTCAACTTTGTAGGCTACTGTCCTAGGTCAAAACAACTTTGCAAAAATGTAAACATGAAACATAATTGATTCAATAACACATTTGACACAAGAATTTTATGTGGAAACTCAATTTGACCAAAACCACAAGTAAGATGCTACTAATATTCAGCATCAACTAATCTTTACTCGACATATACTAATAATCACTTAGTTAGCACTGATTTTCATCTTTTCTTGGCAAGGCTTATTTTTCACCTGTCTTCCATTGATTTATGCTTAGCTTGCACTAATTTATTAGCAAGGCTTGGTAGACACTTTTCATACTTGATCTTCTTCTAGTCTTAACTTAATTAATATTCCATTTCAAACATTAAGTAGATAAACAATTCACTATAGTATCAATGTCTTATTGGTATTAGGGCTTCTTTTACATACCAAATAAATCAACCTTTCTCTAAGTGCTATTATTATCTCTTGTTCTTAAATCATCTTCATCAATCAACTAAATGATAGCTTTCAGACCAAAAAGTAATTGTCTCACTAGCAGGTAGTAGGTTTGACATCATTGAAAAAATAATGATTGTTCCATTATAGGTTCTTCACTCCAAAATAATCTCATATCAACACATTATATGGTCTCAAACAAGCCCTTTGTGTTTGGTATGAGAAGATGGACTCATTTTTTCTTCTATCACACTTCACATGCTATCATTATGATCCTATAGTGCACATTTAGTGTAATGTGGCTAATCATTTGATACCTATGTTATATGTTGATCATCTCATTATTACAAGCATTTCTTCCTCTATGATTTAGAGTGTTCAACAATCTTGAAGAGATTAGTCTAAAATCAATAATCTTGGACTTTTACACTATTTTTTGGGGCTATAGGTTATTCATTATTTAGAAACTATTTTCATACTAGCATGTAGAAGTACACTATTGATATGCTTTAGAGGTTGAACATGCTTCATTACAATCCTACTCCCACACCTTTTTGGTTGGATGTTATTTTATCTAACACTTGCTCTATTCCTAGAATGGATTCCACATTATATAGCTAGCTTGTGGGTAGTCTTTTGTACTTCACTCACCCACGTCTTAATATTTACATTGCAATTGGACTTGTCTCTTGATTTGCACATGATCCTCATGAGAATCATTGGAAAGATTCCAAATATATTGTGAGGTATATTTACTTCTTATGACATTCACTACACATCAAGAAATCCTCACATTATTAGTTTCAATGACTTAGATTGGGGTGATGATACTGATGATCAGAAGTGCACTTCTAGCTTTTTTCTTTGTCTGGGTTCTATTCGTAACATATGGTCTTCCAAGAAGAAATAATCTCTTGCATTATCATCTATAGAGGCAAGCTATCGAGCAGTTATAATAACTAGTTAATACATTTTATGGCTTTGGCAATTGATGATTGAGTTTGGTTTTTGCTCTGACGGTCCCACTATTCTTTGATGTGACAATTAGAGTTCCATCCACATTTCCTACAACCTAGTTGAGCATCAAGAGACCAAGCACATTGAGATGCATAGGCTTTTCACTAGATAGTTGATTCAAAATGGTTCTCTCATCATTGAGTATATTCCCACTTTAGGGAAGGTTTTTGACATATTCACTAATCTTTTTCATCCCTACAATAACTTCAACTACATTTTGTGCTTGGAGCAAAGGAAATTTTCCTTGAAGGATCTCTATGGGGCCTTTCTTCCTTTCTTTTTCAGCATTCATCATCTTTCTATCTCTCTTTGGAGTAGTGTTTTTCCCATGTGGTTATCTCTATTTATTTGTTTCTTAGAAATTTGGTTATGATTGGGTACCTCATCAGACCATGTTGTCAAGACCCAAATTTGCATTCAACATTATAGCATATTTTCTTTTTTCTTGCATTGTTTTTAGCTACATTGTTTCTCATCTTAGTAGCCCTCGGTGTTAGAGTAAAGTATTAATTTAATTGTATTAATTAAATTAACTTTACTCCCTTCTTAAGATTTCACTTTCATGCACTTATAGTATTCATTTAATAATTGAATTAATTACTAGATGTCTTTTTACTAGTTAGGGTTTCCTATTAGGCTTTTTCATCTCCTTCTATAAGGATTGATCCATTGTACATTTCATTTATTCTTTTTGGTAGTTCATACAGTCTTGCATATTGTCATTGTGAAAACCCTTGTATTTGTCTTCTCTCTAAATCTTTGTAATAGGTTTTTGCATGTAGGTATTCAAGGGGTTTTGTAAAAAAAATTTGATCAAATTCTAATCCTTTCCTTCCCGACATGCATATATGGCCTAGGGAGTTTCATTTTCTTTTAGATTTAGTAGTCTACCAAATGGACTATTTCCAATTTCTTAGCAATATTGGGGTAGATTGAGACCTTTTTGTATTATTTATCAGGTCAAAAGTGTCTTACATTAGTTGGCCTCTAATTACTAGTAATTGTGCACCTAATTTTGAAGAGTCTCATCATGTATGCAATTTCATGGAATTTGCATGATTTTTGGAGTCTTTGGTATAATGTCTACTAGTGTTACATTAGTTTGAGGTGTTACATCAATTCCACTTGGGTTTAGAGGAGTTTTAGGGTAGGGAAATTCATGTTGTTGCTAGTTTGATCCCTCTTCTCTTTATTTTTCATTGTACATCCTACCCTATGAGTTAGTATGTCTATATATTTGATTTATTCCCTCATATTAATGGTTCTAACTTTTTGTTACAATTTTGAAACTCTGAAATCATGCTTAACTATTTAGGCATGTAAATTACAATAGATTTTTCAATTATTCATATCTATAGATTCATTCCTTCTCTATTATTCTTATGTGTTAAATATTTATTTATGATATATTTGATTAAGTATTGTGTTTTAAAGAACTGTTCAATCAATTTCCTTATGAATGGTTCATTCAAATTTGATATCTTGTAGCACATATTTGTGATTGTGTTTCATGTTTTGACTTTGAACATGTGAAACCATAAATGTTTTTCTCTTTAGGTAATGTGACGTCAAAGGTTTATATAGAGTTTTTTTTGGTAGGTTTGTCTAATTAAGTTGTAAATTTGTGTTTTTATTTTATGAATAGTATTATGAAGGTATGGTTACAAGTTTGTGAATTAATAGGTTCATTACCATATTAGTTTATGTTTTAGCTATACAAGCATATTATTCTATCCATTTTCTTGTCCATATTTAGTTATAGGAGATTCATCAAGAGAAGTTGACCCTTCACCTAGAGATTCATTCTTGTCCTAGGTTCACCCATAACCTGAGAGTGTTTCCATATTCATATCGGATAGCTCAAAACTATATCATACTATAGGCACAACCCTAATTAAAGACAAGTTCCTTTCTTTATACGTTTAAAATTTGATGTTTGGGTTTCTTCTCTACATCAAAAAAAATCACCTTTAATAAAAATAAAAATATAATTTTTTGTATGATTCGATGAAAGGAAAAGTTTATAGATGTCAAATCATGTAGTGAAATATGATTTCAAAATGATTCTTTTTCTAAATTGTTGACTATACATGTACTTCAGTTATTTATGCTCAACCAAACAAATGAAATAGAATATGGGTGTGCCATAATTTCCTATTGACACTTGATGAGACGTTATTATTTACCATAAATTATAAGTTTCTTTAGGATCATAAGAAGAAACACCATCATTGAGCCACACCATCAAAGAACCCAATAGATAACATCAGTCCAACAATTATTATGAACTATGTATATTAATCATCATTTTTATAAATCATACCTATTTCATATATAATTTAGTAATAGTATTTTTCATTATTCTAGATACAATTCTCAATGGAAAAAAGAAATCTATGTTTATAAATTGCATTAAACAAATTAGAGATCTAATAATACTATGTATAGAACAACAAAAATATGCATGACAATATACATATATTAAGGTAACCTATTTTGAGATTCTTAGTAGAAATGTATCTTATATGGCTATTTTATATTGATTATAGATAAAGATTTTTTGATGGACCCAAAAGCCCCAAAAAAATAGAAAAAGGGATTAAAATAGTATGCACCAACCAAAGAAAAAAAAAGGCCTAAAATTCCAAAACAAAAAGCCACAGATAAGATATACAATGGAAAATGTATCCAATGTGAAACCAAAAGATAACTAAGAACTAAATATAGAACATAAAGGACTAACTACAAAAGCTCTTTAAGTACTTCAGATGCATCAAAATCTAGTTGGGTAATTTCCATTCTCACTTTCTTCAAGTCAATGTTTTTAGGAGCCATAATTTAAACATTACTATTAAAATTAATGCTAGTCCTTTTTCTAGGATAGGGACTTTTGAACCATTGTTCTAATTAAGAATTAAAACCTATTTCTCCTACTCAATGCTATCTATATTATCCACCAAGGGGTTAATGAAATTAATAGTTAGATAAATACTTTTTTTATTCTAAGAAATCATAGTATCAAAATGCTTTTTTTCCGCTTCTTATTCCAATCATAATTTTCTTATGTTTGTTCTCATTATCCTTCCTTAGTTTCTCTAGGTCCCTAGTAGTCTTCTTTAATCTCTCCACTATGGAAAAAAAAAATCTTCTAAAAAGTCATAATAATATGGGAACTAACATTTATAGTGGCCTCATAAGTCCATTTGGTCATATGCACGATACTCCCCTTGATTACATTCTCTATAGCCACAAGATTATTGTTCATCCCACTCTTCTTGATTTTGATCTCTTTGATCTCATGACACAACCCCTTGAATGTTAAAGACATGTTAATATAATTCCATCTATCCATCCCAAGAACATCCACATAATCTTTATTTTCTAGCCTAGAATTCTTATAGTTGAGTCTTAGATCTAGTAAGGAATCAACTCTTTTCTCTCTAGATATGTTAGCCTTAGAGGCTTCTATTTTTGTCTAGATATATAATCCTTATACTCCAAGTCTACTTCCCCACCTTTCTCCTTATTTCACCTTCCTTTGTGGGGTGTTTTGGTCTTTGATAGATGGTCATCTTCATGCTCTTCATACTTTATTTCCTCAACCTCCTCAAACTTAGCATATATTTCTCATATTATTATCTTTTCTTCATCAAAATGTATAATAGATTTTGAAGGGCTGAAAAGGATTTACAATGGCAAAAATTATGGAACAGCAAACCCTCATGCAACATTTGATTCTTAACAAGATTCTTCCTATGATTCTTGAAGTTTGATCTAATTGGTGAGCAAGGTTTTGCAAAATCTAAGGAGTAATAACCTCAAAAGAAATGGTGTTGACAATATATTGAATGAATATCTTGAAGAAGGTAAATTCATGAAGATTGGGTGTAAGGTAGGTCAAATTTCTATCTAGGAAGTGCTACTTAGCCTAGTAGTATCAAAACTAGGGGGAATGATTGAATCAATTCCTTTGGCTAGATCAATAGAGTTTGAACCCATTTTCTCAAGCTTTCAGGTGTTATCAATTTTGGTAGTTCTAGAAACTTATTTTATGTATGTTTTTTATAAATATTTGGAGATGAATGAAAAATATTATACCCAATGGATATATAAGTTAATAGGAGGAAGAAGAAGCTCTCTTCTACCATCCCCTTCTTTAATGTTGAGTGAAAGATCAAGTCAAAACCTAATGTAGAACAAAAGAAGTATGATTTAGGAAGGACGAAAACCAAAGAAACTAGAGAGTTAGCAAGTAAAGATGATATATCAAATGTGAAACAATTTACCATCTACAAGAGTAATGTCAAAAGTTATAAATGAACATCATTTCATGGGATATTAAAGGATTGAATGCTCTTCATAAGAAGGATATTTTGAGGAATGTGTTCATGAACATAAATTAGATGCTCTTTTTGTGTAAGAAACTAAGATTTCTAGAGAGAAAGTGAAAAATATTTCCTTTTTTAAACATAATAAAGTGTTGAGTTATAGTTCCCAAGGAGCATCTAGAGGTTTTGTCTTTTGGAATGAGGCCATTCTTCAATATTAGAGTGTAGGGAAAGATATCTCTCTTCAAAATTTATTTTATCTTAGTTTCATTCTTAGTCATGAGGGAATTTAATAGTACTCTTAGGGATTTTGAGAAACTTGGTGGGATTTTGTCTCAATTTACCATCAAGTTGTAGTGGACATAGAGCTTCAAGGGCTAAATTATACTTAGTCAAACCATAGATTTTGGGAAGAGTTTATACACAAGTCAAGTTGGATAGAGCTTTCTTCACAATTGACTAGATTAACATATTCTATAGTTCTCTAGTTGCTCTTCCTAGGGTTGGTTCTAATCATTTTCCTATCTCTTGAAGATCATTTCCAAACCTCTTGACATAAAAAGGAACTCCCCTTTAGATTTGAAAAATGTGTTTGAAACATCTTGATATAAGAGTTAAGATTTAAAAGTGGTGTGATATTTAGATTAATAGTTCTGCAATATTTAGATTGGCTACAAAACTAGATTTTACTAGAAGAAAAGTTTGAGTATTGAATAAGGAGGTCTTTTGGGATATGTTTCAACAAAATATATAAGGTACCAAATCAAAATTGGATGTTATCCAAAAGTCTACTCAAGAGGCTAGAGATACTCATGGGATGAGGGATAAAGGAAATGAGTCTTTGATCAATTATCATGATATAATCGCCAAAGAGGAGCTCTTCTACAAACAAAGATCTAGAGCTATGTGGTTAAATCATGGGGATAAAATTCCTAGATGTACATCAATTCTTCCAACCAGAAAGATGCGAACAAACTTAAAAGAATTGCTACTGATAATGGTGTGATAAATTTGGATAAAGAGATATTGGAAGAGTTTGTTTGATTTTTCTCTTCCTCTATTTATAAACATAATTATGTATCTTTGGTAGATAAAAATAAGATAATGGAGTCTACACCTAATATTTTGAAAGAGGACCAAAACAAGGCATTGATTTCTATTCCATCTATTGAGGACATTTAGAGGGTGGTGTTCTCTTTTAAAGGGGAAAAGTCTCTGGGACTAGAAAAATTCCCAATGTATTTTTTCAGATTTAGGTAATTTATCAAAGAAATTAACTCAGCATTCATTGCCCTTATCCCTTGCAAAATTGGTGTCATCTCTATCAATGAATTTAGAGTGATAAGAGTCTATAACTTAGTGTATATGATATTGTCTAAAGTGTTGACTTCAAGATTATTGGCTTTGCTATATTTTCTCATCTACCTAAAAAATATAGCTTTGTTCTTGGACATTGAATGTTGGATTCTATTCTAAAAGCTTCTAAAGTCATTCACTCTGCCGAATAATCTAAAACTCTAGGTTTCTTAGTAAAACTTAATTTATTTAAGGTCTATGACTATGTGGATTGGGGTTTCTTCTTTAAAATCCTAAAACACTTTAAATTATACAACTAGTTTATCTATATTGATCATCAACTAATTACTACTTCTTTAGTTATGATGCTAGTGAATGTTTCTTCTTTGATTTTTCTTAAGCCCTCAAGGGGTTTGAGGCAGGGAGACCCAATAATGTTGATCTTCTTTTCATTAATGGCTAATTTCCTGGCCATCTATGGAGTGATGTAGTGACTTATGGTCTACTTAAATGCTTGAAACCTTAATAGGAGGTTTTGGTGTGCTCACATAAATAATTTTTAGATGACATGGTGATAATGGGAGAGGCTTTGATTAAGGAGCAAAATTTGTGTAACAACCCACTTAAGACCTATACTTCAAGTTTAGACAAACATATTAATTGGGAAAATATCTCTATTTTATTTATTAATATTGGTATTGATAGACAAGGTAGAATTGATAGAATCATGGACTCTTAGATGGGGACTTTGCTAGCCTCCTAGCTTGATTTTCCCCTTGGTTTAAAACCACCATATTCTTTTTGGTCATCCCTTGAGAGAAGATTCCAATGAAAATTAGCTGGCTAGAAAGTCAATCTTCTAAGCCAAGCTATAAAATTGTACCTAATTAAATATACTCTCTAAAGTCTTACTATGTATGTTTTAAGCTTGTTAAAATTCCCAAGAAAGTACCTAGAATCCATTGAAACAATCCAAAAACTTTTTTTTGGTTAGGCATAGAAGAAAAGAAAAGACTTGCATTTGTAGCTTGGGAGCTAGTTTGTAGACCCAAAAAGAGTGATGATTAAGTCTTAGATCTATTAATAATATGAATCTCACTATTATGTATAAGAAAATTTGGAGGATTTATGGAGAGAGGAAAGACATAAATAGTATAATGAGAAAGAAGTAAATACCTTCAAGATTTCCCTCTATTGGCTAATTTTCTTGAAAACCAAGAAAGTATGTAGAGATCAATTTTTCAGAAGGGAATTAAGAAGGCTAAATTGATCTCCAAACTTTAGCTAGATGAAAGGTGGGAAATGGTCAAACAATTGACTTTTGGGATGGTTGTGGCATCATCCTACTATGAGTTTATATCATTGATACTAATGATTTTTTGAGGATTTTGACTAGTCTGGGAAATCATCATATAAATGTCTTTCTAAATACTCAGTTCTATCTAAATATGGTCAGTGGAGTACCATCTTAATAAATGAGGGCTTACTAATTCATATATTAAAGAAGAGTTGTGTGCAACTCTAGTCCCTACCTTTGGTAGGTTTGGGAGGAGGTGTGTCTGTTGATTGATGGAGGGATCTAAATCCTAAAAATGTAGAGCATTGATACATCAAGATGTTTAAGAAAGTGATTGACTAATGACATAGGCATAAGAATATCTAGAAGAGTTTTGTTTTTCATCCCGACTAAGTGGAAGTTGAAAATTGATTATGAAAATCAAATTAAAGAACAATATTGATTATATATTTATCCATAATAAAACACATTGGACAGAGTATTAATACAGAAGACTCAATCTGAAAAGATGAGGAGTATCTGTCTATTGTTTCCCAATCCAGACTTATAACAAATATTTAATTTGTCATCCAAGCTAAGTAGAATCCATCAACAGCCCTTGTAATTACCCTATCTAGAGTAAAAACTCACAAGTCCTATTTTCCTATAGAAAAATATTATTTGATAAGGAAAACAATTGCTAAAACAAACAACTGACAATACACAATCTTGCATCTATTTAAATGCAAAAACAAAGTAAACATAAAAAATGTTAGAACAAATAAAATCAAGTGAAGAATGGCCAATTTCAAAAATCTTGTATTACTTTAAATGAACCTTTGAACTAATTGGATATCCAATAAACATGGTAGTACATTGTCTCGACTTTGATTAAATATATCAATACAGTCTTGTCTTTAATTAAATATAGCAACTCACACATAAGTGGCTAGGCTCTTCAATGGATGAATTCCAAGTCATGGATGTAGATGATCTCCATGATGTTTCCATGTGGGAAATTACTACTACAACATTGCAAACAATGGAGATGAACCTAGAGTCTCACTTTCTTATAGAACAATCTCTTAGAACTAATAATTCTCCTTCTACGATTGTCCATTTGTAGGATGTGGATGTCAATAGTTTTAGGCATGATCATGTCAAGGTATGACTATGTTGGCTTTTTTTTTGTTTGCAAGTGGTTTTTTCTTGCGGTAAAATTTATGAATTTTTGGTGTGGATCCTGATATTGGTTCCTTAGACGAATTGAACGGATTGCATCATAACCAACCTTGACCTTATCAGAAGTACATAAATAGGATTTTGTAATTACCCATCAAGTAATAATACAACATGCTCTCTTTATAGTTTCTTTCTTGATTACGAGGATGTTGGAAAAGTTGTGGAATTTTGCTTTAGACCTACAATTACATTTGATTGGTAGTTTTCAAAGCCTTTTCAACAAATTCATTTACTGCATATTTTGCAACTAGTACAATCCATTTGATTGCATTTCCTATAGCCATGTTCATCACCATAATGTTCCAATTTGTAACGAGCCCAATTGCTCCCTAGTGCCATACACCAACCAATCTCAACATGCATCTCTCACTTTGGCCATTGATTATGCCAATTTAAGCATTGTGTAAATTTCCCTCTTAAACATCATTCATGAAGCATAGAAAGTAGTTCAGTCCAAATTCATATACAAATAAAGCACAGGAAATGAGAAAATAATTTTATAAAGGACATAGAATACCTCATTTAAATTGTATTCACATTCTTACCGGCATTTGTCAAAGAAATAGAACTATTATGATAACATCCTTAGAAGATCTCACATAATTTCTCGATTGGATTTCATAAAGGCCCAACAATCTAATATTTTAAAGTTAAGTGATATTGTGAAACTGTGGAGTGTAGAAACTAAATGCCAAGAGTGTGTTTACTACACCAAAAAAGTTCCCTTAACTATGATAAGAAAATGTGTACATGCCTTCATGGTATAAAACCAAGCCATATTATATGCAAAAGACTCTCACTGGTTTACATCTAATGTTATTGTTGCCATTGATTCCTAAGACTATTACTTTGGTGACGACCAGAATGCTAGAAAATATAAAGAGCTACAAATACAAATCAAGAAAAAAAAATCAAATAAAGAGGAATATTTAATGAGCAAAGATGATACACCCAGGATAGAAGGAGACCTCAAAAACATCTGAAATGCCAAATCTTGAAATGAAAAACCTTAAACCAGTAAAATGCCTTGTACACGGCCCTTTGAAAAGCTCTAGAAACTGATCAATGTATTCAACACAAGGGTAAGGTGTTGAAAGAGAATAAGAGAACTAGAGTTGATTAGCCCTTTTCTTGACTGCAAAGTCACTTCTTTGTAAGAAGATCAAATGAATAGGATTGGAATAAATTATATATATTAATACACCAGGAGGAAAGTAGAGTAAACATCCATTCATAGCACCACACCATGACTCACACACCTCCATTTTTCACTATGCATATATGCATAAGTCCATTTGTAAATAACATGCCTCTCACATCTACATACCACCATATTGCATCCCTAAAGATTAATTTATTCCCAATTTTATGTGAAGAAACAAAAAGACTACCTACAAAATTGTTATGAGCCAATGCCATAGTGGAGAATTTAAAAGGCAAAATATCGTAATAGAAAAAGAGAGCTAACACATGTTTTCATGGGATTGCTTTCTATATTAACTATTCCCAAGAAAAGATTAAATACATGAAGTTTAGTAAAAACATTAGTCCTAGCCTATAGGTGGAAACGACTAATAAGGAGGGAAAGCTAGAGATTTCATGGAAATTTTCAATTAGAACAACAATTCCTTCACATTTCACTCACTTCTAACCCTACTCTTATCTAAAAAAGAATAAAAATCTATTTCACACAATTCGAGAGTAACTCACTAGTTTGACTACTTAAAACAAGCGATAAGTTTTGACCTAACAAAAAATGTATATCATTATGTTAAATAATGATCCATCTTCATCATGTAAATACCTTTAGTTCCTAAGCTAAAAGATAATAATAAGTACATGATAATTAGAGCTTATATTTAAAAGTATTTTTCAATTAATAAAAATCCTAAATCCTATGTACTAAACACAAGGAAAGAGAGCATAAACAACAAGATACAAAAAAATTTACTAAAGGAATGGAATTTTTTTAAAGGCACTTTTCAACCTCTACCACATCCATAGCTTCACATATTATTGACACACGTGAAAGGTCTACAACAACGCATTACATTTTTATTATTTTTTAATTTATCAATAAACCCATATTTATTTAGAGCCATAAATACTGATGCCCAATAAAATCAATCACAAACCTTAGAAATATCAAGTTTAAGAATTAGTTTACTCTATTTCTAGCCTACATTCAATGGATGATCTCATGTGTAGTTATAATCATATCCAAAATATTTCTTCTTTTCATAAATATCTTGTAATTTTGAATTATGGGCCATTAAAAGATATATTTGAGTCTCTCCATAAATTTTGAAAAGATTTTATAAAAGGTCTTGCAAAGAATGATGTACATATTGTCTTTCATATATATATTTGGTTTCAATCATTTCAATTATTAAAAAAATTATGGTAGAATTTAATTCCTTTGAAAAAATTCCTCTCCTATAGAAGTCATGATAACCATTGCAAATGTCCTCACAAGGGATATCCTAGTAGTCTTCAAAATAATAATGAGGAAATATGTCAAACTCTAAAGCTTCGAAAGCTCCAAAAGAAAAATATCATTTTTAATTTATTAAAAACTAAGTTGTCTAATATTATTTTGATTGTATTCACTAGTAACCAAGTAGGGTATGACATCAATCATATGATTAATATATATAAAATAGCATTACCATTACTTTTCAAGTTAATAAAACAATTTGTTGCAACATCTACTACTTATTCTTCTAAGTCCTTAGTTAAGTTTATATTTGGAAACCATATCTTCCTAATTTTGTTTCAACTCATATGTCTAAGTGTAGATTGATCAAAGAGTTTACTTATTTATATATCCTTTAGTAATCTATTTTATTCTTGACTTTTTCTTCCTAGACACTTCCTCTTGTTTGTTAAGTTTTATCCACATTTCTCTTAGGATTATCTCCTCTTAGCATATAGTCTCTTCTTATTATTCACTCTTTGTTATACTATAGACATCCTTGATACCAGTAGCCACATATTTATTTCAAATAAACATATTTGAAAAGGATGGTCTATTCTAGCATTTACCTTTTTCTTGAATAATTTAGAGTATTTTGTAGACTTGAAGTAGCGAAGAGTTCATGCAAGGATTATTTATGTAGTTATCTACAAAATTTTTGAAATTATCATGAGTTGTCCACATGACCTCAATCTAAAAGGATAGGGCCCATTTTCATTACCTTCATCCCAATTTAGAAGATGGGCATTATTATTTGATCTCAGCTCGAAGTAATTTATCTTGAATCTATACATAGATTAAATTATAAAATGTAAAAGTAGTCTTACATAAACTTGTATATCTAATAAAGTTATTTTCTTTTATCAGAGCTAAAAATAAATAAAAATAAATTGCTAGGAGCCTATTATCTCAGTTTGTGCTTCGAAAAATATTCACTATATTTTAAAAAAAAATTATTTTAACATTATGTGACCAACCATAATTCTATGATAAAGTAGTTCTATATATTATAACAATGAGTCCAAAAATTTAAATCAAAATTAATTCATGAATCAATTAATGAAGTAATAAAATTTAATATAAAGTAATAAGACAATAAAATGGTGCAATTATAAGAAGATAAATACATCAAACAAGTAAGTGACCTAATCTTGAAAATTTTATGACTCCTTGTCAAAATAAATTAGTATTATTGAACACAACAACTCTAAAATAAACCTTTAGCAATTTCTTATTATTAAAATAAGATCTAGAATTATATAGAGAGAAGATATGTATAATAAGCTTTATTCTTAAAATATTACTAAAGTTTCTTATCATAGCGAGAATAGTACGAGTTATGGGAAGAAAGCTATCTAATCTCATTTATTATTTATTATGAATTTGATGTTAATGATAAAAATATTGAACATATGCAACCAATTATCTTTCATTGCTTGTGAACATAAATATACGTTTCATATATCAATAACTCTAAATAACCTACACATTGCCAACATGATATAAATGCAAATGACAAAGAAGCATTTCTAAAAATTTATATAATTTAAAGACAAAGGTAATAGACAATATTAATGAATCCCTTATATGGACATTAGATACACTTAATCTTTGAATTATTATTGTGTAAATAGGCACATTAAATTAGAGAAGTGAATTAATTAAAATACTATTTAACATGAGAATTTGGGACAAACAAGTTAGTTAATGAGAATGCAAAATTCTATTATTATGGAATAAATAGAAATTTCATAGATGCTAATCATGAAGTGTAAATTAGTTTGAAAAACAAATAAACATTTCAATTAACTCAATATATAAAGCTTAATCACTCATTCACAAATTTTCTTCTATAATCAAGAAAAATTAAGATTGTTGATATTTAGTCAATTTTATAAAAAGAATAATAACTCACACCACCATTGAACCATATCTTCTAGAAAAACAGTGCAATAGACTAACAACATTCTAATAATTGTTATGAATTATGTACAAGAGTAATCATTTTCAACCTTTTTTTATTTTCTTGTATAATCAAATATTAATATTCATCTTATTCATATATAATAATCAAACATAATTGATCTATAAGTCCAACTGAAAAAAGGAACAAGCATATAATAATAGATAAGATTATCAATAATATCCAAGTTGATGCACATATAGGGATAATATATATATTTTAAATGTTTTAAGGACATTGAGTAACTTTGATCACTAATGTATTGGATTTTTCAGGAAAAATGGCCTCAGAAAATAAATAAAAATTGAGATGTGTGGCTGCTAATTCCTGTGGCCTAATCGTGACATTATTGGTTTCCAAAGTGAACTATTGAAGAATGCTGACCCCCACTCGCATCTTTGACGAGAGACTGAGATGTTCTGAAGTCGTCGAGTCAATCCATTACTTTTATGTGAGATAGACAAACGCTAGCGTAGTTATCTAGGTCATTTTCCATCTTTGATAATTTTAAAGATTTCTTATTTCGTGTCAATGGCAGCCTTCTTCTTTCTGTTTTTCATTTCGCGTAACTAAATCATGTAGTCCATAAAATGTAGCGCAAACCTGGGAGATTTGGATGGGGGTTGAAGGGTTTTAAATCCTTATCCGATAACAATAAGAATAACAATTGAGCTACGCAAGATTAATGGAAAAAATTAAAGCATTGAGCTCTCTATTAGCAGGCGTACTATCCCTAGAAACTCGGTAGACATTAAATTATTAAATGATGGAGTTGGTGAATTCGGCATTTAGTCCAAACTCAAGCAAAAGTGGTTGAGTCGACTGTCAAAGTCTTCAAGTCAAGGTAGTTGCGTGAATGTAAAGGCATTAATTCTGATCGAGTCGGAGCTGCAGGTTGAAAGTGGGCTCAATCAGTGATGTGATATAAACCTCAATAAGTGGAGAGAGCGTAGATAGTTGAATGCACAAAACATGCATTGCCAATGAGTTGTGTGCTTTATGGCGGAAATCAGTAATTCCATGTCGGTCGAACCAGAAATCGTTACGCATGTCTTTCAGATGTACTTTCTCAAGGTGTATATGCCGTTTGTACCCTTTTTTGTTATGGCTCCATATAAACTGTTCTTTGTATTCCCCTATGGGTCGATCATTCTCTACTAATCTTGTCTAATAATTCTTGCCATGACAAAAGTAATGTTTGGGATAACACATTTTTAGTTTGAAATTGTCAATAAATGTGTTTTGATTGAGTTTACTTCTAATTTTATACTAATGTTTTTTTGGTTTCAAGGTCATCAGTAGAAAATTATATACAGAAAAGGAAATGAAAACCTGTCATGTCTTATCTTGCGACTTTCCTTGTCCTTGTTTATGTGACGACCCTCGATTTCGACCTGGTCAATCCTTGACTTCAGCATGGATTAAAATAATGGTTTAGTTAACTAACTGCATTATGATGTGTTAATCAGTGTGATTAAAAGGATAATTAAGGTATTGAAAAGTCTTGATTACATCAATTTTAATGTTAAACATGATAATGTTATAAAGTTATTTTATGATGATGAGGTAATGAGTTATGTTTCATGATGATGATGCATTTGCAGATATTGATGCATGTGTTATTACATTGATATTATGATGTTCATGATGTCGATTTAATTATTTATTTGATGAATATTGACTCAATCTTGATTGCAAGTGTTTTAGTGGATTCAGGATTCATTGTGACAAGAGTGTGGTTGAGGTAGAGAGAGTTAGCCTCTTGGAAGGGGATATGTCGGATGATCTTGTGGCTACACATACACCACTTAGGATTTTATTATTTAATTGATGTCGCCTTGCTCAATTTAACCTTGTATGCTTAGAGAAAATTTAGATGAGTACAATGGATGTGGTATAATGGAAAGACGTATAGTTGCTATTAAATCATTAACATAAAAGAAGATTATGAGAATCTTAACAAAATAAATTAAAATATATTATTGAGTCTTGATTATATGATAGGCCATGATTGTGCTTTAAAGATTTTATATTTTAGCACCATAGCATTGTTCTTTTAAAAAAATCTGGTAACATTTGAACATGGTATTAAGAAAACTTTAAAATCTAGGTAAGTTTGAATAGCATAGTTGAATAGCGAAGGCTTTTTGCTTTGGCTCTTCTCACATTATCATCTCCTCCATAGATATCTTTCAATTTGTTCCACATGTCATAAGCAGTTTTACATTCTTTGACCTCATCAAATTCAACATAATTGAGAGCAGATGCAATATCAATCATCATGATATTATGATTCTTCTTTTCAGCAATATCTTCAATTGATAATGTTTTAGTGGGAGTCTTATATTCAGAATCAAGATACTTGCAACCTAAATCACTGATGGTAGCTAGATGCAATCTCATCAGTCCTTGCCATGTTGTAAAGTTGTCTCTATTTAGCTTGGGAATCTCTCTTTTGTAAGACATCTTGATCTTTACCTTAGGTCCTTGGAACCTTCTCTGCAAGCACCAAAAGCTATAATACTGATTGTTGGAAATATAAGAGGAGTAACTGAGAGGGGAGGGGTGAATCAGTTACTATAAAAATAAATCCTAGATCCCTTTTGATGTCAGTACAAAATGCAAACAAATAACTAAATATTGTTGAAGCTTAGCAAACATGCAGAATGTTGTAACTTGGTAGTAACTAAATTAGCTCGGTAAAAGATTAACTTATAAACCGTTAGATGTTATCTATGATTATTATTGCCTTATCTTATTTGCAAACACATAAAGAAAATAGCATGAACACATTTGACATCAGGATTTAACATGGAAACTCAATTTGGGAAAAACCACCGATAGCAACTAATTATTGATTTTCATTATTCTGAAGTGAGCCCTATTAGGAGCCAACCCTATTAAAGATTACAAAACACACTACTAGGTGTGACCCTATTAAAGGATTTGATCACCCTATTAAGAGTGGCTAGGTTAGAGGTCTTGAGAACAATTCAATGGAATTGCCACCTTGTTAGAGTATTTGCAAATAGTTGTTAAGCTAACTCTATTAAGAGATTCTAATCACTGCTACAACAATTAGAGAGTAACAATGAGTTAACTTGATTTGAATGCAACTTGATTGTTGATTTTAGATCTCTGTTCAGGCTTGTACTTGATGGTTCTTGATTGAATATGGCTTTGTTGTTCCACAAGGATATTCTCCTTATCCTTCAAATTCACTTCTTTCTCTTACCAATAGATCTTCAATCAATTCCCACATTCTCTTGCACTCACTTGCACACTTTCTTCCACATAATGAAATCACAACTTGACCTAATACTCATACCTTTCACTTTGTTAAGTCAGCTCAAATACAACTTACAATAATCAATATTCATCACCTTAGTCGACTGGAATCAATAGATGGATTAATTAAGCTCAATACAACAAAGTAGTAAAATCCTTTGCTAGCCAACCCTGCTCAGTAGAAACTAATTCTAAAACAATTTCCTTCATTAACCAACAAAATCTCAATCACTGCAAACTTTACAAAAATCCTTTGGCAACCGAGTGAGCTCAGTTAGCAGTGGTTCCATCAAAATTTCCTTTGTTACTTGAGTAAGCTTGGTTAACACTCTCTTTCTACAACTTTTCCTTCGATGCCTAAGTGAACTCGATAGACACTGCCTTTTGAACTAGGAAAACACATGAATGCTTGGTAGACACTAAGAACTATCTTCATTGCCCAAGTGAGCTTAGCATATACTGATTGATAATGATTATGACATTTTTGTAACATCAAAGACAACAAACAATAATCAGTTGTATCCAACACTTAGATCTATTAAGAATATGAATCTCACTATTCTGGACAAGAAAATTTGGAGGATTTATGGAGAGAGGAAAGACATAAATAGTATAATGAGAAGTAAATACCTTCAAGATTTCCCTCTATTGGCTAATTTTCTTGAAACCCAAGAAAGTATGTTGAGATCAATTTTTCAGAAGGGAATTAAGCAAGCTGAAGTGATCCCCAAACTTAAAGCTAGATGGAAGGTGGGAAATGGTTAGACAATTGACTTTTGGGATGACTGTGGTCTTTTGGATAAACATTTTTCCTCTGTTTTGACCTCCACTATGAATATACAGAGTTGGTGCTCAAAAGTATGGTTATAAGGTGGATAATTATTAGTCTGGAGGGGAGTAGGTGAGAATTAAAGAAATTGATCCTTAATTAAGACATATCCAAACAATCTCAATAGTTTTGTTACTTTCCCAGACTCTGAGGATATTTTGATTTTGGATAGAGCTCCACATGGGTATTTTCTGTATCATTAGTTTTTGTACAAATTAAAGTCACTAATGGTAGAATTCATGTATGGGATTCAGTTTGGCATAAAAAAACCTGTACTTAAAACTAGCATTTTTGAATGGCTAGCACTACAAGAAAAGATAATAACTTTAGAATGGCTAGCCCTCAAATTAACACTTCTAAAGAAAGATCATAATAGCAATATCATAATTTGACGTGCTATGGAGAATATCTCTCACTTATCAAATGAAGAGCTCAAGGGGACTTCTAATAAATGGATAATAAGGCACAATACTTGGTGAAGGTTTTGTAATGGGGTTGTAAGAAGAGTGGGTTTACCAATTGAGTAAACTTTTTAGTTAAGCATGCTTAAGATAGAGTACTACTAGGAAGGGTGACCTATCAAGAAGTCTTAGTGATTCACCTCTATGAGCATCACCTAGATTTAGTTTATTTATTCTCATGAGAGATAGATTCTTATGATTCACTTCTCATCAAATCTAAGTCATAATTTGATGTGTTGTGGAAAATATCCCCTATGTATCAAATGTAATATGGATGAACTTTTAAATAAAACCATCATCTCAAATTTTTCCTACTATATTTTTTTGATATTAAAAGTAGTCAAAATATGGTGACTAGCCCCGAATACATAGACCTAGTGATAGATCACTAGAAGAAGAAAAATGACTCATAGACCCATAGTTAGAAAATTATACACCCATAACTAATATAAAATATATAGAAGTATACCAACAACCTACTTTCAAAAAAGCTCATGTAGATAGAAAAAATAAATAAATAAATAAAATTTAAGAAAAAATCCATAGTATAAAATCATATAGACTAATGATAGTATTAGCGATGTTCATCATAACAAGCATTAAATTGTAAATGTTCCAAATCAAGTCATGATGGGCTTGAAAGTTTAAAATAGATAAAAACCTCATTATAGAAACAATATTGAAAGCAAAAAATGAGGAAAAGTCCTCATTCCTTTTTGCGCTCTTGTTTTGGCATAGGCAATAGCACATCCATCCTATTGTCACCTGGGAATTGATAAAAAATCACTAAATCAATCTTCTCTTTATGTTTCACCTTCTTCATTTCCAAGTATGGGAGATGGAGCTTTGTTTTAGTACCATGCATGACCAAGACCCAAAAATTATCCTATGTCATGAAACAGGGCTCCAACTGAATCATTCTATCCTTCTCCTTCTCCAACCTGATCCACTATTTTCTAGGTTCACTTACCCCTGCAAGAAAGTAGTTTAGTCTAGACTAGGGGAGGGTGGGGTGCAAGAACAAAAAGGGTAAATAGGGGGCTACCAAAGGATGAACTAATTGTGGATGAAGGTGAGAGGTTAGGACTAATAAGGGGTCTTTCTTCCATTTCCTCATAGGGGAAGTAGTCATTAAAAGAGATTTGATAGTATCATTCCTGGAATTTTGATCCACAACATTGATACTGAAAGTATTGAAAGTAGTAGTGACATGAAAGGGTTGTTGAGATCCCTCTTAAATATTAGGAGGGGACATAGTTGGATCATTAGCATCCTACTCAATGTAGTGAATCTTGTTGATGTTTAGTTCAAGGAAAGAATTTTTTACTTTTTCCTACTATCTTTGGGCTCAGAATCCATGTTGACCTCCTTAGAGCTTTGATGTCTTTCAACCTTTTTCTTCTTACTCAGGTTAAAAGCTAATCTAGATGGGATTTCCTTTGACCCCACTTGACTTTGTACTAATATCTTCTAGGCCCACCTCCAAATTAGGGTTAGGCTTAGATAAAAACTCCATAGGAGGGCCCTTAGATTTACTACAACTAGATTTAGGGGAAGCTTGAGACATAATAGGTGAACTAGGTATCAAAGTAGAGACAACCACCAAGTAAGTGTTAGGTATGTGACGCTTTATAAGCATAATGTTCATAGCAGGGAACCTAGATTTGTTAAAGTTATAGAAAATGAAAATCAAGCCCTGGTGGAGGATTTTAAATTTTTTCTCTCAGCCATATATTTCCTCACATCCATAACTGAAGCTTCTAAATCTATTTATAGGAATAAGAGAAAACAAATTTGTGATGATAAAGAATAATGACTTGATAAAGGGAAGTGATCATAATAACTCACTTTGTGTCTCCCTTCAAGAGTGATCGAGGTATTTCATAATCATGTATTAGACATCACCCCATGGGCCTAGTAATTTGTGTCTACTTAAAGAATAATATAAATGAACTAGCTCTTCATCATCATTGAAGAGTCGCTTCATGTTGGTCTCATTTTTTTTCTTAGTGGGCCATATCCATTTCTTTCTTTCAATGGATAACTGAGTAGCTTTAGTGATGACTTCCTTGCTTATCTCAAAACTAATGCCCCTAATAGTGATGCACATCAATCTTTCCATTTGTTAACAAATTGTATGGAAACCAACTCATCATGTCCCACCATGACTTCCATAAAGTGAAGGAATCCTCCCTTTGTAATGTGCATCCATACATAGACCTTATCATGCCACTCTTGTCTAATATGGCTTGGCTCAATTTTTCCCAAATCACCACCCATGTCAACCAAGACCTTCGTCTCCTCAAAAATCTTCCATCTTAGATTTTTTCAAAATACTTTTATTAAATGCAGTTTTCATTTTATAGAGTAAGCCAACCTTAGATAGTAAAATGATGCCAAGTTTATAGAAATAACCCTTCCAAATGTATCAAAGATTGGAATTAGAATTCTAAAAATTATAGTTAGGAAGATAATAGTACACCAATGTATGAAATTTAATGATCAAATATATTTTTTCATAAATGAAGCATTATTGGGAGTCACTTCTATCAAGGGATTCCTATGTGAATATAATTAAATGAATAGCCCCTATCATACTTAGTGGTTTCACCTCAAATCTTTTGATGATTGATTTTGGGAAGTTTTGATAAAAGCTTGTAGGTGATATGAAGGTTTCTCATCATATTTATCAACCACATATATTTGCAACCCTCAAAGAATTTAGAAGAGGTATCATACTGCTAGCTATGATATTTAGTAAAAATCATGGTCCATTAGTGGTGTTGTGTCCTTCACTCTCAATGAAAGTGATGATATCAATAGGCATCAATGCTAGTTGTATCCAAACACCTAGTACACATCATTTCCATCCTAAAACTTGTGATCTCATCTATCATCTAATTACCTTACCAATATGTTTGCTAAGCTACATTCCCTCAATTCTTTCAAGTTATAGCCTAACATCCAACAAAAATCCTTTCATGAACCAACCTAGTTTTGACCATTGGTTGATAAAATCTAAAATTAGTTTGGAATCCCCTTCCACACCAAATTTTTACTTCCCTAATGGGCTATGAATTTGACCTCCCATAGTATGGTCAGGGTCTTTGTCATGTTAGATGAGTAATTACAAAAATTCCAGACATAATCCAAAATATTATTTCCTCTATCATCCCTCACAATACCACCCTTTTATTCCAACCCTATATTTGCTGCACCATACTACTATGAGTTTATATCATTGATACTGATGATTTTTTGAGGGTTTCAACCAGTCTAGGAAATCATCATATAAATTTATTTCTAAATATGCAATTCTATCTGAATATGGTCTGTGGAGTACCATCTTAATAAATGAGGACTTACTAATTCATATATTGAACAAGGGTTGTGTACAACTCTAGTCCCTTCCTTTGGTAGGTTTGGGAGGAGGTGTATCTGTTGATTGATAGAGGGATCTAAATCCTAAAAATGTAGAGCACTAATGGATCAAGCAAGTGATTGAGTAGTCACGTAGGTATAAGCATATCTAGAAGAGTTTTGTTTTCTCATCCTGACTAAATGGAAGTTGAAAACTAATTATGAAAATTAAATTAAAGAACAGTATTGATTATCTATCTATCCATAATGCAATAGACTAGAGAGAGTATTAATATAGAAGATCAATTTGAAAAGATGAGGAGTATCCATCTACTATTTATGAATCCAGACTTATAACAAAGATTTAATTTGTCATCCAAGATAAGTAGAATCCATCTGTAGCCCTTCTAATTACCCTATTTAGAGTAGAAACTCACAAGTCCTTTCAATCTATAGAAAAATATTATTTGATAGGGGAAGCAGTTGCTAAAACAAACAACTAACAATACACAATCTTGCATCTATTTAAATGCAAAAAGAAAGTAAACATTAAATGCAATAAAACAAATAAAATCAAGTAAAAAATTGATAGTTTTATATGTATTGTATTACTTTCAATGAAGCTTTGAATTTATTGGATATCCAATAAACACGATAATACATGGTCTCAAATTTGATTAAATATATCAATGCAGTCTTGCCTCTAATTAAATATAGCAACTCACACATAAGTGGTTGAGCTCTTCAATGGATGCATTCAAACTCATGGATGTAGATGGCCTCCATGATGTTTCTAGGTGGGAAAGTACTGTTGCAACATTGCCAACAATGGAGATGAGTCCAGAGTCTCACTTTCTTATGGAACAATCTCTTAGAACTAATAATTCTCTTTGCACCATTCTCCATTAGTAGGATGTAGACATCAATAGTTTTAGGCATGATCATGTCAAGGTATGGCTTTGTTGGCTCTATTTTTTGTTGCAAGCAGTTTTCTTTTGGTACAATTATGAATTTTTTGTCTGGATCCTAATATTGGTTCCTTATATGACTTGAATGGATTGCATTATAATCAACCTTGACCTCATCAGAAGTACATAAATAGGATTTTGTAATTAACCATCAAGTAATAATACAACATGCTCTCTTTAATTGTGAGGGTGTTGGAAAAGTTTGTGGAATTTGGCTTTGCACCTATAATTACATTTGATTGGTACTTTTCAAAGCCTTTTTAGAAAATTCATTTACTACATATTCTGCAACCAATACAGTCTATTTGACTGCATTTCCTATAGCCATGTTCATCACCATAATGTTCCAATTTGTAATGAGCCTAATCACTCCCTAGTGTTGTATACCAACTAATTTCAACATGCATCTCTCACTTCAGCCATTGATTATGACAATTCAAACATCATCTAAATTGCCCTCTTAAACATCATTCATGAAATGTAGAAAGGAGTTTAGGCCAAATTCATCTACAAATAAAGCACAGGAATGAGAAAATAATTTTAAGGACACAAGATACCTCATTTGAATTACATTCACATTCTTACCTTCATTTGTCAGAGAAATAGAACTGTTATGATAACATCCTTAGAAGATCTCACCCAATTTCTCGATTCAATTCCATAAAGGCCCAATAGTCTAATATTTTAAAGTTAAACAATATTATGAAACTGTGGAGCGTAGAAACTCAATGCCAAGAGCATGTTTACTAAACGAAAAAATCACCCTCAACTATGATAAGAAAATGGGTCTATGCCTTCATGGTATAAAACCAAGCCATATTATCTACACAAGACTCACCAATTTCCATCTAATGTTATTTTTGCCACTAATTCCTAAGACTCTATTATTTTGGTGAAAACTAGAACATTAGAAAAATTTTTAAATTACAAATACAAATCAAGAATAGAATAATCAAATAAAAAGGAATATTGAATGAGCAAAGATGATAAACCCAAGATAAAAGAAGACCTCAAAAACATTTAAAATGTGAAAGCTTGAAATGAAAAACCTTAAACCAGTAAACCCTCTTGTAGATAACCCTTTGAAAAGCTCTAGAAAATTATCAATGTATTCAATAGAAGGGTAAGGATTTGAAAGAGAATAAGAGAATTGGAGTTGATTAGCCCTTTTCTTGATCGCAAAGTCACTTCTTTATAAGAAGATCAAATGAATAGGATATATATATATATATATATATATATATATATATATATATCAGGAAGAAAGTAGAGTAAGCATTCATGTGTGGTGCCATGCCATCACTCACACACCTCCATTTGTCACCATGCATATATGCATAAGTCCATTTGTCAATAACATGCGTCTGACTTCTACATACTGCCATGTTGCATCCCTAAAGATGAATTTCTTCCCAATTTTATGTGAAGAAACAAAAAGACTACCTGCAAAATGGTTATGAGCTAATGAGATAGTTGAGAATTTAAAAGGAAAAATATCATTTAATAGAAAAAGAGAGCTAACACATGTTTTGTGCGATTATTCTTCATTTTAACTATTCCCGACACAAGATTAAATACATGAAGTTCAATGAAAACACTAGTCCCCACCTATAGGTGATAGGGACTAATAAAGAGGGAAAACTAGAGATTTCGTGTAAATTTTCATTTAGAACAATAGTTCCTTTAAAATTCACTCAATTATAACCCTACTCTTATCTAAAAATGAATAAAAATCTATTCCCCACAATTCAAGAGGAGCTCACTAGTTTGACTACTTAAAACAAGTGATAAATTTTGACATAACAAAAAATGTATATCATTGAGTTAAACAATGATCCCTCTTCATGATGTAAATACCCCTAGTTCCTAAGCCAAAAGATAATAAAGAGTTACATGATACTTAGGGTTTTAATTTAAAAGTACTTTTAAATTAATAAAAATCCTAAATCCTATGCCCTAAACACAAGGAAAGAGAGCATAAACAACAAGATACAAAAAAATGCACTAAAGGAATGAATTTTTTTTAAAGGCACTTTTGAACCACTACCACATCCATAGTTTCACATAGTATTGATACATGTGAAAGGTCTACAAGAACACATTACATTGTTATTATTTTGCAATTTATAATTAAACCCATATTTATTTAGAGCCATAAAGACTGATACCCAATAAAATCAATCACAAACCTTAGAAACATCAAGTTTAAGAATTATTTGATGCTATTTCTAGCCTACATTGAATGGATGATTTCGCGTGTATTTATAATCATATCCAAAATATTTTTCTTTTCATAAATATCTTGTAATTTTGAAATATGGGCCATTGAAAGATATATTTGAGTCTCGCCATAAATTTTGAAAAGATTTTATAAAAGGTGTTGCAATATCATCTTTCGTATATATATTTGGCTTCAATCACTTCAATTATTTGAAACATTATGGTAGAATTTAATTCCTTTGACAAACTTCCTATCCTATAAAGTCATGCTAACCATCGCAGATGTCCTCACAAGGCATATCTTAGTAGTCTTAGAAATAATAATGAGGAAATATGTTAAACCCTAAAGCTTGGAAAGCCCTAAAAGTGAAATATCATTTTTAATTTTTTAAAAAATTAAGTTGTCTAATATTATTTCTATTGTATTCACTAGTAACCAAGTAGGGTATGACATCAATCATATGATTAATATATAAAAAATAGCATTACCATTACTTTTCAAGTTAATAAAAGAACTTGTTGCAGCATCTACTATTTGTTCTTCTAAGTCCTTAGTTAAACTTCCATTTGGAAACCATATCTTCCTAATTTTGTTTCAACTCATATGTTTAAGTGTAGATTTATAAAAGAGTTTACTTATTTATATCTCCTTTAGTAATCTATTTTATTCTTTACTTTTTCTTCCTAGACACTTCCTCTTGTTTGTTAAGTTTTATCCACATTTCTCTTAGGATTACCTCCTCTTAGCATATAGTATCTTCTTATTATCCACTCTCCATTATAATGTAGAAATCTTTGATACCAATAGCTACATATTTATTTCAAATAAACATATTTGAAAAGGATGGTCTATTCTAGCATTTACCTTTTCCTTGAACAAATTAGAGTATTTTGCAGACTTGAAGTATCGAAGAGTTCGTGCAAGGATTATTTATGTAGCTATCTAAAAAAATTCTGAAATGATCATGTGTTGTCCACATGACCTCAAATCTCACAGGATAGGGCCCATTTTTGTTACCTTCATCCCAATCTAAAAGAAGAGCATTATTGTTTGATCTAGTCTTGAAGTAATTTATATTGAATCTATATATAGATTAAATTATATAATGTAAAACTAGTCTTAGATAAACTTTTATATCTAATAAAATTATTTTCTTTTATCAGAGCTAAAAATAAATAAAAATAAAATTGTTAGGAGCCTCTTATCTTAGTTTATGCTTTGACAAATATTCACTATGTTTTTCAATTTTTTATTTAACATTGTGTGACCAACCATAATTCTATGATAAAGTGGTTCTATATGTTATAACAACAAGTCCAAGTATTTAAATAAAAAATAATTCATGAATCAATTGATTTAATAATAAAATTTAATATAATGTAATTAGACAATAAAATGGTGCAATTATAAGAAGATAAATACATCAAACAAGTAAGCAATTTGATCTTGAAATTTTTATGACTCTTCATCAAAATAAATTAGTATTATTGAACACAACAACTCTGAAATAAACTATTAGCAGTTTCTTATTATTAAAATAAGATCTAGAATTATATATAGAGAAGATATGTACAATAAGCTTTATTCTTAATATAATATTAAAGCTTCTTATCATAGGGAGAATACTATGAGTTATTGGAAGAAAGCTATATAATCACATTTATTATTTATTATCAATTTGAAGTTAATGATAAAAATATTGAATATATGCAACCAATTATTTTGCATTGCTCATGAACAAAAAAATATGTTTCATAGATCAATAACTCTAAATAACCTACACATTGCCAACATGATATAAATGTAAATGACAAAGAAAAATTTCTAAAATTTTATATAATTTAAAGATAAAGGTAATAGACAATATTAATGTAAGGAAACTCAGGTGCGGAAATAGCTTCCTACACTAATCTCTTAAGAGAAGTATGGTGCAAATCCTATTAAAATCTTTTCACTTACAGATTCAATATCATGTAAAAAAAAATATTTCAGCCAAGCAAGCATAAAGAAAATAGACAGAGAAAGAAACACATTACACAAAGATTTGCTGGTGGGGAAAAACCTTTTGGTAAAACAACCCCACCCCTCCAGAACCTGCACAATGTATTATCTTCAACACAAGGTTACAATACACTTGCAATGCAAGTCCAATAGCAACAACAGAAGACTCCAGTAGCAACTCACCATACCAATAATACACTACTTCGCATACACCTCTTTGCAACCCTAAAAATGCTTATAACATGCGCTTCACTTTTAGGGTTACTCCCAAAGGTAACTGTATTAGGGTTTTACCATTTTCCAAGAAAATAGGAACCCTAAAAAAAATTTTGAACCCCACTATTTGGGTAGAGTGTACAGTACTCAATTTTATCAGTTGCCACATGTCTTCACCTGTCATTGAATCTTCCTAACATAGCTCTTACGTGTCATAGGAATCCATCATAACCATTTTAGCTATGATCTCCTTATACACAATTCAAGATGCTGACACATCAACATTATTTGCAAGAAATACATTTTACAAAACAAATAATAAGAATAGGAATTATCCAAGGTTGAGACACCTTATTCCTAACAATTAATGATTCCCTTATATGGACATTAGACACACTTAATCTTTGAATTATTATTGTGTAAATGTGCACATTAAATTAGAAAAGTGCACTAATAAATATGCCATTTAACATGAGAATTTGGGACAGAAACTTTAGTTTATGACAATGCAACAATCTATTATTATGGAATAAATAGAAATTCCATAGATGCTAATCATGAAGTGTAAGTTAATTTGAAAAACAAATAAACATTTTGATTAACTCAATATACAAAGAGTAATCACTCATTCACAAATTTTCTTCTATTATCGAGAAAAGCTAAGATTGTTGACATTTACTCAATTTTATAAAAAGAATAATAACTCACACCACCATTGAACCATATCCTCTAAAAAAACAGTGCAATATGCTAACAACATTCTAATAATTGTTATGAATTATGTACAAGAGTAATCATTTTCAGCCTTCTGTAATTTTCTTGTATAAACAAGTATCAATATTCATCATATTCATATATAATAATCAAACATAATTTATCTAGAAGTCCAACTGAAGAAAGGACCAAGCATATAATAATAGATAAGATGATCAATAATATGCAAGTTGATGCACATATAGGGATAATATATATTTTTAAAATGCCATAAGGACATTGAATAACTTTGATCACTAATGTATTGGAATTTGCGGAAAAAATGGCTTCAGAAAATAAATAAAAATTGAGATGTGTGGCTACTCATTCCTGTGGCCAAACTGTGACATTATTGGTTGCCGAGGTGAATTATTGAAGAATGCTGACCCCCACTCGCATCTTTGACGAGAGACTGAGATGTTCTTAAGTCGTCGACTCAATCCATTACTTTTATGTGAGATAGACAAACGCTAGCGTAGTTATCTAGGTCATTTATCATCTTTGATAATTTTAAAGATTTCTTATTTCGTGACAATGGCAGCTTGCTTCTTTCTGTTTTTCATTTCGCGTAACTAAATCATGTATTCCATAAAATGTAGCGCAAACCTGGGAAATATGGATGGGGGTTGAAGGTTTTTAAATCCCTATGCGATAAGAATACGAATAACAATTGAGCTCCGGGGAATTAATAGAAAAAATTAAAGTATTGAGCTCTCTATTAGACGTCGTCGCAGGCGTACTACACTTAGAAACTCGGTAGACATTAAATTATTAAATGGAGTTGGTGAATTGGGGATTTGGTCCAAACTCTAGCAAAAGTGTTTGAGTCGACTGTCAAAGTCTTCAAGTCAAGGTAGTTGCGTGAATGTAAAGGCAGTATTCTGATCGAGTCAGAGGTGCAGGTTGAAAGTGGGCTCAATCAGAGATGTGATATAATCCTCAATAAGTGGAGAGAGCGTAGATAGTTGAACGCACAAAAGATGCATTTCCAACGAGTTGTGTTCTTGATGACTGAAATCACAAAATCCATGTTGGTTGAAGCAGAAATCGTTACGCAGCATCTTTCAGATGTGCTTCCTCAAGATGAATATGCCGTTGGTACCCTATTTTGTTATGGCTCCATATAAACTGTTCTCTGTATTCTTCTATGGGTCGATCATTCTCTACTCTACTAATCTTGTCTAATAAGTCTTGCCATGACAAAAGTAAAGTTTGGGATAAATTACACATATTTAGTTTGAAATTGTAAATAAATGTATTTTGATTGAGAAATACCTCCAATTTTATAGTAATGTTTTTCTGTTTCAGGGTCATCAGAAGAAAACTCTATAAAGAAAAGGAAATGAAAATCTCTCACGTTTATGTGGTGACAGTGTCGATTTCGACCTGGTCAATCCTTGACTTGAACATGGATTAAAATAATGGATTAGTAACTAACTACATTATGATGTATTAATCAGTGTGATTAAATGGATAAATAAGGTAATTAAAAGTCTTGGTTATATCAATTTTAATGCTAAACATGATAATGTTATAAAGTCATTTTATGATGATGAGGTAATGAGTTATGTTTCAAGATGATGATGCATTTGCACATATTGATGCATATGTTATTACATTGATATTATGATGTTCATGATGTCGATTTAATTATTTATTTGATGGATATTGACTTAATCTTGCTTGCGAGTGTTTTAGTGGATTCAAGATTCATTGTGACGAGAGTGTGGTTGAGGTAGAAAGAGTTAGCCCCTTGGAAGGGGATGCGTCGGATGATACACACACCACTTAGGATTTTATTATTTAATTGATGTCGCCTTGCTCAATTTAACCTTGTATGCTTAGAGAAAATTTAGATGATTACAATGGATGTGGCATTATGGAAAGATTTATAGTTGCTATTAAATCATTAACATGAAGGGAGATTATGAGAATCTTAGCAAAATAAATAAAAATATATTATTGAGTCTTGATTATATGATAGACCATAATTCCACTTTAAACATTTTATATTTTAGCACCATAGCATTTTTCTTTTTAAAAAAATATGTGTTAACCAAAAAAACATTTTCATTTTCTTCGTAGATAATGATATATGAATGGCATGTATTTATTTTGTTTTTTTGGGGAAGATAATTTGGTTTAATCAAAAGAATGACTCTCGAATTAGGTCAGTTATGGGGGGAAGATGCATATAACCATGAATAGTGAAAGAAAGAGAGCATGAACGATAGGAACAGTCTCAGGAAACTTGGAATCACTAGTGAATTTGAGGATTAATCTTGTTAGCTTTGATGAAAATCATGTCTGATGACCTATGCTCCTCTTGAATAATTGAACTACTCATATTTTGTATGAACCCTAGTCTTACAAGATAAAGATGGATGACGAAATTGGTGATAGTAGCACTCACAACTTGGAGAAAGGGGGTGAATCTGGAGAGCAAGGAGAAGGGATATAATAGCAACACACTTTAGGTGTTTCAACTTGCAGCACATAGTTAGAAGTGATTTAGCTAGTAGCACCCTTGCAGGTTCCTCTTCCAAATTTATTCAGTGATTAACTTAGGTCTAGTGTAATCTTTTTCAATTGTGTTGTTATTCTTTCTTGGAAATGAGTGTGATGACCAATTGTAAGTTGTTGGAACTTGAGATTCCATTTTATATTTGGTAATTAACTACTATTACAAGAAGTTGTTTTAATTCTTTCCTAGTTTCCAATCTTGTTTTTGAAATAAAAGCAGCCGAAAAAAGTGGGTTAGCCCATTACAAACAAGCTAGATGACTACCAGTAGATAACCATCAGAACATAACTAACCTCGAATGTTTTTTAAAGAAAAAATAGAAGTTTATACTATAATTATAAAAGTAGCTATAGGATTTAATAGAATGTCTATTAACAAGCTGAAGTCACTTAACAAAAACAAAGGCGTGACAGCCCTAAAATTGAAAAAGTTTGTAAACTAGCATATTAATAGCATGCAAAAAATAAAAGAAGGGGGAAACCCTTATAATTTCTTGACCTCCTTCTTCCCCAGAAGGAAATTTGCCCATTCTATTTCCACAAAGTCAAAAAGTAGCTTGGAGTCCTCCTTAGCAAGGTCCCCTTCGGCATCCTTCAATAGGCACATAGTGGTAGCCGCCACGTGAGTGACTTTAACCATAAACTTGGTTAACTATGCCATTCTTTCCTCCAGTGCCTGGATTCTCTCCTACAACTCATTACCAGCCTTATCTGAATCACCGACATGTCCATCCCTACCAGTCTGAGAATCCTACACAACCAGGGGGTTAGTGGCCCTTATGGAACTTTCCTTAACAAGGGAGTTGATCTTAATGCGGGAAGGCATCCTGTCCACCATTTTGGGGAACTGATCTTTTGTTAGGTCCACAAACCTAGACACAACCATCGTTGAGACATGTGAAACCTCTTTATTCTCCTTTCCATTACCCAAGTTTGACTTGGAGGAATTAGAAATCTCCTCTTCAACCTCCTCTGTACCTCCCACTCCAAAGTTAACAGTTTTCTCCTTCTTTCTTCTTTTGGGGCTGCCCAAATCCTCAGAATCTGATTCCTCCTCCTATGAGGCTCCCTCCCTTAACTTCTTCTTAGCATGAGACTTAGCCAACCTCCTCAACTTCCTCCTTCCCCTTCTCCCCTCATCCTCTAACTTCATTTGCATTTTCTCCTTGCCTTTTCCTTTTTCCCCCTAGGGGAGGGATTCACTAGGGACCCACTAGGAGAGGGTTGAGGGGTAGGGACTCTAGGACCCATAACCCTAATGGGGACCATTTGGGGCCTGAGGTTCAGGTGAATAGGAATATCAATTTCCACTATCCTAGGGGTGACTAGGGCAAGGTGAAATTGATATAACCTAAAAATTAAACCCTGGTGTAAAATAGTAAAATTAACCCCCCTTCTCATGTTATCTTTCATATCAACAACAATATCCCCAAGATCATGCAATAATAAAAAGGGAAGTGAAAGAAAATCTTAGCATTGGAAATGATTAAGAAGAGGAAAATGGTAGTAATAGAAAACTCCATACCTTCCTTCCAAGGTAAGATATTTCATTAGAATTAGACAAACCTCATTCCACGGGTTAGGCAGTTTCTCTCTCATGAAAACTCCTTTGTGCCAAATTAGTTCCTCACCCTCCACAAAGAAACATTGTAGACTTGTTTCATTAGTCAATCGTGTCACCTTCTGCTATTTTCATCACTTTTTCACCAAGCTCGTCGCCGTAGCAATTACCTCCTCCAAAACATGAAACAAGATACCATTAATTGTCACTTTGTGATTCTCGCATGAGTTAACAAACTATATAGAACAATTATCGTCATGACCTTTGAGAGACAACATAAATGAGACAAGACCACCCTCCTTTAGTAAGTACTAGACCAAGGGCTTCCTCACAATATCATCAATCATAACCAGTTGAATGCGCATTAGGCCTCCTCCCATCTCTGTAATTTTTTTCTCTCCTCTCTCTCTATTCAAAGCCCAATTGTAGTCAATTAATGCTTGAGATATTTATTCGGTATACCAAAATTTATTTGCAGTAACCTAGAAATGGAAAAATGGAAATAACCTTGCAAAGAACCCCCCACCCTATACATGTGATGTTGAAAAATAGAAATCTTGTGAATAATAATGTTTGAGCTTGTGTGGACATACTATTTTTAGTTTTCATTTAAGATGAACTATGGGTGGTAGGGCTATCAGGTACTAAGCATTTAGAAAACTTTGAGTTGTTCATCATCATTGAATGAAACTGTACAACACAAGACTTATCTAAGAGGTTTTTATTTTCCTTTTTTCCTTATATTTCCTCTATTTGGATTCATTACAAGTTCTGACTAGATAGGAATGATTAAGATTGCATCACCTAGGTTGGAAGAAGATTCAAAACTAGATTGTATAAATTACTTGTGCGACTCATGACTATTTAATTAGAACATAAATGGTGAAAAGATTGGAGTTGAACTGTTTAAGATTTGGAATCCGAGTAGGCATAGGCTCTAAAGCATTCTTTTGTCTAGTTCAATACTTCACTGTAAATTTTTGAAATGGTAACAATGGAAATATCTGCTAGTCTAAAGTTAGCCTTGACTAAGCATTAAATCATTAGGCTGGAGAATATTTTTATTTATTCTCTAAAACCCATGAACATTGAACTCTAATTGTTTGTAAATCTTATAAATTGTTGTCCTAACTAATGAAATACACTATGGTGGAAGTTGAATCTAAGAAAAACTTTGAATTCAATCTTAATACATGGATCAAGGGAGATGAATTAAGTATGTGCAGTCAAATTTTTCATTATCCTATGTTTATAATGGTAGTGATCTTCTGGGGCTTCCTTACTTTAAATTATTTTCCACTCCTTAGCATGCTTTCAATAGCAAGTAGAATATGTTTGAATGGTGAAAACATAAATATCAACAGTTTGAGAGTTCGTGTATAGCTAATGAAATTAGATAACTTATAGGAGAAAGATATGCTATCAAAGTAGACATAGTCATATAATCCAATTATTATTTCTTTTGTATCTATAAACAGCAAATGAAGGCTTACCTTATAGGGTACGTGCAAGATCATTGTCAACCAACCTATGTTCTTAAGTGGTAATAAATAAATAGAAAATCAGGGTTATGTCAGCTTGACATGCAATTTTCAACTTTTTATAAACTTTATATCAAAAAGTTGACAGAAAAGAATCTTTAGGAAATATTTAGTTTCTCAACTACTAGGTCTTAACTAAAAATAATAAACATTAATTGGTCAAATTTTTTAATTTAAATCCACTATTACAAAAAATTTAGGACAAAAATAAGAAGTATACATATGTCTAACCACCTTAATCAAAATCAAATGATAATATTTTAAAATAGTATTCTAGATATAAGACGTAGATTCATGTCTCAATGTGACACATATTTTTGGGTGTTTTATTGTAAATAAATAATCAATTATGAAATTTCTACTATACTACTTTTGGAATTAAAAACTTCCATGTCTGACCACCATAACTTATTCAAAACTCTATAAATTTTATTTTTTCTTTATTTTTCCTTATAATAGGAGCCTAGAATGTGACAATCTTTTGGATTTCAAAAATGTTGTACGTTTTGAAAGCTATAGTTGTTTTTGAATCAGTGTGTCAATCGGCACCTTATATGTAACTCCATTAGAAAATAAGTACTAATTATTTATAGAACTTGTAAATTGACAAACCTTATATTTATAGAAAGCCAAGAACATTATTTAAGAAACCATTTTCATTTCATCAAATTTAGGTGAAAATCATTGTTTAACTACATGTTTGATGTAAAATAAACTCATTGGAATAGGCTAGAAATACATTTTCAAGACATTTCTAAAGTTAACCATGTAGGGTTGGTATCCAAAGATATACTAGGCATTATAAAGGAATTAAATTTTTGGTTTGGTATCAAGATGGGTGGGAGAAAAGTTGGAATAGAATTTGAAATGCTTTGAGACATTTCAGATTTAAATAATTTTTAGCTCACCATGTTTTGGCACACCATGATCCTGCACATACCCTACATCTAAAATCTAGTAGCTAAGTTAATACAATTAAACTTATGAAGTCTTTTAAACTTTTATGCAACATTTTTTTGGTTCAATTAGTAAATGGAACTGAAACATGCGGAGGGTATGCTAATGAAAAAGATGTATATCAATTCTTGTCAATGAACACTATGAACCTAGGAGATTGACCGATAGTTATGAGATGACTAACCTAGGTGGAAACAATTCTTAGTGCAAAAGTGAACCTAGTGGTACAAGTGACAAAGACCTTATTAAGTCAACAAAAATATAAACACCACACAACAAATTTTCCATAGGATATCAAAAACATTACAAATAATCCCCCATGAATAGTAAGTGAGCTAGATATCTTCATAGTTTGAAGCATAAATACACAAGGTGCCTATTATAATTTCTACATAAGTAAGAGTCATGTTAGGGATGCATTTCTATACAAGATAAGGCATGACCCATATTACAATGATGTCACGATAGATGAGACTAGCTTGTCTAAGATGCTTGAGGTAAGAATATACATCTCAAATAAACTAACAAGTGTTGAATAAAAAGAGTACATGATATTTCCATGTGATGAAGGGGATAGTGATGAAGATACCAATGAAAAGAGTACATCTACCACATCAGCATTTGTATCAACATTGCCAAAGACCTATCATGAGCTAGAAGTTATTAAGAAAACATTCTACCTTGAGAATAATGTAGATAATATTATAAGTTTTCCTAAAATGGACACGTCTCCAATAAACGAGTAAAATATAGAAGGCTTTCTTGGTATGGTATTTCCTACACTCTTTCCAAGTGGATCTACACAACTATTATAACCACATGTAAGGAGAGATGAAAAAGTATGAATTTGGATTACATCTCACATGGCATCATGACCATAGATTTGAAAGACATCCAAGATTCCAATATTTCATCTACAACCTTATGAATCAACATCATAATCAAAGTTTAGAAACTATATTCTTCAAAAGGAATATAGAGGAAAAAACACCGGTGGTGATTGAAAATCTTTTTGTGCACCTTGGTAACCTTCTGGATGCACAAATTGCTAAAGAAATCATGTGATTTGAAGAATCAATTAGGGAAACTATATCTTACTTGAAAAAATGATGATTAGAGCTATCAAACATGAATAAGTTGTTAGTATAAACCATGGACAGAAATAAAAACTACATGCAAATATAACCAATAACAGAAAATAATAGAACACACAGAAATGAACACAAGGCACCAAGATTTAACGTGGTTCACCCAATCCCTGGGCTACGTCCAGCAAACAGCAAGTCCGATCTTATTACAATCTAGTGATTACAACCTGATTACAATCTGTAATCCCTTACAGCTCAATACCGCTGCAAGAACCAATTTCATATCACAACATTATGAAAAATACCCAACCCTAAGCCCTTTTATACAAGTATTAAACCGCTTTAGGGTTATAACATGTCGGCCATATGTCGGCCATAATATGTCGGCTACCATGTCGGCTACTGCCCAAAAAAATATTTTTGGGGCGATGCCCCGAACCCCACTATTTATGAAGTATGTACAGTACTTTCCTGATCAGTCACCACAATCTAACATAAGTAATTAGGCACACCCACCTTGTTCTTCACATTAAGTGCAGAATACACAAAGTGGCATGATTTATAATGTGTCTTCATGAGAGACAAACCTATTGATATATTGTCAAACAAGAAATGACTTCAAAATATAATAGACAACCCCCCACATGACAACACTATATCTTCACCAAAGGTTCACACTATTCTATGAAGAATCAATTGAAAAAATCCTTGGTGCAAAAGACTATTGGTAAATATATGAGTGAAAACATAGAGGAAAAATACATATACATAGATTTATTTGGCTCTAGAATGCACCAGATATGAACAAGCTTGATTGGAATAAAAGTGCAAAAGTTAGAATGGCACAAGTGCTCTTTGACAAGTATGTAAGCTCATGGAACCCTCATAATCTAGAATAATGAAGTAACTCAATTTTTTATCTTTAGTTGAAAACCCATGCTTTTTAGACATAAATGTGATATTTTCTATGGATCCTAAGGGTGACTGCGAGAACCTTGTTAATAGTATCTAATAACACACAAAATATAGAGAATGAACTGTTGGAAATAGAAGAGAAGTAACTTAGAGGGGAGGGGTGAATCAGTTACCACTAAAATAAATCCTAGATCCCTTAGATGTCAAAAAACTTCACTAAAATATTGTTGCTTGGAAAACACATAGGTGCTCAGTTAGTATTGATAATATGTTGTAACTCAGTAACCACTTTAATAACAATTGTAACTCAGTAAATGCTTAACATGTAAATCTTAATATACTATTGGTGATTAAACTTACTTAACCTTGGTGCATATGCATAGAGGAAATAGCATGAACACATGTGACACCATGATTTAACATGGAAACCCAATTTGAAAAAAACAACCAACTACAACTACTTACTAATTTTCACTCTTCTTAAGTGAGCCCTATTTGGAGCCAACCTAGTTAAAGGTTACAAAACACACTATTAGTTGTGACCCTACTAGAAGATTTAATCATCCTATTAGGAGTGGCCTTGTTAGAGGTCTATACATGATTCAATCAAAAAATGCCACCTTGTTAGAGGATTTACAAATATTTGTTAAGCCTATTCTATTAAGATATTTAGATTAGAGAGTTACAATGAGATTACTTGATTTCTAATGTAACTAAATTGCTGATTACAGATCTCAAATTTGGCTTGAATACTTGATCATTTCTAACTGAATGTATCTTTTAGCTCCACATGGATATTGTACCTATCTTTCTAATTTTCTTCCTCTAAGCATCTTCTATTCTTGTATTCACTTGCACACATTCAATCCTCAACTTGACCTTATATTTATACCTTATGCATTATCAAGTCGACTTGAGTATAACTTAGAATAATTAATATTCATATTCTTGTTTAGCTAGAACCAAGAAACAAATCTAGTAAACTCAATATACCAAAAAAAAAAAAATCCTTCGTTAGCCAACACTGCTCAACAGATACTAACTTACAAATGATTTTCTTGTATTAACCAAGTGAACTCGGTTAACACTGCATCTTTGCTAACTTCCTTTGGTAACTAAGTGAGCTCAGTTGAAATTGGTTCCATCCAAAATTTCCTTTATTAGCTGAGGGAGCTTGGTTAACACTCAACTTCTATGAACTTCTCTTTGATGCTCGAGTGAACTCAGTAGACATTATCTTTTGAAGTTGGCAAACACTAAAATGCTCAACAGACATAAGAAACTATCTTCTTCACTTGAGTGAGCTCGGTATATAGTGACTGGCAAAAATATGACATTTTTTGTAATATCAAAGAGAATACATAATACAAAATTATTTTCAACAATCTCCCAATTTTGCATTGATGGAAACACAACATGGCATAATACAATGAAATTTTAGAGAAAAATAATAGTAAGGATAATATCATTAGTTTCATTTTAATTCTTATCAATGAGAACTCATTCTATTAGTGTGAACTCCCTCTACCTTTAGTTTCTCCCTCTGTCAGCAAACTCTATATTCAACATCTTCTTCTAATAGAAAAATTCTCCCTCTTTGATATCAAAGTTCTTTGTCTTTGACATCTTGAAACAAAATTTCTGTGATATGACACAACAAACTCTCCCTCTTAGACATCTTATGCCAAAGACAATACTAAGTGAATATTAGTGTACCTTGTATACTACTTCATATGCAATTTTCCCTTTCAATACTACATCAACTCATTGATCTTCAACATTTTCTGGTTGATGCATCAATAAACTTCATTTAGTGAGCTTTAGATAGGGGAATAACCCCTTACTTACCTATTATATACAAAAATACATCCTTAGGCAATGACTTAGTGAATATGTCTTTAATTTGTTCTTTAGTATTCACATATTCCAATCTTGCCTCTTTATCTTGCACCAATTCTCTTAGAAAATGATATTTTATTGCAATGTGCTTGGTCTTGGTATGCATCATAGGATTATTTGATCTATTAATTGCACTAATGTTATCATAGAAGATAACCATTGAATCCTTGATCTCTACCTTCATACCCGCCAATAGTTTCTTGAACCAAAAAATGTTGGAACAATTAACTATTGCTACCACATACTCTACCTTTGTTGTAGACTAAGAGATGTAATTTTTCTTCTTACTTGTCCAAGACACTCATCTTTTACCAAGAAAGAACCCTCCACCAGTGGTGCTTTTCCTATCATCAAAAATTCTTGCCCAATCAGCATCTACAAAGGCTTTCAAATCTAAAGTGCCTCCTTTCTTGTACCATAAATTATACTCTTCAATACCCTTCCTATACATCATGATTCTCTTTATTTCCATCATATGAGTTTTGTTAGGATTTTGTGAGAATCTTGCCACCATACCAACTACTAATGCAATATCAAGTCTTGTATGCACTATATATAGCATTTTTCCAATCATTGAGCTATATGTGGTTGTATCTACCTACTTGGAATCATCATTCTTGGAAAGCTTATGTCCAATAGATATAGGTGTTTCAACTAGTCTTGAATCTTCCATTCCAAACTTCTTTAGTATCTCCTTGATATTTTTAGATTGAGCAATGTAGATACCATCTATCTTCCATTGAATTTGTAATCCAATAATTTTTTTTATCTCTCCAAGCATGGACATCTCAAATTCTTTACCTATATCTTCCAAAAAAAAAAAATCATAAATCATCATTTCCGGTAAACAATTTGTCATCCACAAAGATTTATGCCAACACAATCTTCTTTGCTGGTCCTTCTTTGATATACAGTCTATTATTATCATTTGTTCTTTGAAAACCAATCTTTATCAAATATTTATGAAGTCTTTCATACCAAGCTCTAGGAGCCTGCTTGAGATCATATAACACTTTGTACAATTTACAAACCATGTCCTTTTTCCTAGGATTTATAAAACCTTTTGGTTGTTCTATGGAAACTTCATCTTCAAGAATGAAGATTTTGCATCCATTTAATAAACTTTAAATCCTTTAAATGCATCATAAGTTAGTATAGTCCTAAATACATTATAATGTTGCAACAGGAGAAATTTTTTTAGCATAATCAATACCTTCTTCTTGAGAATAACCTTTACATACTAATCTTGCTTTGTTTCTTGAAACTTCTCCATCCTTGTTCACCTTATTTTTGAAAACCCATTTTTTGCCAATTACATTCTTATCCTTGGGTCTAAGAACAGGATTCTGGGTCTTATTCCTTTCTATCTATTCTATTTCTTCAATTATTGCTTCAATTCAACTTTCATTATCCAAAGCATCTTTAACCAATCTAAGTTCAAATTCAACAAGCAAACATGCACCTTTCAATTTGTTTCTTGTCATTATTCCATGTGACTTGTTTCCAACGATTGGATCTGGTGCATGGTACCTTATAACATATCTTTCTAACACATGTACTTTGGATTTAGAACTAGTTCCACTTGGCTCACCATGATCTTCTATATCATGCTCAAGTCCCATTTTCCGTGATTCAGGTCCTTCAGACTTAGTTTTCTCCGGTTGCATCACAATAGCCTTTGATTGCATCTCGGGTCCTTTAGACTATGATTTGGGTTGCACTGGTTGCAACTTGGGTGCTCTCAGAGATTTTGGGGACTCAAGAGGTGAATTCTCTTGACTTCCAATTGTATTTGGCAATATATCATGTTCAAAGTAAATAAACCTCCTATAATCCTCAGGTTCTTTACTACTCTCTTATTCACTCTTTTTAGCAAACTCATCAATTCTCACATGTGCACTTTCTATGATCTTATGAGCGAATAAATTCAAACATTTATATACTTTAATTCTACAAGAGTATCCTAGGATATTCCTTCATCACCTTTGACATCAAATTTACCTTCCCTAGTCCCTTTTAGAATATAACATTTTCTACCAAATACATTCATGTAACTTACATTAGGTTTGTAGCCATTCCATAATTCACAAGGATTTTGATTTTATTATTTCTTCAATTGTACTACGTTCAAGGTGTACACTTTAGTATAGATTCCTTCCTTCTAGTATTTGATTGCAACATTCTTTTCTATCATCAAACTTCCTACAGAATCCATGGTGGATCTATTTCTTCTTTTAGCTCTATACCATTCTACTAAGGTGTACTAGGGGTTGATACTTATCTTTTGATTCATGTTTCAATACAAAATTCATTGAATTCATTAGAGATGAATTCACCACCCTTATCTAACCTCGAATACTTCATCTTCTTTCAAGTTCCATTTTCTACTCTTGCTAGATACCACTTAAACTTTTGAAAAGCTTCTAACTTCTATTTTAGATATATTACAGTAATCATTCTAGAATAATCATCAACAAAAAGAATAAAATAATTATCTCCACTTTGGCTCTCAATTCCAATGGGTCCACATAAGTCTATATGAACTAGGTCCAAGACTTCTTCAGAATGATAGTTCTTGCTTTTGAAACTTGTCTTTCCCATCTTACCAATTTGACAATTTTTGCATAGGACCATATTAGGTTTCCTCAAACTAAGAATATCCGTCACTCTTTTTTTTTTTCTTATCTTGATTAGATTATCAAAGTTCACATTACAAAACCATTTAGGCCATTACCATCTTCCTTATACTTGAGTAATGAAACATGAAATTTCACTGAGATCTAGGTAGAATAGGTTACCTTTTGTTTGTTTACCAGACCCAACAAGATTTCCTTTTCAATTGAGTAGCTTGGCCTTCCCATTCATGAATTCTACCTTGAATCCAATGTTATTCAATTGTGCCACACTTAGTAGATTATGCTTTAGTTCTTTAACCTAATAGGTATTATGAAATCTAAGTTCATTGGTTAGTGAGATACAACCTTTTCCCTTTATGCAACATGGTTCACTGTTCCCAAATCTCACACTTCAACCATCATTTGGATCACATCTCATCTCTTGAATAGAAGACACTTTGATTGCATAGATAGGAAGAAGGGTTATGAGTACCTTTCTTACCACTATCACATCTTCAATTGTCCCTCAAGAGGCTTTGATAGCAATGACACTAGCTTTGATTCTCTCAACATATTTTGCAATGTTTTCATCCTCTCTCATCTTCATTTGATCAAACTGACATCTCAATATTTCTAACTTAGCTCTTTTCACATTATCATCACCTCCATAGATGTCCTTTATTTTGGTACACATGTCATGAGTAGTAGCACATCCTTTGACCTCATGAAATTCAACATAGCTAAAAGCTGATGTAATGTCGATCATCATAATGTTATGATTTTTCTTTTTAGGAATTTGTTCCGCAGTCAATGTTCTAGTAGGAGCCTTGTAAGCATTTTCTAGATATTTCAAACCTAAATCACTAATGGTTTCCAAGTGCAACTTCACAATTTCTTGTCATGCCTTAAAGTTGTCTCTACTCAAGTTGGGAATCTCTCTTTTGTAAGATATTCTAATCTTTAGCTTGGAACCTTGAAACCTTCTCTGAAAGCATCAAAAGATCTAATACCAATCATTTGAAATATAAGAGGAGTAACTGAGAGGTGAGGCATGAATCACTTACCACTAAAATAAATCTTAGATCCCTTAGATGTCAACAAACTTCACTAAAATATTGTTGCTCAACAAACACACAGATACTTGGTTATTACTAATAATATGTTGTAATTTAGTAACCACTTGAATAACAAGTGTAACAAGATAAATTCTTAACATGAAAATCTTAATATATTATCCATGATTAACCTCACTTAACTTAGTTGCATACACATAAAAGAAGTACCATGAACACATGGGACACCAAGATTTTATGTGGAAACCCAATTTGGGAGAAATCACCAGTTGCAACTAGTTATTGATTTTGACTCTTCTGAAGTGAGCCCTATTAGAAGCCAACTTGATTAAAGGTTACAAAATACACTGTTAGGTGTGACCCTGTTAGAGTATTTAATCACCTTTCTAGGAGTGGCCTTGTTAGAGGTCTTTAAATACTTCAATCTAGAAATGTCACCTAGTTAGAGGATTTGCAAATAGCTATTAAGCCAATTTTGTTAAGAGATTTAGATCATTGATACAATGGTTAGAGAGTAACAATGAGATGACCTAATTTTTGATGCAACTAAATTGATAATTACATTTCTCAATTCTAGCTTGAATACTTGATCTTTTTTATTAAATGCATCTTTGCAGCTCCACAAGAATATTCTTCTTATCCTTCTAATTCACTTCTTCTAAGCATAGTTTACTCTTGAACTCATTTGCACACATTGAATTCTCAACTTGACTTTATATTTATACCGTATGCATTGTCAAGTCGGCTTGAACATAACTTAGAATAATTAATATGCACCTTCTCAATTGAATAGAACCAACAAACAAATCTGTTAAACTCAATATACCCAAACAAGAAAATCCTTCTTTAGCCAACCCTTCTTGTTAGATACTAACTCAAAAATGATTTTCCTATGTTAAACAAGTGAACTCAGTTAACACTACATCTTTGCTAATTTCCTTTGATAACCAAGTGAGATTTAACACTAGTTCCATCCAACATTTCTTCGTTAATTGAGTGAACTTGGTTAACACTCAACTTCTATGAAAGTCTTTATGATGCCCGAGTGAACTCGTTAGAAACTATCTTCTAAACTTGGCAAATACTAGAATGCTTGGTAGACATAGGAAATTGTCTTCCTCACCCTAGTGAGCACAACCTACACTGACTGGCAAAGATTGACATTTTGTGTAATATCAAAGACAATGCACAATTAATCAATTATTTTCAATAGGAACATGACTAGCAAATAAGGGGATAAAGAAAGAGTTTCATTAAAAAGATGCATGGAAAGAACATAGTGTTTCCTTGCTTGTATGCAATGGAGAGGTGATTATAAAATATTAACCTACACAAAATGATGACAGGCTCAACATACACAACCCATACATGTTGTCGATAAGGAGAGCTAGTATAGATTGCTAGCCACTTACCTCTTGAGCTTTTGTTCTCAAATATATTGCCAAATATACATTCAAAGAAGAAATAAAATCTGAGGTTTGCACAAATATTTTAGCAAGAATGGTAATAACCCATAAATTAGGAAGACTAGTGGTCATAGCATATACAAAATTCATGCAAGAAATAGCTACAGAGTGTTATATAGGTGCACAATAAACATGCCACATGCTTCAAAAACTTTTGCTCATTCTTTGTAGTTATCCTTTGTAATTGTGAATTTTGGTAAAAAAGTAGTCCAGTGAATATGAAACAATTGAGAAGAAAGTCAATTACAATCTACCTACATACAAACATATGTTCAAAGGTCCTATGAAATGGAGGGAATATCCCTATTAGAATCTACATGATATTAGACCTGTGTTGCTAATCAAATCAAAGAAAGTGGAATGAGATAAAAGATAAAGCCATAGTTGATTTTTTCTCAAATATCTTTATGATTCTAGATGACAATTTTGACAAATTTTAAACATTTTGCTAGAGTGAGTTGTTTTTATACAAGCACTTTCATAGTATAGAAAATAATATAGGGCTAAAAAAGGATTTGATAATTGCAAACTTGAGAAAGCTTAATGAAGATGTTTATTAGGTGCAACATATCAATCACAATGCTCAAAATGAACCTAACCTAGAGGATGAGGAGCGAAATTGTTATAGCAATGACATGGAAATAGAAGACATGAATGAATAGAAATTATTTTTAGAATTGGGGCCTTCAAATAACATCGTAATAGATGAACTTAATATTATTGGTAAGTGTGATTTCAATCAAATATCTGAGTACAATACCTCAACAATTGCATGACACTTCAACACACTTGATACATACACAAAAAATAATGGGGCAATACAAGTCCATTTCGTTTGAATCAAAACTCCTAGGTATGAAATGTCAGCAAAGAAAAATATTGCACTTAAAATAATTTTAGACCACAATAAGTGTCTATTTATGAAACCACTACACATGATCATCTAGGGAACAAATGGCACAAGAAAATCTTACCTAGTAGATCATATAACAAATAAACTAAACAATGAATTTTTAGGAAGAGAAAAACAAATGCTTACTTGAAACATATGGGTGTATCGGCATTCAACATACATGCATCACCAATACACCCAATCATCAAGATTCCTATAAAAGAAATACAATTATTTCAAGTACAACCATTGACAAAATTTTAAAAAGAATTGAAGGACGTAAGGTACATCTTGATCAGTGAACTAAACTTCATAGGATCAAATCAATTATATTAAAAATAAATAGCAGATTAAAATATAGACATTTCCTCACTGTCACCTCATGTACTTTGGAAGAGCCTCAATAATCCTTGTAGGTGAGCTCATATAATCACCACTTGTTATGGATACACCTATCTACACAACTTAGTCAAATGCTAGAACATTATGGGAATATTTCACAACAGTGGGTACCTTAAAGACAATGTTCAATAAGAAGACAAAAGTACCCAACAGGAACAATTCCCTCATATAATAAAGAGCATATGAGAAGAAGAGCTAAAAGAAGATGATTAGAAATTCTTGATAACACACACAGACAAACAAATAAAAGAAATGGAAAAGGAGGGTTTTGACAACTCAATGCACTTCTTTGCCACAAATGATGGAATAAAGATACACAATAGAAAGATGGTGAAATTGATGAATTTCTCGACAGCATTAAGCATTCCGACAAGTACAAGGAGCATGACATAGACTACAATAAGTGAAGAAAAACTTAACAAGTAGATCTAACTTTGCAAAGGCCTACACATTATGCTAACAAAAAATATATGGACAAAAGGAGGCCTTGTAAATGGGGCTCTTCGTGAAATAAGTGAAATTGTTTACAATTCTGGCTATAGGCCACCTAATGATCCAAAGTATTTGCTCAAAAGAATTGACTATTAATGTAGGCCTCCATGGGATGAAGATGACCCCATAATCATGCCAATAGTTCCCATGTCACTTGGTAGTCGGTGACAAATATCAATCACAATGGCATGGGCCATAACAATACACAAATCCCAAGGAATGACACTAGAAAACACAAGTGTCGACATTGCTAGGGTTGAGCGGCAAGGTTTGACATTTACAACCATGTCAAGGGTCAAGTCACTAAACACCTTCAGATTTAATTGATGTTTTTGTTCGAGAGGTACAATAAAAGGCAAAGTATCAGGTATACATTGCTATAGAAAAGAAAATGAAGCAGCTCGTCTACAGCTACTTACAATGTTAATCAAGTAGAGGCTACAACACCAAAGTAGTTGTTCCTTTTATGTACCTCTTAATATGTATTTAGCACTTTAAAAACTCCACATCTAATGTCAACACCTATTACAATTGGTTTAAAGATAGACAAGAAAATGCCATTGTTTATATTATCGGCATAATTATTGCACCTCATTTAAATGCAAATGATACTTATAAGTCTCACTAAAAATGGACCAAACATATAATAAGAGATAAGATGATCAATAATATACAAGTTGATGCACATATAGGGATAACACATTTTTTAAAAATGTCTCAAGGACATCGAGTAACTTTGATCGCTAATGTATTGGAATTCTCGCGAAAAATGGCTTTAAAAGAAATAAATATTGAGATGTGCGGCTACACATTCCTGTGGCCTAATTGTGACAATATTGGTTTCCAAGGTGAATAATTAAAGAATGCTGACCACTCGCATCTTTGACGAGAGACTTGGGGATGTTACTTAAGTAGTCAAGTCAGTCCATCTTAGGTCATTTTCCATCTTAAATAATTTTAAAGATTTCTTATATCGTGTCAACAGCAGCCTTCTTCTTTCTAGAACTTAGAATAACGTACATTTCGAGTAGGTAAACCTTGTGTTCAATAAAATGTAGAGCAAACCTGGGAAATATGGAGGATAGTTGAAGGGCTTTAAATCCTAATCCTCTCAGAATAAGAATAGCAATTGAGCTCTGGGGGATTAATGTTAAAAATTAAATCACGTCGTTGCAGGCGTACTACCTTTAGAAACTTGGTAGACATTAAATTATTAAATGATGGAGTTGGTGAATCCGGGATTTGGTTCAAACTGAACCAAAAATGTTTGAGTTGACTGTCAAAGTCTTCAAGTCAAGGTTGTTGCGTGAGTGTAAAGCAGTAATTCTGATCGAGTCAGAGGTGCAGGTTGAAAGTGGGCTCAATCAGAGATGTGATATAAACCTCAATATATGGAGAAAGCGTGTATACTAGAATGCGCAAAAGATGCATTGCCAATGAGTTGTGTTCTTTATGGCGGAAATCACTAAATCAACGTTCGTCGAACCAGAAATCGTTACGCAGCGTCTTTCAGATGTATTTCCTCAAGGTGAATATGCCGTTTGTACCCTATTTTGTTTTGGCTCCATATAAACTGTTCTTTGAATTCTTCTATCGGTCGATCATTCTCTACTCTACTAATCTTGTCTAATAAGTCTTGCCTTGACAAAAGTAAAGTTTGGGATAAATTACACATATTCAGTTTGAAATTGTAAATAAATGTGGTTTGATTGAGAAATACCTCCAATTCTATACTAATGTTTTTTTCTTTCAGGGTCATCAGAAGAAATCTCTAAAAGGAAAAGGAAACTAAGAAATCAGTCACAAAAAGAGAAATTGGGTGAAAGAGTTGAGGAGATCCCCGTAATTCGTGAAAGAAGCTGCGAGTTGCAGAAACAATGGAGAAAGAGTGAGTACAGAGGAGTAAGGCAAAGACCAAAGGGTAAATGGGCGGCGGAAATAAGGGACCCAAAGAAGGGAGCGCGAGTATGGTTGGGAACATTCTTGAGGGAAGAAGATGCTGCCAGAGCATACGACGATGCTGCTTTCAAATTCAGGGGATCAAAGGCCAAACTCAACTTCCCACATACAGCTGAGCTTGCTCAACGTTGTAACCATAGTAATAATATCTCTCGTTCTCTCAACGCCTCTGATAAAAATGTCATTTTTGCTAAGACTGATCTATTTCAAGGCACAAACTCAATTCTAACGGATTCCCCATTCGATATACATTCTTCGCTATGCTTCTCTCAATTCCCTGATTTCTTTAACCCCAATTCAAAGCATGCATGTAATCGGACGATTGATCCGCAGATTGCTAAGGATTTTCTTCCCTGGGATGTTATTCAGACAGAATCTGCATTTCACCAGGAACAAGAAAACCGGTTGGGTGAATTGCCCACCCAAATCCAGCCTAGCTTAAACAGTGACCAATTTTCTGGGGCGCCTACTTCAAATCTAACAATGCGGAGTAGACAATCATATGAGCAAGAACAACAGGCGCTGCTTGGCCATCGTTTAGCTCAGTCAGTTGGGAGTTTTGGACAGCAAGAGTTGCAGAATTTGGGAGAAAGCGTTATTGATGAGGCATTATTGTCATATATGACTTTTGAAGATACTCAAAATACTAATTTCGAACAATACAATTCTCTAGTGAAATTAAATTAGAACTATTTCACTGTATTAGTGATTCTAGTATCTTTATATTGTTTTTCATTTAATCTTATATTCGTTCTTAATAAGATTGTCAAAATAACTATGGAGTAATAAGAGACGTTCTTTTATGTAAATTTAGAGAATGCTTTTCGGTTTGAATGTGTTACTATTTTTTTTACATGAATTTAGAGTTTATGATTAATTCATTTAATTTTATTTTTCATAATCTTATATTTATTATCCTTATATTATTTCTATGATCTTTATAATTTTATGTATTTTTCTTTATCTATAAATTAATTGAAGAAAATGAAATGAGATGATTAAATCCATTTTTGGCATGTCGTTGAATAGGCAAATTACAACCATTTAGAACTATGAAACAGTTCCACAACAGTCAACAATATTTTATTATATAAATTGAAACTATCAAACATCATGTGATATGCCAACCTTATCCCCTCTCATTACTACGTTAACCCAAACAAGAGTGGAACATTATAAGGGTTATAAATCTAACCATCTCAATATTTTGATGAAGCATTATTGCTATTCCTCATCACATATTCAAGGAATGATAAACTAACTGCAAAAATGGATTTGTTGACTACTTTGGTTATCCAAGAGGTAGTGAATTACTACCATGATTGAGCTCTTAATTGTGGAATTTTAGACCATCTATACTACATGATAGCTCCCACCTCACATGTGAAGTGAGATACATTTGTTTTGAAATTTTGCTTCTCCTCATAGTGTGATGCCTCTTCCAAAGCTGCAATCGAGACATTTCTCCTTCAAAAGTCCACATTTCCTTTCTGTGTCTAATGCCTCCTCAAGTGTTCTAGAATCAAATTCTCCTTTACTACATAAATTTTTCCTTTACTACAAAAATCACTATCAACATGTCTACACATGACAGACATTTTCATCGACATTCCACATCTCTTCTTATTGTGTCTAATGCCTCCTCAAGTGCTCGATAAGTCATTAATTAAATCATTCCCCCCTTAATTCTTGGAGGGAGAATTATGATTCTAAGCCCCATGTTCTCTTCAAGGACACAAATGTATAAAGCCCCCTCTTCTCTTCAGGGAAATATTTCCAAAGCCCTAATTTTTCAAGGATACAACTAAGTTACTTGTCATTTAATGAATTATCTTAAGCAAGAAGATAGCTTGAGATGACAAAAAATCTTCTTCCTCCATTGGCTCTAGCCTCTTGTATTACTTTAAATTACATATCATTTATTAATTCTTTTACCATGAGCTCGACTATTAGATGTATACGAGTCATTCGAATGTACTACAAAACCACAAATTTCAATTTCACCTTTAGTCATAAAGAAAAATCTATCCATCTTCAACTTTCCAAAAATGAGATTGTTGGGTTGCTAAATGCAATTCATATGTACATGATAATTTTTCTAAAAATATTAATATTTGAATTATTATTTAGTATAGCAATTAGCAATGAGTGCAAGCAGGAGAGTGAGAAGGAGAGCTAGGGTTCCAAGAGGCAATAGAGAGGAGTTGGAGGAATCAATCAAGGATAATGGCGATGTAGATGGATTTGTAGGGAAGGTTACCTTGGCATTGTGGCTCTATTAGCTTTGGTGGCACAATCCATTATTATTATGCTATACAAGGCTATATTGTGATGGTTGGTTGGGGGTTTGGGGCCTCTTCCAATTTTTTTTTGTCTCGTTTGTGTATTGTTGGTTCCCTTGTTTAGGAGATTTTGCTAACCATTGGAAACAATGCTTTGTGCATTTCTTTCAAGGTATTATGTTTTTGGTTGTGGAGGTGTTGTGTTGCCCTATACTTTTTGGGGTTCATATTCCTTATCGTCTTCATTGAGTCCTCTTCCCTTAGGATTTTTTTATCATAATTGGTTGCTGGGATCTTTGGGTTCATTTGAGTTTGGTGTGGGTTTGTCCATTTGTTTTAGACATTGTCCTACCTTAGTATGCTTCTGGGCTATCATATTGGTGACTGAAGAGGGTGTTACTACATTAGTGATGTTCTTTTTTTTTTTTTTTTTAGATAGGATGGGGTCACCCTTGATCTTATCTCTTCATGTTTTTGGGCATGGTGTGCCCCTTTTTGTCTTCAGGGATTGATTTGTTTTGTTTTACTTTTTTTTTTTCTATATAGTTCTTCAAATTGCAGGTTTTCCTATTCAAGATTGTGGAGGCATTTTGTTGTGTTTCTCTTGTGGTCAAGGTTCTAGTGCCTTTCTAGAGCTTCTCCTCCTCTCTTAACTCTTGGAGGCTTCTTTCAAATGTGGGGCTTTCTCTTTGCCCCTCCACTTTCTTGTTCTACCCCAAGTTATTTCGTGTCTGGTTATCTCCCCATGAATCTTTTATTAAGGAAGATTCCTTCTCTATGGAGGTGAGACATCTCTTGGTTTCTTTGTGTTAGATCATGATTTCTCTTTATTTTTCTCTCCTTTTAGGTTCCCTTTTAAGGTGGGAACTCCCTTTCAGGTGGAGGAAATTCATTTCGAGATGAGAATTTGTTGGTTTGAAGAGTTCAATTGTTGTGGGTGTCTTTCTTGACACAGTTACTAGGTGGTAGGTTTTGTTTTGGGTGGTTATCTTCCTTTAGCTAGTCTCTTCAAAGTGGCTGCCTCCTATATTCTTTTGCTAGGTTCTGTTGGTTTTCTTCTTTTCGATCTATGTCTTTTCCATTCTTCTTTGAAGGTATTTCCTCTTCCTTGCCCCTCCTTTCTTGGGTCCACCCAGTTTTCTTTATTGTTTGGTTTGGGGTTCTCGCCTAAAGCCCTTTTTAAATTGCAATCTCTTAGTTTTTGGACCTACATCCAACTTTTTGTGTCTCCAATAAAAAGCCTTGGGAATTCACCTCATGTGAATTCCTTTCAACTTACCTCTTAAGCTTGTTGTTATTTCTATGATCTTACTAGTTCCTTTGATTGTACAGGTTTGGGCCCTATCACACTTTATCTAATCAGAATATTTGAATTTTTTGGTAGTTAACATTCTAGACATTTTCTTTGCAACCTAAGAAAATTTCTAATAACCTTGATGAAGCTTAATATCTCTACTTCACTAACCAATTACATAAGAAATCAAAGTTTCTAATCTAGGATTCATTTTTTTCACATTGAAAATAATATGATTGAAACTTGGTGGCATACACTCAATATGGTATCCTTAGCATCATCATCATCAACTTTCACAATAACACCTCGAAGTTGATTAAGGAGAGAAAAGAAATATCATTTTAGATGGATAATATTGACATCCTCATTCACCTTTGACCTCAACATTATTTTTTTTGGAGGACATTTTGGCACTAGAAGCTTGTGAAACAAACAATTTTTTTAGCCTGGTCACATATTTACTAGATAATGGTGATAGAAATATACATCTAACATACTAATATCAATTAATGTAGTGCTAAAAGATTCTTAGCCATTCACATTATTACTTCATCTATATCTTCTATTTGTTTGAACAAGTCCATTTATACTACCCCACAAATCCTTTAAATTTTTTTTTCATATTTTAATTCTATAAATATGAAACTCATACCATTTGAATTTTATAATAGCTCTAAAATTACCCACAGTAACCTTAGCACTCAAAAAGAATGGCTTCCAAAAATAAAATAAACCTTCTATGGAAGAAAATCTAGTACTTCTATATTGTAGATAGTATTGCTCATTCCTTATGCCTCTTCTAAAATATTTAATTATTTAGATGTGTTGTATTGTTCACTTTATTTTCAAATTCCCTAGACATACATCTCAAGAATAATAAATAATTAAGTACCACCAATGGTAATCACATTGACACCTTAACCTAATCAAATACCAATTTTGAGTTGAAAGCACCGGTCACATGATTCACAATTCAACCCTAGACATTTGTTGAGCATTGCAACTAAGGGATTCAATTCTATTTTTAAAAAAATTATATATTACATTCAACATTGTCACAAATCCAATCAAAATATTTATATTTAGATCAAGATTGATGTTCCACAAAAAATGCAACATGAATGCCAAATTTAAAATCTAGTCATGGCACTCCTACACTGCCATTGGAACTATTTCCATCTTTTAATCCATGGCCAGTGGTGATATCAATCACAGACCCAAAAATACATTTATTTCATTCTTTACTAAACAAATATAAGAATATCTATGCTCTTTACCATTTATGCTTCACTCTTTTTAACATATTTCCACCTATCATTGTCTCCATTTAGATGACATTTCTTGTGATATGAGATATACAAAAAGGAATGTGACACTTTGTTGAAAGATTCACTTACTCAACAATCTCCATCCAAATCCTATCACTATCACATCAAGTATTACTCTCTCTAATATCAAACTAAAATATGAAAAAGAAATGCAAAGATTAATCATTTTTGGTATAGTAAAACCAACCAAAATTGTTAAATAGATCCACAACAATCAATGATATTTTATTATTTAAACTAAAAATATGAATATTATATAATATACCAACGTAGAAATATCAAAATTATCTATGGACTAGTTTCTAGATAGGTAAAGCCTATCCAACTCATATCTATATTTTTTTATTGTCTTAAATCTACAATTATGAGATCATTCTCATTGCTATGACTTTGACCAAGCTAAGTTTAAACTTGGCAACTTAAAAAAAGTTATTAGTTGATCTTGTTTTTCTTTCTTACTAGAGGTTGACCCAAAAATATGTCTATATGCAAATTGATTTAATGTACTAGTCTCTAAAGAATTCTACCACACTTTTGGGACATCAAAATGTTACTCAAAATGAAAATCGTCTAATCATTCTAGAGTATTGAGCAGTTGTTTACAAAAATATAATTTAATTTAAATAAGAAACTAATGTAGGAGCATCTGATGTTTTTTCTATTTACTCGGTAGTCTGATGCCAGAGCATCCTGCTTTGCCTTGTAATCCTACTCATTTGTTCATTCTATCAATGTTAACCAAATTTGAGTGTTAAGCAAGAAAATTTAACTCAGTTTCAATGTTAACCAAGTAGTGTTAATAGTGTTTGTAGTTTTAATCGAGTTCTAGTGTTAGCCGAGTTCCTGTGTTAACCAGGTTCCACTATTAATTGAATGTTCCTTTATATGTTGAGTGATCCTGATAGTTGTTGATATTTAAAAGTGGTTTTCTAATGCTCAGACATGCCTTAGATCTGGCTTTTCTAGAGTTATTTGTGTTTGGTTTCAAGTGTGAGTCGACCTTGGCATTTAATTTGGTTGTATGTATTTAATTTCTATTGTAAGATGACTTGTGGGTTAAATGTGCATTTAATGTAAGGTTTTTCTTAATTTGTAACATACTAGGCCGATCAGTGGCTTTTCTTAGTATAAGTAGGGGGTCTTGTGGAGTCTTAAGTAAGGATCATCCAACTTGGAGAAGAGGATGTGAAAGAGGAGAAAACTTTTAGAAAGGCTAGGAGCTAAGTCTTGGGAAACAAGGAAATTTATTTGTACACTTGCAAGTATGAGTGGTCTTCCTTTTAGAGTTTGAATTGGTTCTTAAAGATCTTGTAGAACTATTACTTGCCTTGTGTTTGGTCGTAACTATGAAGGCCTTATATGTAATGCCCCGCCAAAGGATCCAAAGAATTAACCTAAAGTTTCACTAAGTTTGGTAGCATTTTTTTTTTAAAAACATGAAAGTAAAACCATTCATAAGATTCACGGAAGCAATAGCAATAGTCCAAATGAAAGTAAATCATAACATAATAGTGAAAGCAATAACATCATTCCACTGAAAGTAAACATAACATACATAATAGGTTACATTCTTAAAGATCCCTTAACATTGAATCACATCTAACATAACTAATTATGTTTCCATCTAATACTACATCCACATGATATAATACTGAAAAGTCCAATGTTCTTCAATTACATTTCTGAATGCTCAATCATCCTCTATACATGTCACAGGGTATGATAGGCTTAAAAGAATATACATCCAAGTAAATAAACTACATCATCATACTAACTCTAATCCATGATGCAATAACATAAATGAAACCACAGACCATACATGATACATCATCATAAAAGATATAACATCCATCTTAAAAGATAACCATTTATCACAACATAATTAACTAAGTGCATGGTTCCTCCCAACTTTAAATAGCATCATTAGACCATCATGGATCCTAGTCATCCCTCTATGCGTAACATTCCAAATCACCAAAGAGATCATCGATATTATCAAATAGGAATGTCACTCCTAGAACATACTACATCATATGCATAAAGAAATCTAACATGCAAGAATAAAGCATAAGATGATCTTACAGAGCAGATAACATCATTTATCACATGCTAATCATCAATAAAAAGAAACATGTCCATAAACAACATCCATCATGAGATCCAAGAACAGAATGAAGATAAATACCAACCAAGAATGCTCCAGCCATGGTGTCTACGGATGGATCTTAAATGATAAGAGTGATAAAGAACTACCACCCGACTGCGTGGAACCTAAGTGGTCCACTCTCACTACGCTGAGGAGATAATATCAAGTCCCAAACAGGTTATCAAAATCACATAGCATAAATACTCTGTAAGTCAACGAATCCTAAAAGTATACTAACTCAAAGGTTCCATCACAAACCAACATCTAATCCTAGAGGCACACAATGACATGTAGGAAACCTACTCTATAAGCGGGCAAGTGTCATCGCATAAATCATGTAGAAGTTACCCTGGCAGTTAGCTTAGGACTCCAGGGTCCCTACTGATCCTTATGTGGCCACTAGTATCCTCTCATACTGATGAGGCATACTACGAAATGCAAAGTCGCAACCAAGCATTCTCTCTACTCCCATTCGAGTTTGTACTAGCACTCGAGGCATGGGTGAGAACATATAATTATCTTATTAGGTTCATTTAATCCCCATTTAGTGTAAATGTTTTCACTTATTAAAACAACTTACAATGAGTTACCTTGACAGCTGCTTAGGGCCCCGACCACCATTGCAAGCCACTTTCTAACACTACAAGTAGATAGCCTACCCTAAGCTCATGGAATCATAAATCTCAAAATCACCACAGTCCTATACAAGCGACTGGAAAGAAATGCCAAAAGATAATCCATAAAAAGAGCATTAAATCTCCATGAGCACATGAAAAGCATCCATAGATAATCATGACCAGAATAGTTCTCTATTGGCAACTAAAGGTATCACTGATAATAAAAAGTATCCATTGGTTCTCAATAACCAAAATATATCTCAAAATCATACTGATCGAAGACTCAAAAATGGTTGAGTCAAAACATGTCACAACATGACATAATCAAGAAATAAATCAACATCTCAGTCCCATCATGGTGACTAAAAAGTAATCCAAGGATAACAGATCGATGACTCAAAAATGATTAGCTCAAGTGTCTCTTACACATACATCTTAGCTTCACACATCAAGACTGATAAGCAATAACAATCAGTAAATACAAACATTTCATAGAGCATGCCATCACATTACCGTGGTTGAGTTTATAAAGATCGAATTCAAGACATCATCATGACATCACAATCATAACCCCTGAGCCTGTAGTAGATGTCCTATAACTGGTCAGCACTAGTCAACCCAAAAACCCATAACAAGAAGCATAGAGAAAGCACAATGCAAGCATATCTTTTGATTTGCTAAAATTACATAGTTGAATAAAGTGTGAAGGTTTCAGTTTCTGTTTGCAAGTATACTTCAAGTATATAAGATTAATCATTTGACCTACAAGTCAACCCATTTGTTCCCTCGATAACATGATCCTTCCATTATTTAAAATTACATTCTAAGAGTAACTGAAGGATAAATATTTACTCAATAAACTAATCTTCATTGACCCTTAATTAAATCATTCACTTTATTTTGCTAAGATCAATGTTACAAATTGAATAACTCTACCTTATCATTAATTTCAACTTTCCAACATAATCAAAGGATCATATTCTCTTAAATTATAAGAAAGCTAGTTATCAATCTTCAAATAAGAAGATTATAACAACAAAATTAACTAGTCTTACTTTAATGCCATGCTTTATTTAATTAATCTTAATTAAATTAATTAATAACATACACAATCCATGACTCTATATCATTCTAATAGTTCTTAATTAAAACTTAATTAAATATCACTAAAACTTAAGTCTCTTGATTAAATCATCACTAACAACCATTAAAAATACCTAAGGTCATTATTCAAGTCATTAGAATAAGACTTATCAACTTCGATGTAGATATTTTACAACATCATTTAAAGAATCATTATTAGCATATCAATTAAAACTCCATAACTTAATTATTAGTTAAATTTAATTAACTCTAGTTAATTAATTTAATTAATAATTACATATCCATATCAATGAGCCAATTAATATCAGATGATTAATAACTAACTATATTTTGTAAGTTAAAGGTCAACCATAACCCAATTCTCTAATATTAATAGTTCAATAATGACTTGTTCTTAATAAATCTATAATGACCACATTCGTCATTCTTTTCAATGAATACAAACATTTCCTTAACAAATCTGTATTATCGATAATCATTTTGATTAAGACTCTATCGCACAACTTAATTAATATCATAACTATATTTACAATTCATTAAATATCAGTTGATTAAAATCAGCCATACTCCAAATCCATTAATATTAATAATTTAATAATAACTTATTAGCCATAACAAGTTATATTAAAAATCTTATTAATAAATCTATACCAGATTCATCACTATGGATACTAATGTCTCATTCCAATTTAATAATAATTAACAAATTATTATTAAATTAATAATCCATATTTAGCATTATTGTGATTTATAATATTAACCAATGTAACATATTGACCATAACATTTAATATTTGTAACTTTACAAATATTAATGTTAAGTCATGACTTTATATACATATTAAATAATATGTAATAACATATATTACCATTGATAGCTGTATCTATTATTAAATATATTCAATGAAATTTACATTAATTAATACTTGACACTATTAATGTTGAGTAACAATATTCATAAACATTGATTTATAAATAGAATCGATTTATAATACAATAACAACATTAACATAGATATTAAATATCAACTAATATTTAACATATATTAATGTTAATGAATATTAATTACAACCTATTATTAAAACTTAAATAATACTAAAGAAAACTTTACCATGTACTATAAAAGGAGGGGCGACCAAAGTTTTAAGCGATTTAATATCACTAGCCATTAAAAGGTTTATGTGATTTTAAATCGCTAGCTGGCACATTTAAAAAGGCCATGCAGTCTAAACATAGTCGTGCAGCCTGTGGATCATAGTCTTTCAGTACGTACACAATGTCATGCACTACGTATGTCGTTAACAGACTACTCTCCCCCGTCCAAATGCTCACAATACTCTGCGTCCATCTTCGTGCTGGTACATGAAATGTTGCGGGGTCATTAAAAGGTGAGTGGGAATGGGGTAAACCCCCTGCGATTACATATAACATTCAGCGCTTTAATAAACATTGACCCTTCCATGAATGCCATGTGACTTAGCATGAATGTTGTCGCCACCAAACCGTAGGTACAGTGGGGTTAGTGAGGCACAATACACACCTAACCGGCCCATTAAAAAGGATCAGTGGCACGGGGATAAATCCCCCCCACATTATATGTTTAATAAATAAATACATATATATATATATATATATATATATATGTTTTATTATTTAAAATGTTGTTTTGACATGTATATTAATATTATTTGTTAATATAATCTAATAGATAGACTACTACCAACCATCAAAATTTTAACTTAAAATCTCCATTTAAAATTTCATTTTATTTTCAAATTCAACCCTCGTCTAAAATTCTCAATTCTATTTCGATTCAAACCCGAATCCTAATTTCTTTTCATGAATGGAAGCTAGGGTTTTTTAATTGAGTTCCCTATTGATTTTTCAGCATGCAGATAGAATTAGCATGCATATTTCAATTCCAATTTGAAGATTCGATCATAAAGAATATTCAGACACACATGATAGACATGATGAAGACAGGAAGAGAAAATGTGCAAAAATGGAATATGCGAAAATCACGAGTGCACTTGGATACTGATGCTAATTCCCTTCTCCTTAGAATCTGCAGAGCAAGCTCCTTCCTTCTCCCATGTTCCTAATCCTCCAACCATGCTCCAAACGCTCTCCCTAAGCTTCTAATAGTGTCTCATTATAAAGAACTCTCAAGAAGCACCTAGAATGTCTATAGAAACAACCAGAAGGTGTTGACAACTAAGCACAAGCTTTTTCCAACCTTCTAGATGAGTCCTAAGGTTGTAGACACCATGTGCTTAATTTGTGCACCAACTCCTGTGTTGTTAACAACACATGCATAATTAGAGTGCAAACTCTTGTGTTGTCTACATGAGAACTCTCGAGAATTTGTAAACTCCTAAATATTAAAATAATGCACATTAATTAATTTAATATTCACTTTACTCTTTTCAATTTAATTTATTAATTTTTAAATCTTATGCACTCACTTTAATAACTCCACTTGTTTTATCTTAATATATTTATATTTTAATCACATGCACACATCATGCAACTTATAATCTTTTAATAATTTTAATATCTTTTCCACTTTTACATTTATTTTTGAAAACTTAATTGCTAAAATAAATATTAACTTAAATAAATATTATCACACTCCAACTTTAAAATTATAACTTTTATCTTCAAATTTAATTATTTGATTTAATTAATTTCTCAATTAATTAAATAAAATAAATATTAAAATATCATATTAATTTTCCATTAAATTAAACCATTAATTAAATCTTTTAATTAGGCTTAATTAATAGAAAATACACTAAAACTCATAAAATAGAATACGAAAAACCCATTATAGAAAAACACATACAAAATCAAACCAAAAGGGTTAATATCATGAATTACATCATCTGACACATTTGGAGGGTACTCAACTCAGATACTTGTCCTAATTTCCAATTAGGACAAATGACTTAAAGGGTTGGGATTTGAACTTGAGAATTTATCTCCCCTCTCTTATCATTGAGATAATGCGATAGGGTACGCTCATCCTGGTAATTCAAGTAAGTCGATACCCGATACCTACAACCTACATAAAAAAGCCATGCATGTACATACTATATATATATATATATGCTAAGCTAAATAGGCAATGGCAAGAAGTGATGCATCGTGTAGATCCCAACTAGTAGGTCACTACGACTCCCTTCCTTAACCACATTAGAAATGCCATACAGAAAGAAAACAAACATGCACACCATACACATGCAAGTATGGGGTAAGTATCCATAAGAAAACACATGTGATAATAAACCATCTAACTAATCGTCATTAATAACTACAAACACTATAATAATCATCATGCATACATGAAATGTAGAGTCTAAGTAATCTCATTACATATCAACTGAATCCATAGCACAATATCTGATAGTCTCAAAACAATGCTACTAACCATCAACATAAAACTAGCCCTAAAAGAGTTCGACAATGATAACAAAAATGTGACCTAGGGGCAAGCACTACATTATAGCTTGACACGTTGCATGTAACCGACTATTTTATGAATAAAGAGTTTTGTTTGGTATGTGATCTTATTTCTTGTATTGTATTTTTACTATGTTGTTATTTGGTGGGGGCTAGGACATCTCCTTTGGGGATTATCCTTCCTTGGACTACATCAGATGGTATCAAAGCATTATTTTTCTTGAACATGTAGATGGATCACTAAATTTGAGGTAGTTTCCATTAGGACCTTGGTTTGGGGAAGTTGATTTGAGAATATCTTGATATGCTTAATATTGTGATCAATTATTCTTTCTAGAGTCGTAGATATATTCGTAGTGAGGTGGAAAATCATGTTTCTAACTTACAATTGAAAAGGACTTACAAATATATCAATGGATGCAAATATGGAAGGTTGATCTTGTTGGGCATGATTGCACAGGGTTTTTGTGATGTGTATTGTAGATCTATGTCCCTAGACTTGTGATTTGTTCCTAATTTTTCGTATGAGGTGGTAGGTTGCGATCTGGCTAACAAATAAATTGAGTTTGTTACAAGGTGTATGGGAAGGATTTTCTATAGAGGGTTTCCAAGGATCTTGGAAGATGCTTATGAGAAGTTTGGACTATGGGTTGATTGTGAATATCCATAATATAGTAGAGACGATGATTAATGAGATGATTGCTTGGGTGGATGTTGTTGTGGATTTTTCTTTTAAAGCAACTGAGAAACAAAAGAAGGGAGTTGCATGCTACTAGAGTTGGAGTTAGTTTAAGACATTTTTCAAGCTCGTTAAAAGACTTCTTGAAGAGAGAAAAGGACATATCAAGGTCAAGGTGGAATTTGGTTCTATTGATAAGTTTGAGGAGTCTGATGCAGAACCTATAGAGAAAATTGAGGCTATTGTTGAGGATATTCCTTACCTTGTTGATGCTAGGATAGAGACTTGTTTTCATGATCGGTTAGTTGTGTTTGACATGAAAAATGCAGAGCATCTTGTTGTGAGCAATGAGATTGCTAGTGTTATAAGTTTGGCATGTGTTGATGGAGATCTACATAATGTTTCTAATTTGGGGTTTGGTTTTGCTAATGTGTTTAAGAATCTACATTAAACTAAAAATCTATATATTCTTGATTTTTTGATGGTTGACATGGATAAGGATTTATATGTGAAATATTATGTTTAGTTTTTTTCCTAGGAGTGAACATGTTAATTGGGTGTTTGAGATTAAGGCAATTCTAGTGTTTGACAGAATGATGTAGATGTGAGTAATTTGCATATTTTTTCTATTGTCTATGATGGAGTAGAAACTATTAGAATTTTAGGTGACTCTAAAACACCCCCAGGATCAAATGAAAGACCAAGAAAACCTCCACAAGAGATTGGCAAGACAATTGCATGAAGATGCAAGAATGCTATTATTGATAATAACCTTTATTGATGTCCAATGGATTGATTTAAAATGAACATAATAGGCCTCCTTATATAGGAGAGGCAATAAGAGATAAAGATAAGGAGAAGATAAGCTATCACCCACACAAGGTGGAATCACATGTCCACGAAAGGTGGATAATCCTCCATTATGTACTGAAGTATGTGCAATGATGAGGATGATAATGTGGTAAGTGCACTAAAGGTGGAATGAGATAACAACTATGACCACCTAGAGTGGAATTCTCCTACACCATGTTTTTAATTGAGGTGCAAACTCCTAAGAGTCTCACTCACAAACTACTATGTAATACATTATCCTAAGTAAGCTTAAGTAAGTGTAATTAGCGAATATTTAATTACACCAAAAGAAACCTTTGCTGAAGATGAAGAATGTTGCATAACTTTCTTTATGCATCAAAGTGTGGGACACACTTTTCGATTTTCTTGGGGAGTCCGATGTAGGATCGCTTGAGATTTTTTCTATTTACCCTAGTAGTCTGATGCAGGAGCATCCAAGGTTTCCTTGAAATCCTACTCATTTTCTGATTCTAGTAGTCTTAATCGAGTTTTAGTGTTAAGCATGTTTTAGTGTTAACCGAGTTTTAGTGTTAACCAAGTAGTGTTATCTAAGTTCCAATGTTAACTAACTTCCTATGCCAATCGAGTTCCAATGTTAACTAAGTGTTCCTTCATATGCCAAGAAAACCTGATAGTTTTTTATACTCAAAAGTGGTTTTATGATGCTCAGTCATGCCTTGGTTTTGGATTTCCCAAGTTGTTTTTGTTTAGTTTCTAGTGCGAGCTGAACTTGGCATTTAATTTGGTTATATGTATTGAATTTTTGTTCTAAGTCAAATTGTGTCTTAAATGTACCTTTAATACAAGGGTTTATTCAATTTGTAGCATACTAGGATGACCTATGGCTAAGTTGGGTATAAGTACGGGGTCTTTTGGAGTCTTAAGTAAGGATCATCCAACATGGAGAAGAGGATGTGGAAGATGAGAAAAAATTGAGAAAGGCATATTGTTGAGGCTTGGGAAATAAGGAGATTTCTTGGTGGGATTGCAAAAATAAGCTTAGATCTTTCTTGGAGTTTTCTATCAGAGTGTAGATCTAGACTAGCTAGGGTTTGGACTAGATCTTGAGGATCTTGTAGAACTATTACTTGCTTTATATTTGGACATAACTGAGATAGCTTTACAACTTGAGAATTTGCATATCACTCTCCATATTTCTCTAACACCATGAATACTAATATACCATAGGTAGTTAGTGGAAAATGTCACATCCTACAATGTAGGGGGAAGTTCTGTGTCATTTGGACCCTCAGTATCTATCACTCTACCATCATTAGCTTTTAGTACTGTATGGTCCCAAAAATATCCTATATCTAGCTGCCTATGGATATTAAGGTAGGGGTAGAGGAGAGCCTTCTTGAAGCCAAAATTGTTGCTTCACTCTTTCATAATAGTAGGGTACCACTGTGTACTCATGTGTGCTATCTGGAACCTTATGTCGCTACATCCACCTTAGTTGTATTACTAATTTTAGTCATGCTATCATGAGATGGTAGGGTCTCCATGTCAAATCAATAAACTATAACTAGTTGAATCTAATCCTCCAATATGATATACCTCCAAACTATCAGGGATCACTCATGATGTAATCATACACTCTTAGTGACTCTGCTAGTATCTCATTTAAAATCTCTAATAGCCTTGTGCATGTGAAATCCTTGAAGGCCTACACTTGTAAGAGTGTACATGTCATAAGACTAGCTCACTAATATCTATCAAACTTACCTAACTCATAGTATAGATGTGTTAATTTTCTCCTTCCCCATCCATATATTATCAACTTTATCTCTCCATATGCCTAACTATTTGTGCTAGAGGAGTCAGGAATACAGTACCCTTTTTATCATGTATGACAATAGTGGTTGTGATGCATAGCATAATCTTTCTCCAAAGAGTTTTCCATCTAGGGATGATTCTCTTTAGATGCACTTAGCCAATTCTTTGTCTCTCTCTGTATGGAGTACCCATATGATACTCAAAATTTGTCATAATCTCTCTATAGGATTTCTATCCTCGGGGTATCACTGTAGGTCCCCAAACTCAAAAGCATAGGATCCAACATGCATCCTACACTGTGACTATCATCTCTCTCACTAGTAGGTGGAAGGAGAATGTAGTGTCATCCCATCTCTCCATCAATACTAACCACATACCTCTATGTAACCTCACATGTAGTTGATGTGCTACCTAGTATAGTCCTGTATCATTAAGTATCTATACATATTTTGCTCCTAGATCTTGGATATGATCTCTGATACATATCATAACATATGACATGCATTTATCCTTGATAATTAGTGGATCCTATAGAAACATAAAAAATGAGATCTGTCAATCCATCATATCAATTTGATACATCACTTAGTTTGTAGCTCAAAACTAGGTTGGTCTCCTAGGGGACTAGGTTGACTTTCCTAGGAGTAGGTTGACCACCCCAAGGAATAGGTCAACCTCCCAAGGGACTAGGTCAACCTACCTTTGGATTAGTTGAACATGCCCCTCATACACCCTTGAAGCCTTGTGGACTAGGTTATCCTAATCTAGGACTTGGTCGACCTCCTACTAGAGACACTACAAATCAATCATATAGCTAGATTCTATGACTATGAAAAGAAAAAATATGTTAAATAATGTAAATATGAGTCTTATGCTTACCTACTCAATCATGACACCATCCAACACATATTTTTAGAGAGCCTCCATGTACATGGGTTGTAGTGGCTTTGTATTGGAATCTCTCTTCCTTCTTCTTCTCTCCTTCAAGCATAAGGTTAAAAATAAGATTTCAAAACATGTAACTTGGACTTATATAACATTTATTTAGGTTACATTTTGAATATTTTTTACAAAACCCTAATTTACAAGTATTATATCTATTTAAACTTCTTGCAATATCTTTAGTTGTTTAACTCTAATTTCTTCATTGTCATAAGCATTGGAATCATAATTCAATTACCTACTATTATAATATCCTTGGTGCAAGAGCACCTAGGTAGGCTAGCGGTAGACCTATGGATTCTTAGATGTTTTGGCTTATACTGATCTACATACCTAGATCAATAAGAGGATTAACTTGGTTCTAATGTGTGGATGTCTAGGTTGGAAGAACCCAAAATGGTGAAGTTGCCCATAGTTGCTCAAAAATTGCTCATTTGGCTTAATAGAGCATTTTGGGTTTTTGAAGGCTAAATAGGGAAAGTAAGTGTTTTAAGGTCCTTATTAGGTTTTTAGTATCCATCTTAGGCCTTTTACACAGTTTTCGGTCAAATGGATTAAGTTTGAGAAGTAGATATGCAAAATTGCAAAAATTGCTTAATCTTGCAAAAGTTGACATTGACAACTTTTTAAAAATTTCTTGCAAAAAGAGAAACTTATTACTTAGAGATCTTCAACTACCTAAATAAGTTTGGAATGTTCATATTATTCCTTTATAAGGTCATTTCCAGCCTTACCATTTTTTTGGAGAAATTGGATTTTCTATTGTACGCACTGAGAAAGCAACATTTTAGTGACAATATAGTATTTTCTGAGTTTTTTTGGCATGTGTACGGATTAATTTTCTAATTCTAGCTCTATTGGTGTTGGAAGTGTTAGTAGATATCATTTAGAGATTCTTTACTCAGTTCATTTTTTATTTAGCAAGGTCTTCTATGTTTTGATTAATTATTTTGTATTTCAATAGGATATTGTCCTGAGGCATGTTGTTTGCACAAATGGGTTTCTAGGGCCACTTCCTACTATAGGCATTGTACAGTTTCTTGGGATTTGGAGCTAGACTCCATGTACTCCATGTTAAATAATGGAGGGCATGTGGAAATCAAAACTATGGTTTTTAAGATGATGCCCTAGGCAAGTCTTTTAAACTTGGGTAGGGATCACAGAGCAAAGAAAGAGCTATGGGGAGGATTGAAGGTGTGGATACTTCAATCCAAGCAAGTGGAAAGTGAGGAAGTGTTCTAGACTAGCCAAAATCCTAAGCAGAAGCTTCAGTGTGTACTCTAAGGAATGAATTTTTTTTTTTACATCGGACATAATGTAAACCTTTGAAACCTTCATTTCTAGACTAAAATTATACTTGTACTATATGGACAAGGTGGAAACTCAAGACCTCCAAAATCTTCAAGATCACTAAAAAGGGTATTGGTAATGGTAATTTGGTTGGGTACTTGTTAAGGGATTTTTCAAGATATTCATGTTTTTGTGCATTTTGAGGGCTAATCCTTGTATCCCTTTTTCCAAGCATTTGAGTGCATTTACACTTCTGGAGTGCAACTTGATTAGGGTTGTGGCATTGTTTTGGGTTTGGAATCTAGGAGAGAGACCTAGGGCATGTTTAGGTGTCCATTTGATCATGTGTAATAAACAATGAATTTTGTGGCTATGTGTTTATTGATGGTAGTTAATGATTAAGCTTGTACTACCTAGTTGATGTGCATGAGTTGAATTTTTAGGATCTATTGGATAGAACCCTCAAAGGCATAGGGTGTGTAACAACCCTATCTGGTCAAGTGAGTGACCTAAAAAATCCCTATAGAGCTTAGGGTTTGAGAGAGAAAGATTGATTGTAACATCAATGTGGCATAAAAGCAAGTTAAAAATGTGGAAAAAGTGGTGGATGTCTATAGATACTAGGAAATTAGTAGGTGAAACTAGCCTGGTGATTAATGTGGAACTAGAATCGGAAGTTAATGAATAAATGGAGAAGAATAGGCTCCTTGAAGTAGCCTTAGAAGAGGTGAAAACAAAACTAGAGGAAGTTGTTGATGTAGCAAAGAGAAATGAAGAAGAAGACAATGAAAAGGGTATGGAGGTTGTAGAAGATGATGTAGTCCCTAAACTTGACCATGTCTTCAATGAAGAGCCCTTCTTGAAGGCTATGAAACCCTAGGAGGAAAAGCTTTTGAAGGTGTGCCACTTTTCAGTGGAAAGATGGACATAGATGCAGTCATGTATTAGATAGATGGAATGTAGAACCATTTTGAGTGTGAAGGGTTATTAGAGGCACAAAAGGTTAAAGTGGCTAAGTCAACACTCAAAGGTTCAACTCTAACATGGTGGAAATATGTACCAGATGAGAGAGTTAGCATTGGTAAGACACCTATATCTAATTGGAATGCTATGGTTACTAAAGTGAAGGAGAACTTATTGCATAAAGGCTTTGAGATCCAACTTCAATAAAGAAAAAAATGACTAAAGCAAAAAGACCTAGATGTAACCTACTATACTGAATAATTTCAGAGGCTATGTCTAAGATCCCAAAAGTAAGAAGAAGATCCAATCATGGTGGCTAGATATTTGAGTGGTTTGAAGTGGAATATACAAGAGAACTTTAGTTTTTGGGCACCTACCACTATCCAAAGGTGTCATCAGCTAGCTCTAAAAGTGGAGGAAAATAACAAAAGGATAGGGGATTCCAACTTAAAAGATAGAGGAAAGGGAAGAAATCAAAGAGGACAAAGAGGAGGCTACCAAGGTAGAGGTAATGAGAAGAAGAATCAAGGTGAGAACAAGCTCATAGAGAAAACTAGTGACAACTCCTCAAGAGGTGGTTATAATAGAGGAACAGGTAATCAAGGAGTATTTAATAGGAGAAGAAGATCAGATTGATCCAAACCATACTTTGCAAGTATGAAATGTTATAACTATGGTTACTTGGGTCATCCAGCCTATAGATGCTCAAAGAAACTATCTTCCTTACACTATGAAAAAAGGATAACATATATGCAAGAGAACAACTCTAGCAAGGAATTTGATGTGGACCACATTGAATTTGAAAAAAGTGAGAATATCATGTTTAGGAGAGTGCTTGTCAAACAACTAGCTCCTGATGAACCTAGACATATAACAACCTTATTTACAATAAAATGCCAAATCCTAAGAAAAGTATGCAAAGTGGTTGTTGATCTAGGGTCCACTGATAATGTGATATCAGAGGAGAATATTACTAAACTAAAATTGGAGAAGATTCCTCATGAAAACCCTTAAAAGTTACTTGGCTTAACAAGGGGCAGAGCATCTTGGTGAATGAGCAAACTTGGGTAGATTTTTCCATAGAAGGATACAAGGATAGATTGTTGTGTGATTTGTTCCCATGAATGCTTGCCACCTTTTGGTAGCTAGGCCTTGGAAATTTGATAGGGTGGTTTTGTATGAAGTAAGGACTAATGCCATAACTTTCAAAAAGGAAGATAAGTCCTTTAAAATTTAATCTTTTTTGGAAGGGGATGAAACACAATCTAAAGTACCTAGTGTATTTTTTTGTAGTGGAAGACAATTTGTTAAAGATCTAAGAGATGAGGAATGTCATAGTTATGTAGTAGTATTGAAGTCTAAAGCAGAATAAAGTGTAGTTGAGGAACCCTTACCAATTGATGTCTAAACTTTGCTTGGAAATTACAAGGAAATAGTGAGTGATGGTACTTTAGCTACCTTACCTCCTACAAGGTTTATAGGTCATAAAACTAACTTTGTTTTAGGTGCCTCCTTTCCAAATAAAGAAACATACAAGCTTGGTCTAGATCAGAACTTAGAAGTGGCAAGACAAGTCCAAGAATTGATGGATCAAGGTCTGATACAAAAGAGGATAAGGCCATGTGCAGTCCCTATTGTGTTGGAATCTAAGAAAGTGGGGAAATGGAGATTATGTATGGACTTAAGAGCTATCAATAGGATCACAATCAGGTATAGGTTTCCCATACCTAGGATTAAGGACCTTATGGATTGTCTTATAGGGGCTAAAAAATTCACTAACTTGTATTTGAAGAGTAGTTATCACTGAATTAGGATAAAGGAGGGAGATGAATGGAAAACAACATTTAAGATTCCTGGTGGTCTTTATGAATGGTCTGTAATGCCATTTGGTCTTTCCAATGCTCCTAGAACATTCATGAGGCTCATGAATGAAGTGATTAAGGACTTCATAAGAACATTTGTGGTGGTATACTTAGATGATATACTCATCTATAGAAAGACTAACGAGGACCATATCAAGCATGTTGAGGGAGTTTTAAAAAGAATTCATTAAGAGAAGCTAGTCATCAACCTTGAGAAGTGTGCTTTCTTCAAAAAAAAACTTGTGTACCTAGGCCTTGCGGTGCCTCAAGGAACATTAAAGATATACAAGGAGAAGGTTTTTGCTATACTAAATTGTCCAACACCTACCGCATCTACTAAGGTAGGAAGTTTTTATGGATTATCCCAATTCTATAGGAAACTCATTCGGAATTTCAGTGGTATTTATGCACCTTTGCTTGATACTATAAAGGGTTGAGTCAAGACTAAGTTTAAGTGGACTTTAGAAGCTAAGAAGTCATTTAATATGTTGAAGAAACAAATAGCTACTCAACCTATCCTACAATTGCATAGTTTAGAAAAATTGTTTGCAATAGAATGTGATGCAAGTGGCTTAGTATTAGGTGGGGTTTTGAGTCAAGAAGGTAGGCTAGTAGCCTTCTATAGTGAAAAACTTAATGAGGCTAAGAAGAAGTATACATCCTATGACTTAGAGCTCAATGTCTTAGTTCAGTGTCTTAGGAAGTGGAGATACTATTTGTTGCCCAAAGAATTTATTGTGTTTATAGATAATAAAGCTCTTAGCTACATCAACACTCAAGAGATGTTGAACAACATAATTGGAAGCCTTCACCTTCAGAATCAAGCACAAGAAGGGGAAGTTGAACAAAGTGGCAGATGCACTAAGTAGAAGGGTCATGATAGTTCAAGAGATTTAGCTCCAAAGCATTAGGATAGAGAGTTTTGAAAACCTCTACAAGGAAGATGAGGACCTTGCTGAAGCTTACAAGGTATGCAATGATTTTGAGAATCATTTTCATAGAAAATTTTTAGAATATACTTTGCAAAATGGGTTTCTATTCAAGGGTAACCAGTTGTGTGTGCCAAAGGATTCAATGAGAGAGAACCTAATACAAGAGAAACACAATGCCATTTTCAATGGAAATTTTGGTGTGAGAAAAACCTTAGAATTGGTGCAAAGGTTTTATTAGTGGCCTAAGCTAGTGAAGGATGTGACTAAATATGTCGAGCATTGTATGCTATGCATGAAAGCCAAAAGAGGAATGAGCGAGGTAGGTCTTTATCTACCTTTACCAATTCCAAATAGGCCATGGGATTGTATAGGTATGGATTTTACTATAGGCTTACCCAAAACCAAGCAAGCATATGATAGGATTTATGTTGTTGGGAGATTTAGAAATATGGGGCATTTCATCCCATGTGGGATAACTAATGATGTACGTCATATTCCCCATCTATTTTTCAAACAATTTTTGAGGATCAATGGACTTGCATTAAGCATAGTGTTAGATAGGGATGTCAAATTTATGAGCCATTTTTGAAAAAATTTGTGGAGAAAGCTTGGCACAAACATTTCTTTTGGTTTAGCTTACCATCCCCAAATTGATGGTCAAATTGAAGTGGGTAACAGGACCTTAGGTAACTTTCTTAAGTGCATAACTAAGGAATATGTTCAGAATTGGGATATTGTCATCTCACAAGAAGAATATGTTTACAATGATAGCATGAATAGGAATACTGGCAAGCATCCTTTTAAAAATATTTATGGAATGCATCAAGGGTGTGTATGTGAATTGCATTATCTTGGAGACATGGATCATAGAAGTGGTCAAGTTGAAGATTTTATTCAAACCATGAAAGAGATTTAGGAGCAAGTCAAGAAAACCATCCAAGCTAGCACACAAAAACTAAAAGACAAAGTGCATAAAAAGAGAAAATATGTTCAATTTGTTGCTAGTGACTATTTAATTGTCCATCTGAATAAAGAAAGGATTAAAAAGGGGGTTCCTAAAAAGCTACAAATGCAGAGGGTAGGACCTTACAAAATCTTGGCAAAGTTTTTAATGTATACGACTTGGTGGTGTTGAAAGGAATATTACCTAAGATCAATCTAGATATTCAAGATGACATTGAACCTACTGCAATACCTAGTGTCAGCAAGTTGGAGGCAGAGAATGTGTTAAACTCTAGAGTGAAGAAGTCTACACGGCACAAGGTATATATGGAGCACCTCATCCAATGGAAGGGAAATCCTACTTTAGAGGCTACTTGGGTTGCTAAAATAGAGTTCAACAAGGTTGGAATTCCCATGGACATGTTTACATTAGATATAACTTAGTTTTTTTTAATGGGGGAGTATGGTGTAGGAACACCTAGGTAGGCTAGTGTTAGCCCTAGGGCTTCTTAAATGTTTTAGATTTTAGTGATGCTAGCCAAAAAAAATAGATCAATAATAAGACTAACTTGGTCCTAAGGTGTGGATGGGTAGGTTGGAAGAACCCAAAATGGTAAAGTTGCCCATAGTTGCTCAAAAATTTCTCATTTGGCTTAATAGAGCATTTTGTGGTTTTGAAGGCTAAATAGGAAAAGTAAGTGTTTTAAGGTCCTTATTAGGTTTTTAGTATCCATATAAGAAGTAATTTTTCATATTTTGTGATCAAATGGAGCAAGTTTGAGAAGTAGATACTCAAAATTTAAAAAACTACTCAATCTTGCTAAAGTTGTCATTGACAACTTTTTGACAATTACTTGCAAAAAAGAGCAACTCTTTACTTAGAGCTCTTCAAGTACCTAAATAATTTTGGAATGTTCATGTTATGACTTTATAAAGTAATTTCCAACCTTTTTATTGGGTTCAAGAAATTGGATGTTCTATTGTATGGACTCAGAAAGCAACATTTTGATGATAGTTTAGTATTTTTTGGGTTTTTTGGCATGTGTACAGATTAGTTTTCTAAGTTTCGAATCTTTTGGTGTTGGAAGAATTAGTATATATCACTTAGAGATTTTTTACTTAGTTCATTTTTTATTTACCAAGGTTTTGTGTATTTAGATTAATTATTTTGTATTTCAATAGCTTGTTATCCTAAGATAGGTTGTTTGCACACATGGGGTTCTAGGTTCACTTCCCACCATATGAATTGTACAATTTCTTGGAATTTGGAAATATAATCCATGTACAATAATGGAGGGCCCATGGAAAGCATAGTTGTGGTTTTTGAGGTGATGCCCTAGGCAAGTCTTTTCAACTTGGTTGGGGATCACAGAGTAGAGAAATAGCTATTAAGAGGATTGAAAGTGTAGATACTTCAATCCAAGCATGTGAAAAGTGAGGAAGTGTTGCGGAATAGCCCCAATCCTTAGGAGAATATTTTGTTTGTACTCCAAAGAATGCAAAATGAGTTTTTGTGTCAAACAACATGGAAACCCTTGAAACCCTGATTTCTAGGCTAAAATTGTGCTCATACTGTATGAACAAGTTGGGAACTCTAGACATCAAAAGTCTTCAAGATCGCTAAAACGGGTATTGGAAATGGTATTTTTTTGGGTACTTTTTAAGGGATTCTTCTAGATATTAAGGTTTTCAAGTGCATTTGGAGGACTAATCCTTATTGCCTTTTTCCAAACATTTGAGCACATTTACACTTGTGGATTACAACTCGATAAGGGTTGTGGCATTATTTTGGGTTTGGAATCTAAGAGAGAGACCTAAGGCATTCCTAGGTGTCCATTTAATCATGTAGAAGATCCAATGAGGTTTGGGGCTATGTGTTTGTTGATCAGAGTTGACGAGTAAGCTTGTACTACCTAGTTGATGTGCACTAGTTAAATGAGAAAGATCTATTGGATAGAATCCTTAGAGGCATAGGGTGTTAAAAGCCCTATTTGGTCAATTAAATTACCTAAGAAGACCCTACATAGCTTGGGGTTTGAGAGAGAAATATTGGTTGTCACATCAATCCTCTTGAAATATTCAAAGTCAATCTAGAAACATTTTGAGGGCTTCTTTTCATCACTTCCTATTCATAGTTTATTGTGTTTAATGTGATCCCTTGTTTCACTTTTTCTAATGAGAAAAAAAAAACAAGAAGGGGCATGGCTATATACAAGGTTCACTATCCTTCTATAGTAATTCCTAGGCGATTTTAGATTATCAATGACTTATAGTTTTGTAGGATGAGGTTACTAATATTTTCTTGCAGGATTTGTGCATGTGGACTTTGTTATATCCTTTTTACAAGTTATGATTATGTTTTCAAGATTATATTAACTTTCATATGTAAGTAGGGTCATATCCCACTAAAGTGGGGCCTAAATGTATTGTCTTGAATTAAACACACTTCATTTTAAGACATTCTATATCCTCTTTAGTGTATTTTGCATTTCACATTCATATCTTTAGCACACACTTCACATATTTTCTCTTCTTTCTCTTAGGTGAAACTGAGGTAGGATCTAATTGATACTCCTTGATTTCCTTCAACAATTAAATTAGGACCTAATATATGAATATCAACTCTACCTATGATCCCAAAACCCTAGATTAGATATCTAGGTGATAGTCTAAAATACATACTTCATCACCGAACCTCTACTATTCTAGAATATGTACAAGAAGAGCCTAAAGGTTAGCCTTATGGATTAGGTAGGCCTAGGTCAACCTAGGTTGACTTGGATAAGACTAATTCAACCCTAGTTGACCTAGTCAAAACTATGTTGACCCAAATCAACTTGGCTCCAATGCTTTTGGTGATTTTTGCTTGTAGTTGTTTAACACTCCCATTCAAATCCATCTTGCATAGTCAGCCCTAATGGTGTAATTTCTGATTATTTTGAAAACTCACTATAAAAAGGCATCTAATCCCTCATTTGAACATAACATGACATATAACATGGTATGAGAGGAGTAAGGAGAAAGCAAGTATAGACACCCCAATCTAACTTAGAGAAATTGCACGGTGGAAATAAAGGTTGGTTTCTTATTCTTCATTGTAAGTGAGGCTATCATTCTTCAATCAAGAATTCAAAGGTGAATATATCAAACAAGGAGTTGCAAAGTGATCTTGAAGATGGTTAGATTACTTTATCCTTGGGGATTGGTGTGATTTCTACACCATTCTTCAGATGCAATTCTTTACAACTTCATATATTTACATACATGTACACTTACATAATATATTACTTGTTTGATATATATTAAATAAATATCACTACTTATCTAATGTATTTTCCAAGATCAAATATCCCTTGTTTGATATTGTTGTCAAATTTTTTTGGGAGTGATAGGGGTAGCACATACTGCAAAAATTGTCAACTGACCATTTCATTCTTTTCTAACATAATATAATGAAAATTGAATGTAGTTTCACAAATATATTGTAAATACAAAAGAGCATGACTTACCTTGATGAAGGTATGTCAATCATGCATTTTCAACCCTAGGCCAAATTCACTTTTCTTTGATATGAGATTTCTTATATTCGTAGGAAATCTTGTAGCAAATTGAATTTTTTGTATGACTTATTTTATGGAATTACTATTCTGGTCCATTAATAACCAAGGAAGGACACTTGCATTAATCCAATCTCCATTCCTATTTGATTCAGTGATATTTTTCATTGCATGATTGGAATTGTAAATGTTACTACAAATTTTGGTAAGTTTTTCTTTGTCATGTCTTCCACCCAATATGTTCCACTGTGTCTCTATTACATTCTTTCCTATATGCATAGTATCAAACAAATACACAATTTGTATGTGCTTGTAGTAGGGTAGCCTACTAAATTCTCCGGGACAACATTTTATTCCCTTTGGAAGGTGGTCAATAATAATGCATTGACAACCTGAAATTCTATTATATTCCAACTACCATAGGTAAGGTTTCATTCTTTGTGGCTTTGATGTAGTCTATTCTTCCCCATTGAAATGATATTCATTGAGAAAGTGCCCATTCTCATCAAAAAAATTCTTTCTTAAACTTTTGGAATGATGAGATTTTATCTTTGGACCATAGACTGGACATGCAAATTATCCCTTTGTTTGAAGACCTACAAGATAATGATACAATTGAATTAAATATGTTCATTTTTTTAATTCATATTATCGCATACAACTAGATTTCAACATAACATTCAACAAAAATGTGTCAACCCTAGGGCATCATGAATTGTCCACACAAGCATTGCATGGAATTGAAATTATTTTTGTCCAATTGGTCTACATAAATCATATATAGTGAAACCATTACATAACACCAATAATTCATCGACAAGAGGTGCAATATATACATTCATATCTTTTGCTTGGTACTTACCTAGTTGAATGAACAAAATTAGTTAATTATTGTGGTCATTTTAGTCCGAGACTTATAATTTCATATGTGTAATAATTAAATAATAATATACTTGGAACAATCATTGCTAACATAATGTGCTCCCTCTTTATTGACATCCATGGAGGAACGTTATTATTGATAAAAAAAATAGGCCACACCAAGTAAACGGATCTAATCTCTCCAAATGGATTGACACCGTCAGCTGCAAAGGAAATCATGAGATTTTGAGATTCTTCTTTAAAGTGTGACCACTTTTCCACTATGACCATAAGTGTTGAACCATCCGTAGGCATTTGAATAATGTCATCTCAACTTCTATTGTGTGCATAGTAATCCATAAATTGTGTCAAGCTACTACACTTGAATAAACACTTAAGACATGGAATAATGAGAATGTAATGAAGAACCTTGCGAGGCACCATTTTTGTCACTTGATCATCTTGATGTTTTCCCATATGATATTCAAGGCATTTTATTTCATTTTTTCGCGTTCCTTATGATAAATTACATGATGTATAGGACAAGCGTCTATTGATTGATACTCCATTCCAATATATTTAATAGAGGCACATAATTCTTGGTATGAGTGAGGGAGAATATTTTATGGTGATAAAAAATAGTCACCTCTCAATCTACAACAAAAAATATAGTTCATTAGTATAAACAATCTTAATGGTACATATTTCACCTTTTATATACTATAATGACATATATCACAAACCTTAGCATATGTGACATTGTTATGTTGGATAAACCATTCATAACCTTCAAATTTACCAACAACAATAAAACATAGAGAAGAGCTGATTGGTATCCTTCGTAAAGCGTCATGTTTGCCTTCTCAAGTCGAGGTATATCATGGATGGCCTTAATGTCACCCTCATCATAAACATCATCATCGTCATCTCTTTATATTTATTATTACTTTAATCCCTTGAAATGGCTTCAACTAGTTTGAGAGATCAAGACATGTTGGATGGTTCCTAGAATTTTGGTTTCTGGAAGGCCATTCTTTCTTTATTAATGTTGGAAGAGAATAGTATTAAGGATTATGTTACCAATTTTGTAGTTGTACTTACATATGTGAAATGTCTTGCAACATACAAGAAGGATGAGGCTAAGCAATGCAGGATAATCCTTGATGGTGTCAAGGATCATATTTTTCCACATATCTCGAAGCTAGATACAACGAAGAAGATATGGGATGTCATTTTGAATCTATACTAGAATCCTACCACCATGATAGTTAACAATTTATTCTCCTATTATATTTTATAATTTGGCCTCTTTGATACTCAATGTTTGAAGAGAAAAAAGATGTTAACCAACAACTAGGTCAGTATGTGTATTCTATCACTACCCTCTAAATTGACTAGGTACAACTCCCTATGATTTGCAATGATATGAAATTAATATGTTTTTATCAAATCAGAATTTTTGACATTATAAGCTCTTAACTTGAGAATAGTAAAGGATAGCCAAACTATTTGTAGGTACAAATAATTTAGGAAAAAATAAATTTTGGACAACTTATCACACCTAATGGAATGATTGTAATAGAATATCTTGATATTTCCTAACTCTTACATTTGTTCTAAATACAGTGTTAGTCATCTAAATGTGGAGAGCAATAGAAAAATATATGCATATGGGGGAAAATTGAATTGCTTTGACTACTAGACTTTATAGATTCATACACATCTATTCTTCATTTCCCAATTAAAACTATCTAACATGATATGAAATTAAAAAGAGAAGAATTAGAATCATATATGAAGAAAGTAAATAGAATCACCTTTACTATGAATATCAAAATGAAATGGAATCCATATAATTATCATAGAATTGCATATAATTGTCCTTCTACTCTCAATGCAGAACTACTCTATGCATGGGCTACAAAATATGACAAAAGAATAGGGTAAATAGAATTATAGATAAATTTACCATCAAGTTGTTTGACCTTCGTATTGTCAAATAAGGTTACATTTATAGTTTTTTGTTGTCCTTTCTTATTTTCAGCAAAGAAATAGTCACATAATAGAAAATAAAATGAGAATAAAATATAAAATTGTCAAATTTGCATCATAATATGAACATGTGGTATTCCCTTTAATAATGATTTTTTATCTATGGTGTTTCCTAAAAATAGGCAATGACTATTTAGCTTCCTACAATCTCCAAAAAATCCTGTAGAACATCATTTATCATTCATCTCCTATTGTTTCATGCCAAACCCATGCATTTTATCTTAAAATGGTCACTAAATTTTCAAATTCTTCTCATTGATCTTAGATCAATGATCATGATTAAAATGTTATGACCTTCCTTCATAACTTCTTATGCAGGTGCCTCCATATATATGTGTCTTCTTATAGTTTTGTTGCTATAAAATTTTTCCTAACAAATTTACATAGCGAGATAGTGACAAACATAGATCCATTTTGATCTGACATTGTTCATTTAAAGCTTTTAACTCATTGAAGTTTCCTTTGCATCATGGGTCTGTCTCTTCCATGTGTTCAATCATCGTTACTTCACTATGATAATTATTTTGACAATTTTTCATAGCAAGATGGAGACAAACATAGATTCATTTTGATCCAAGGAAAATAGAAAAAGGTATTAATTTTATATTTGCTTTACAATGTGTGGGTCCACTTTTCAAATAGATACATCATGTCAGATAGATGGCAGAATTTTGTTGACTGAAGAACCTGACATATGACTCCACTTTGTGAAATGTGTTGGCCCATAGGACACATGTTCATCCATTGTTATGTTGCTATGAATAATGGCCACCCAACTTTTTATAATGACATAATGACATTCATAGATCTTGTAAGATCTGACAATTGAAGATATCTACTTTTCTATTTAATATTTAAATGGGATCTAATCTAACAAGTAAGCATTTGGAATTTTCAATTAGCCAATAGCATGCATTCTTTTTTTCAATTGACTTTTCAACCTTGCATGTATTAAATATTAACTGTTGATTTCATTTCAACTAATATCTTTGTCACCTTTGACTTGGTTCTTTCACCATTTTTCCATTTTGAATGCTTACTCTATATAATAATCAACCGATCTTTTGTTTGACTTGTGCTTGTGCTTGTGATCTGTATATCAATCTCTAGTCTCAGTCTTCAATGTTTCTACTATATTTTTTTTGTATATGTCTATGATCTCTTCAAATGTATACCTCTTTAGATATAAACCTTTGAACATGTAGTTAGAAACTCTTAGGAATTTAGAAATGCTTTCATGAATAACTACTTCATAGCATGAATCTTTGTCTTCGCCATGATTTAGAACAAGGAAATGTGATTTAGTAAAATATCCAAACCTTCTCCTCATCAAGATAATGCATCACAAACTCCCCAAACCCTAATCACCTAGCTTTTGACTGATGCATTGCACATGTGATTTCCCACATTAGGTTAACTCAAAGGAATGATGAAAAGAAAGGTCATCCCATAGGAAATATAGACTAAGACTCAAGACATTGACATTTTAAGTTGACTCAAAACCATGGAGCAAAGATATGGACAGAAACTTGGGCAACACACTAATAGAAAGATGATTCTCAAAGGGAAGTTTAAGATTTCCGAGATGAACCTATGTGAAGACATCACAAGTTACTTCACTATGATTAGAATTGTTAGGGATGAGTTAGCAGTTTTTGGAGAGAACCCCAGTGAGAATAGCCCTAAATGGGTTCACTAAGAAGTGGGGTGTCTTTGTTCAAATTATCAGTGGACAAGACACTTCACTGATTTGGGATAAACTATGGAGTGATTTGACTTGGTAGGATTTTAGACTAAGTCTTGTCAATGTGGCCAACAAGAGTAAAAAAAGTGAGCTAGAATAGGAGAATGTTTCCTTAGTGAGAAAAGGGAAAGAAAAGAAGAGGTCCAACAAAGGATCAAATTCAAAAAGTGAGAAGAAGGAGGAGGAGGAGGATGAGAAGGAGGAGGAGGGATGTATGTTGGGGAAGTTTCTAAAAGCATCTTTTCTAGGGAGAGACACCAGATCTGAACATTCAAATTTTTTTGGACCAATATAGAGAAAATATCTAAGAGGATATGAGTACTATGTTACTTTTATTGATAATTTCTCTAGAAAGCCCTAAATATACTTCTTGAACACCCATAATGAGGTTTGTAGTCACTTTGAAGAGTTCAAGGATCTTGAGGAAAACATGACAAGAAGGAAGATAAAGGTTCTTTGATTAGACAATGGAGGCAATTACAAAGGAAACATCTTCCAAGAGTTATGTACTTCGGAATGAATCAATAGAGAGAAGACTATTCCTTACAATTGATAGTAGAATAGTTTTGTTGAGAGGAAAAGTTGTTGTGTATTGAAGGTAGCAAGGGCTATAACCAGGACATGCCCCACTACTTATGGGTAGAGGTGTGTAGTACAATAGTTTACATTTAGAATAGGGTTCCACACAAGGTGCTAGGGAAAATGACACCAAAGGGAGATTATATAGGGAAGAAGCTAGATGTTGGTCACTTCAAGATATTTGGGAGTTTGGCATATTATCATACTTGAAATGATACATGTATGAAATTAGAACACATTATAGAGAGAGGGTACCTTCTTGGTTACATTGAAACCTCAAAGGCATATAGTATTTTTATCCTTGGGACCAGAAGAATTATTTCTTGACATGGTGTCAAGATCATGAAGGACAAGGCATTTAGAAGGTCCAGATATTTTCTAGTAGATTATCAGAGTGAGGAGCTTGTAAAATATCTAAGACCAAGCTAGGGGCAACAAAGCTCAAATATATTTACAAGTACAAGTATAGGATTGGTTGGTCAAGGTTCATAGAATATGGAGTAGCTAGTGTAAAAGAAAATACATCAAGAGGACATAAACGTTGACATTTCATCCTCTATTGTTGATAGTATGAGCCATGAGGTTCAAGATGCACAAAGGGATACTCAGGACTTTGTTGTAGCTCCTAGGAAGAGTACAAGAGAGTAGAGACAACTAGCCAAGTTCAATGACTATGCGGCATTGGTTAGTTAGGTGGTAGATAGCAAGCCTTTTAGCTATTAGCAGGTTGGAGAGCATCAGGTATGGTGAGATTATATGGCTGAAAAATATTCCTCAATAAGGTAGAATCATGTGTGGAAGCTAATGCCTAGACCAACAGATAGAGCATTGGTTGGATTAGTTTATATCTATTAGATAAAACATGATGCAAATAGTAGCATCAAGAAATGTAAGGCAAGGTTTGTGGCAAAGGGGTTCTCTCAGAAGGAGGGAATAGACTACAAAGAAATATTTGTTGCAATGGATAGGTATACGTATATACAAGATATGATCTCATTTGCACAATATATGAGATGGAAAATTCATCAAATGTATTTCAAGACAATATTCCTTAATGGTTGGTTGAAGGAGGTATATATAGAAAAACCAAAAGGCTTTGTAGCAAACAACAAAGAAACTCATGTGTGAAGATTGAAGAGAGCCTTTTGCAAACTGAAGTAGACTCCTAAAGCATGCTATGAGTGCATTAATACATACTAGCAGGAAATAGTCATTGTGAAGAGTCAAGCAGATGCTAACCTCTCATACTTGGTGGTTGTGAGTGAGGTTCTCACTCTTATTCTTTATGTGGACAACCTATTTCTTACATGTTCATTAGGCCTTATAGAGGATTACAAGAGGGACCTTGCAAAAGAGTTTGAGATGATGGATTTGGGACTTATGCACTACTTTCTAGGCATGGAAGTGTGGCAGATAGATTCAAATATTTTCCTTTCTTAAGGGAAATATTGCATTGAAATCTTGAAGAGATTTAGGATGGATGATTGCAAAGACATATCTACACCCATGGTCAAGAAATGGAGGAAGGTAGATACATCTAAGTAAAAATATGTAGATCCCACCTTACATAGGTAGTTGATTGGTTCACTTATGTATTTGGTCAAAACCAATCCAGATATAGCATTTATAGTAAACTTTCTTAGTCAGCTTATGGTTGAACCAAAGAGAATGCATTGGACAATGGCCAAGTATGTGCTACGTTACTAACATAGTATAGTTGAGTATGGGATCAAAATCTGTTTGACTTGAAGGAATTAGGTTGATAGGCTATATTGATGCAAATTGGGAAGTACAATAGACAAAAGGGAGAACATTACGGTTTTGTTTTAGTTTGGGATTAGGAGTTGTATCTTGATTCAGTGGGAAGAAGAATTCTATGGATCTAAGTTCACTAGAAACATAATACATAGCAACTAGCATGATGGCATATGAACCTATATGGCTTACAAAGTTTTTAGTGGTCTTATTTGATCAAAAGGTTGAGACTACTATGCTACATTGTAACAATCAGAGTTGCATCAAGTTATTTGAGAATCCAGTGTTTCATGATAGTTGGATAAAAGTAAAAAGTAGTGTCACCTTTTAGGCTGACTTATCAGAACAACTGAACTTGAGTATTTCTATTTAAAAATCTATTTTATTCAAACATATGATCTAGATAAAATTATTCTAATTAAGTTATATATGGGCTCACACTTTCCCCATTGGAAATATCTATTAAATATATGTTTTATACTAATTTGTACCCAATTACTAAAGAAATACAATTATTTTAGAAAAGTGGCATTTCAATAACTCTTACTAGTTTTTATGGTATTCTTTTAATAACATATAAACACCATTTTATAGAGCTCATAGTCAAGAATATTCTCATATAGATTTTATAGTGTTTTAATTGGATATAGTATATTGTAGTTACAAAATTCTATAGGCTTGTATTTTACCACTCGAAAAGATGTCAATTTTGAGAAAGAAAAAAATAAACAACTAAAAATTACATGATGTTCTAGATGAGAGAATCCTCTTTTAGAATGTATAATTTTTATCCTAGTTAGAATAGATTTGTTTTTAAAAATGTGGTGGGAGATGAGAACTATTGATCTCAAGTGAGTTGAAATTTTGATCATTATAAAAGAGAAAATACAGGTCTAAAGCTGATTTTTATTTTTGATTGTTCTAGCTATATATATTATCTATAACATAGATTGATATCAAAGGGAAATAAATTTATTCCCATGTAGTTTTGTGGTGGGAACTAGACCCCTCATTTTCAATATTTTTCAATAGCTAAAAAATTATCAATAAAAATTAGGAAAATATATCAGTTCTTATTCCAAATAATTATTAAAATTTATAATCTTAAACTTCATCCAATTATAAACATTTCATTAGTTTACTTCATTTTCAAATTCAAAATAATAATACCAATTTTATTGCATTGAAGGTGAACAATTATACTTTCATTAGCCTTTTCCTAAGTTATAAAAGGGTGACATGGGTTTGTGCTTTTACCTATGTCTAAACATATAGACATCCTATATCACTTCACTAGAGATTGTGTATAACGAGGGGTTATCTAGCTATATCACATACTGATATATTATCAGGTAGCAGACATTTTAACTAAGGCATTGGGGAAGACAAAATTAATCTTCTTCAGAGATAAGTTAGGTGTCATGTAGAACAAATTCCTTGCTAAGAGGGAGTGTTAGTTTTGTTATCTTGGACAATTTTTCATCCACATGTATTATTTAGTAAATAGTTATTTTAGGAGTTGATTAGTTAGAGTGGGGACAATTATTTATTAAATAATTGACTCCTTTTAGAAGAATTTAGAAGCCAACTTGATTAGTGTTGTTAATTTGTTTTTTCTCTCATCTGTTGATTGATAATCAATCTTAGTTGTTCGTTTTCCCTCACTACTAGTATATAATTGGGTCAGGCGTGCATTTGGAGAATACAAGTTGGAGAATTATTTGCAATACTAACAAATGAATTTGTAGTGATAGAAAATAGTATTGCAGTGTTAGTAAGGGCACATTGATAGCATTGGGGATACAAGTGAAGGAAGAAATTGGGAGGTTGTCAAAGTTTTGCCAATAAGAGGCAAGGAATTTTATATATCTTGATTTGTTGAAGTTAATATAATTCCTCATCAATAGAACTAGTTTTCCCTTAGGGATTTTTCCATCAATGATTTTCTTGAAAATATTATGTCATTATGTTACTTATTTTTTTCTATTTTTATTAGTGAAGTTGTAGTTGTGATATTTTTTGATATTAGCTATGAATTAATTTTTGATAGTTAAAAAATTATTTAAGATAGGAGATTGATAATCAGTGACTACAATAGAAATTTTCACATGTTGGTTAGTTCTCATTGGATTAGCTCATTCGATTCTTCCCATGTGGAATTTTTTGGTTACAAATTATTGATATGATCTTTGTGAGCTTAGGTGGTTGCTAGGACTAGTTCATGTTTTTGTAGTTTTATTGTTGTTGGTTAGTAGTTTTTAGTTTTTTTTGTTCTCAATAGTAAGGTGTCACTACTTATGACCCTATCTCTTTGTCTTTGGGTTTGATGTTGATTTGGTAAGGGTTCAGGCCCTCTGCTTCATTACTTATTCAGAAATATTTATTTTTTATTAATGGTGTGAGAGACTTTACATTCTTTGCAGTACAATATGAATGTGATCTTCATTGTAGCCCCAAGAAAAATATTATAAAGTAATTTCTAAATAAATATTTTGTACCAAAGCTAGGTGAACTTCATCCTTTTCTACATCGTCATTTTTTCTTTTTTTCTTTTTTTTTTGTGTTTCCAAAACCTAGCAGTATATATCACTTTCAAACATATTTCATAGCTATGAGAGGTCATCTCCATATAGGAAAGAACCATTGAAATACAAAAATAGCACCATCAAAAATAGAATTGGATGTGATCAAGCATTTTTATTAAATATTGAGGCCAACTTAGTTTTAATTCATGAGTATACTTCCAATCTATTTAAATTTTTGAGGTTCTAAGATGCACTAAAAATAATCATTACACTTGAAGAAGTGTAAATTCCTTGTAATTTTCATAATTCATATATAATTTTTCCTCCAATAATTTAACTTCATATCTAGAATTCAAATTCAAATTATTAGTTCCTGCCAAGGCATACTATTGCATCCATTAGATACAATAGTACTTTTTAGATCAATAAATCAGATTAAAGAATTTTTGAATTATATCTACATGTACTATAGTTTAAAATATTTTTTTCTATTAAATTGATATTAAAAAAATTAATTATTTGTTTTCTTATTGGCTTACAACATATTGAGCAAGGAGTAAAATTATTTTTGTCATTCAAAAATCTAGATTTTTCACTCTCCATTTTTTTTGGCATTAATTACAACTTGACACATATATCAATCACACTATGGTGCATTAGTTGTAGCTCATGAAAAAGCTTTAAGTTTCCCCATTATTTTAGGTGAGTTGAATGCTCAGAGTAAAATATGGAATATGCCAAGCATCATGTGTTTTTAGCCTCCAAAAAGGTTAAATGGCTTAGGCTTGGTGAATTTTAATTGATCTCACATATGACCAAGTGTGACTTGGACAAGATAAATTACTTTTTATTTAACAAAATACATTAATGTTTTAAGGTCTAATTTAAATTTTATATGTTTGATGTATATTATAAAATATATAACCCTCTTTTTTATGGAGGGTTCAAACCTATGAGGAACGAGGCCTGCGAGCTACCAACCAACGAAGGCCACCGCTTAGATTTAGGAACCCAATACAGGTAACTTTTATGTACTATAGTAGACTAAATAGAAAAATATACAATAATTACATTTATAAATGGTATAGTCTAATTTTTAATGAAGAATTTAATATCTTCAATCTAATAAAAAAATTTATTGTTAATGTTGATTTTATCTTTTTAAGTACTTCAATATACTAATTATTTTCTCCAAATACACTTTTCTTAGTATTTGAATTATAACAATTTTAAAAACTAATAATACTCTTTATTTATATTTGAACTAATTTAACTACAATTTTATGTATATTCTATTTATTATTATTATTATATAGTAATTGAATGTCTAATTTATTCAATTTTAATTTTGATTCTAAAATGAGTTTGAAATTTATTCACTCTCCCTATCCATCTTCCTTTCTATTTCCAAATCATTTTACAACCTATATATCCACCTATCTCCTTTATATCTATGTCTCCCTTCCTAGATCTCTATATCTATCTTCTAAACTTAATTTATCTCCATTTCTTACTCTATCTCTATATTTTTTTCTCCTCATCTCTTCACCTCTTTATGTACTGTTTATTTTGAATTTTATATTTAGATTATTCTTCTCTAATTCTCCCCTTCTCTCTTTCTATATTTTTATCTATTTATCTTTGTATTCCTCTCTACTTTGTAACCCTATATTTTCCTCTCCTCTCCATATTCCTTCTCACCCATCTCTATCTCCTTACCTATCTCCTCCTCTTCCTAAACATGTTCACAATGAAACCTAATTATCTCATTGATTTAGAGAATTAGTTTTAATGATGATCAGATCCTTATAATATGCAAAACAATCATTTCAAAAATATAAAATAACATTTCAATTATTTAAATTCATATTTAGAATGTAATAAATAAATTATTTACTAATAGTTACCTCTCTCTCCATATACACCAACTCCCCTTCCACTCTAACTATTGACAGGAACTTTGACATTGTTTCATACATAGAAACTGTTTCATTTCCCTAAAAATATAATTGCACATATAGTTATATATAGAACTAATCATAATTAAACTAAATTTTGATTTGTTTCCGAAACACCTATTAGTTGTATCAAAGTTATACAAATTGGCCTGATGGTACACGAAGCTAATACGTCCCTAAGTCGTCATGGCGCGTCAAAGGGAATACCGTTTAACGTGGACAGACAACACTCACGTATAGGGCCTGCCACAATACCCTCCACCATTAATCTACAACTCTCATTTACTCTTAAGCCAAGAGGTTCAAAACAACGCCAAGCCGTTCGTGTCAACTGATTTAAGATTTGAAATTCGCAGAATTTCAGAAAATTCATTTCACGCGTTTGCATATAGTTGACCACAACATTGCAGGACCCAGAAAATACAGGACTGCATCGAAATTCAAAGGTATGTAGCAGGAGTAGCCTTTAAGATTATTGTGTAAGTTGAAGCTTCTGGAGACTGTTTTTCTATTAATGTAGCGTAAAAGCTTGTTGTTTTCATTGAAAGATTTCTAAGGCTGTTACCTACGATAGTTTTGGATTACCCTAAGTTTAGAGGTAGATGTTGACAAATATGCAAAACCTTAATACAGTGCCTCTGCTACACTTAGACAGTTGCCATTATTTCTGAAGATCTCGGGTGACAAAATATCAGATGAAAAGATCAAAGTTCCTAAGTAAAATGGCCGGATTTCAATAACGAGAGGCGGCAGCCACCGTTTTGGGGAATATTCTGAGGATTGTTCAAACCCTAGAGTTTTACCTGAGTACAAAGTGGCGAGTCAAAAAGATGAACCTTGTAAGGATTGGAATCCAGAATGGTTCAATGTTAGAATTACCCCCTTTTCCTCCACCCATATTTGTCGTTCTACACATGCCACTTTGGCCATGATTTCTGCCCTCTCTCGTGTAGATGCTGGAGATCTCACTGTCGCCGCTGGAAAATTTGAATATTTGTTCGACATCGGAACGGAAAGACACGGAGATGGTCAACAATTTATGACAGACGCCACAAAAACTACCAGCGTGCAGACAGAAACTTCCATTCGGAACTTTTCTGGTACATCTTCTCGAGGTTGATAATCTTCTATCCTTTTTCGAAATAGGTTATTAAACTTTACATTTACTTGTGTTTACCTTTATATTTTCTTATTTGGATGTTCATATTGAAACTGAAGATTCTGAGGTAAAGGGTAGGAAAATATTTAGGCAAATCCCTAAAATTGGAGAGCGCAGGACAAAAATGATTTGAATCCCTTCTAAATAGAATGTATAAATTGGTTTTTTTTTTTCAGTTATTGAGGAAAAACCAAAAGGAGTCTAGCGCTTGTAAGCAAATCTGATTTTTCAAAAAAAAAAAAAAATTTAATTTTTTTTAATTCTTTAAAGTCCTATGTAATTATTTCTTAATATTGTAAGCCTGCCTGCTCATATAGGAGATATTTAAACAGGTTGTGGATATCTATAATGAATTTAGATGAGGTTAAAAAAAATAGATTCATTGCACCGATCTACCATAAAATTTGGTTTAATTGTCTAATAATAGATGTATTAATTTTTTTTAAACAAATTCTAAATATCAATAACATCTTCTTAAAATCAAACCTACAATGCAGAGAGGAAACCTGGTTTTGACACAACCATAAGACCATCGCATGCCAAAACTTAGAATTAAAAAAGTTTAAAGTCATAATTTGTATTGTAGAATAGGTATAGATTTGCTCCTGTGATATCTTCCGGCTGTATACCTGTTCTCAACGAAAACATTATGTTTAGTACATCCCTAAACTGTAAAGCTCAGAACAAAAATTAATTTTCACAGCATCGTAAAATTCTGACTTCTTCATTGTGGATACAACCAAAATTTCGTTTCAACGCCGATTAGTCCATTCAAGAACGAAACATGAAAAAATTCTGTAAGTAAAATAAAAAATTCCAGGAGATAATGAAATGAATAAATTAAGTCTCTACTAACCTGGGTGGAAGAAGTTAACATAATAATTTTTTACATTATAAAAAAGGCATTTTCTTTCCCTCGCCCTCTCAGCTCAATTGATGTGTACCTGTTTAGTGCTGCTCACAACACATCAATGGGCAAGTGATTGCAGTGATCAGAAATCAATTAATGGAAAATTAAAAATATAAGTTTCTAGATTCTATTGTGTATTTGTTTTTATCTTCAATTTTCCTAATCACATTTTTTGATATATTATCATAAGTTTCTGGATTCTATTGTGTATGTGTTTTTATTTTAAATTTTCCTAATCACATGCATTTCTTCATATATTATGAGGATTAATGATGAATCAGAAAGCGTGATGATAAAATAAGTACATATAGAATCCAGATTGTAAATATAATAGATTTTGCAAATCTGATATCTATCTAGGAATAACAATTGATAAATGCGTATAAGACCTTTTAAGAAGAAACAATAGATGGACATCGGCATTTAACTACTGCTACAGAATTTTCTAATTCGAGCAAAAAGTATAACTAGTTTGAAGCTTGTCAGTTCCAATCTTGACGCGCTTGTTAATCTGATGAGTGTTTAGCACGAAGGAAATATCAAGTGGCCGGAAAAATACCAAAACGAAATTCTGAATCGGTGAAGCAGCAGAGAAAGGTACATTACAGAGGAGTAAGGCAAAGGCCGTGGGGCAAATGGGCGGCAGAGATCCGTGATCCGAACAAGGCAGCTCGGATATGGCTGGGCACATTCCACACAGCAGAAGATGCAGCTAAAGCCTACGATGACGCTGCCCTAAATTTCAGAGGTAACAAGGCCAAATTGAATTTTCCAGAAGCCAACAAGAAGTTGAGTGCCAGCTCAAATAACGAAGATGTCTTTAATGGAAGGAGGACACAAGACTTGGCCGCAACCTCAACATCAACTGATTCTCCATCCATACTCAACCCTCAAAAGTCAAGGCCAAATATAGCTGAACGCGGGGCTGCTGCTGCTCTCTATTTTCAAAACGACAATTCATCAGCATGTTTGTCTCAGTCTCCCAACCACAGCTCAAAAACTGATGTGCACAAATCTAATAGATTTCTTTCATGTGATGCAATTCAGCAATGTTCCAGCTTTAAAACATCTCCACTGCAATCAGACGAGTTTCATTTTGCTTATTTGCAAAACCATAAAGGTATTGATTATGAAAAATTTAACGGGAAGCATACATTTAGTTCATCAGTATATACAGATTACGCCTCGGGAATAATGGGTAATCAATTGCACCAGAAGCAACAGCAACAGGTGATTGTTCCGCAACATTTACCTCAGCCAGCGTACGTTTTAACACACGAGGAAGAGCAGAATCCTTTTCAGGAATCTGTTTTCCATCAAATACCTATTAATTCTAGCGGTGAATGCTCAGCTTCTCTTACACCTCATAATTTTCACTGCAAAGATCCATGACAGATAGAACAGATGAAACGAATCTCAAGACACAAGTGTACTTCAGTCTCGTTCTGCGGTGAGTGATATTAATGTTTCAAGAAACGAAACAGATGTGGTAAAAATGCACAAAAGATTTTAACTTTTTATTTGTTGGCAAGGTTTGATTCATTAAATTTTGAGGTTGTGCAATAGCAGATATGTTGGATTAAAGTTGGATTTTTAAACTAAAAAGTGTTAAATAGGAAAAGTTGAATTGTGATGTTTAAAGATGGCTTTAAGGAATGAAATGAAGTGTTGAAAATATAATCAGGTGAACTTCTAAGTGTTGGAATCATATTTTCCTTCAATTATAATTTCAAATTTTGATTTTGTATATCAAATTATAAATTGTAAAAATCGAATAATTTCTTTCATATGTCAGGTGTTGTCACAATCATGTTTTATTAAGTTTATACAATATTGTTTGAAATCCTACATTAATCTTTTGACTTCTAAATTTGGTGATCTTGGGACTACTCCTATATTCCTACTTCTCACATTTCTATTCAATGTTCTCACTATTGTACGCAAAAATAACTAGGTGGATAAGAATACAAGTAACTTCTAGTTCTGTTCATGGAATAAATAGTATTTATGCACACACATAGAAAGTGACTGTGGTTTTCAGTAGCTAGATTAGAGAAAGTGAAGCATTGGTCTAGAGCTTCTAAAATGCATGACTATAGCTATACATATATCTTATGTGTTAAATCTTTAATTTGATAAATATAGTTAATCATGAAATTTTATATATTTTTAAAAATAAAAATAATAGCTTATTTTAATATATATAATAGTAATGAATTATGTTTGTGTTTTATATATGAGTTTTTTTAATAATATTTAAACATATGCTAATAAATAGTTGATGGATGTAAATACTTATCAAGCATTAGTTATATCAAATATATTGTTTAGTTTTAAGGTCTAAATCCACTATAGGAAAAACAAGAGCTCTATTCTAGCTTTAGTCCCTATCTTTTCTAACTAGTGGGAAGAAAATTTTGACTAAACAAAGATTATTAGACACATGACTTGAATTCGTAACAGGTCATATTTGGTTGGGCAAGAGTAGCTCCTTCATTTGGAATGTTAAATGGAAATCATATTGATGATGATATAGTCTAATTTCTCTATTGGAAGCTATCTATTATCTAAGTAGATTGATTTCTTTTTTGTTGTTCACAACTTCTATAGTGTTGACTTTGTATTCATTCTCAGTGTTAATAGAAGGTAAATTAAAATTAATATAAATATAATAATTTTGCTTCTTAGTATTCTTGTTCTTGTAAGTCATGTGAACCATTTAAATATTTGAAGTATCACTCTATATATTAAAAGGCATTATGCACAATTTGAATATAAATAACCATTCATCAAATACAAGTAGATAAAAATTAAGTTCAGTTGAGTAAGTTAATTGACAGTAGATGGACAATACTTTTGTTGTTTTTATATAGCATATCATGTTTAGATTTATTTAAAAATAATTATTTATAAAAGAAGGGAGAAAACCATTATGTGATGGTATATGTGAAATGGACAGTACAAGAACCATACAAATAGTTACAAAAGAGAATTATAAATATTTGCGCAAAATTATTAGGTAAATTGAATCTAGAGTATAAGACTACTCTATTTAACTACAAGTCAAGGTGTTAAAGAAAACTAATATAATTGGTAGACCTAAAAAAATTGTAACTTCATAGCTAGATTTCATATGTGTTATATAAAATAGACCAGACAACAATTTTCATCCAAGAGAATTGTCCAACATGTAGAAACTGCAAGTACCAATCAATGCCAAAGAATTTATGAAAACAAAGAGAGCTTCAAAAATATGATAAAACCTTCTAACTCAAAATCTCTACAAACTACCCAAGCTAATCAGACTGATCTTATAAATAAAAATAAAACCATCAAGAAAACATAGATCAATTATATGTGAATTTCAATACTTAACAGCCCATGCCATTCTTCAGCTTGAAAAGCAAGCTTTTGTGATAGTATAGGAAAGTCAACAATAAAAAATGAAAAATGTATCCCACACTAATGCATAGTTTTTGAAAACTAATTACACATGTGAAAAAAATTGTTGATAACATTAAGAAATTCTATACCTATCCCAAACCTTCTTCTTTTAAACCCTACAGGTTCCTCAGTGTATCGAGAGACTGGCTCAGGCTGGTACTAAGATATGGGTTCATATAGTGGAAACTACCACTAATATCGAAGCTATTGAAATTTTTTGGCTTGTAGTGATTTCAATTTTTATTTTAAGTTTTCTTTCTATATTCTTATAAAAGATTTGGGTTTTTCCAAATACTTTGATCTGTTACACATGAATTCTGCTTGTAGATTTGCATGAATTTTTCTTAGACAAGGAATAGAACAATCATTGATTACATTCACACTTGATATAAATGCATTAGAGGCATCAAGGGAGAACAAATAGATTGCAAAGATAAATAATTGAAATGTTTAATATTTCTCACCAAAATAGAAGGCACTACTAAAGTAGTCACTATTTTTTAGTTTAGGGTTCCATTGGTAGAAGACGGTATTAAATGTTCGTAAGGAATATAATGTTCGAAGATTGTTTGACTTTTATAGTTGTCAAATATAGAATCCCAAGCCTATGGAAACTTAGTTTTAAAACCCTCATCACAAATCTAGCTACACCCATAAAGCTCCAAAACCATACAATTCAATCTAGGTTCTTCCCAGAACATAATCCATGCATTTGCCTGATTGTTGATGTATTCGATGCTAATTTACCTAATGAAGGAGAGAGGTTCTTTCCCATCCAATTGCCACCAAACTAAAAAAACCTAGAGGTATTTAACATAAGATTTATGTCTATAATCTACAAAAATTTGAAAGAATGTGGCAGAATCCAAACCAAGTAAAGTGCGACAAGGTAAATAAGACAATTGTTTGCACATAGAAATACAAGTAGAAAACTATGAAAATCAAGGACAACACTTTTGAAATAAAAAGACTTCAACCTAACATTTTATGGGCACCATTAATCTTGGGGAAAAATGAACCAAAACATAAGAATTGGAGATAAAAACACAAGTCTAGTCTCAAATTTACCTTAGGTTGTAAAATCATTTTCTTTAGATGATCAAGTAGAAATTAGGTCTTCTAACCTGCCTAAGAAAGTTTTATTAGAATGAGAAAGCAAATTCAGTTGAAAAGATTTGTAAGGAAAATATTTCATTATTTTAATAGAGAAGGAAAATTTAGTTTAGAGAATATCATTAATAGAAAAAATAATCAGACCTAGCTTCTTCAACTTCTCCAACTTTAAGAAAAATCTATTTTATGCACCATATTTCTCATTCTTTTTAGAGAAAAATAATTTTCTCTACATAACCACAGTTAGAAGTGGATAGGTGCATAAAATGGAAATAGAGGTGTAATTCAATAAGATATGCCAGTTGTTCTTACAATAAATTTTGGAGAATTCTTACTAATTAAAACAAAAAGACTCCACATAAAAGAGCTTCACCCAATAAGAAAGCCACTAATTGAAATTAATATTTCAGTGAAAATACTACACTATGCAAGAACTTTATTTTTAGACATAAATAACTACTCAGCACTTCTTTCGAGAATCTAACGAATATAAAAGAGTGTAGTGAAAACTATAGTCTCTTTCCTTAAAGGTACAAACTAATAATATCAAGTCCAGAGACACGAAGATAGATAACAAGAAGTGACACCTAAAGTACATAACTAAAACTAGCAATAACTAACTATTAAGTAAAAAAAATAGCTAATTAGGCTAGGAGATAAAAACAAAAACCTATCCAATGCCAACGTCAATGAAGCTAAAAACATAGACCAAGGTACCCAAAAACCACCATCTAGCAGCAAGGAATCAGCAGAACCATGGTGCACCATCCACTGAGCACCAAACCATCCACATCGAACCATCAAACACCACCCACCTAAAATTAGCAACATCAGAAACCAAACACCAAGGACCTAGCACACACCAACCAAAAGAAAAAGTGGAAGGCCAACCAACTACCTTTGCAACTCCTTGAGTTGTTCCACAAAAGATAACTTTGAAAGATGGACAAGTATAGTCTCAATTATCCCCTAGGAGGTCACCGCATTACCTTCCACTTTTCTTGAGGTCTCCTCCATCCTCTTTTCCATCCTTACCTTCCACTTTTCTTGAGGTCTTCTCCTCCCTCTTTGCCATCCTTTCTGCAATCTGAAGTTTTAGGCCACCAATTTTGGTCTCTATCTTTCCCTAAGAAAAATTAATGTGGGTTATCAGATTTTTAATTTTCTTCCCAAGCTGGTCTTGACCTTTCTTCATTGTCATAAGAGCCTTCTATATTTCAACTTTTTCTTCCTCCAAGAACAACATGTGTTGGAATTAAAGATAGAGTAACTCAGAGTGGGGGTGAATCAGTTCCTCACAAAAATTAATCCATAGATCCCTTAAATGTCTTAAAGATCTAGTTACTGCTGATACTAGGTAAACATAAAAAAAATGTTGTAACTCGGTAAATTAAACTGTTACTTATCTTCAAGCAAACATGCATGCAATTGAAAAAAAAATGAACACAAGAGACACCAGATTTAATGTGGAAACCCAATATGGGAAAAACCACCAAGTAACTAGCTACCATTTTTTCACTCTTCTGAAATGAGCCCTGTTAGGAGCCAACCTTGTTGAAGGTTACAATACACACTGTTAGGTGTGACCTTGTTAGAGGATTTAATCACCCTATTAGGAGTGGGCTTGTTAGAGGTCTTTTAGAACAATTCAACTGAACAGTCACCTTGTTAGAGGATTTACAAAATGGTTATTAAACCAACTCTGTTAAGAGATTTGAAATCACTGCTACAATTGTTAGAAAGCAACAATGAATTGACCTGAACAAGATGCAAATGAATTTGGTAACTAGAGGTCTCTGTTCTGCATCATTAGATCCTCCTTGATCAAATATGGCTTTGCTACTCCTCAATGATCTCTGATCATCCTTCAAATTTGCTTTCACAATAATTAGTCCTCATATCACATCAATTCTACTCCCACACTTGGAATTCGCAATTTGACCTCTTATTTATACCATTTAGATTATCAAGTCAGCTCATTCTCACATTACATTCACCAATAATCCATACATCAGTCGGCTACAAATATTACTTTAAACAAATAAACGTTATTTCACAAATCAATGAAATCCTTCATTGGCCAACCCTACTCGGTAAATACTGCTTCCAGAAATAATTTCTTGAGTTAACCGTCTTGACTCAATTAACATTGCAACATCTACAAAATCCTTTGGCTACCGAATTGACTTGATAAGAACTAAATTCCTTCTCTATGCATGAGAGCTCGATAAGAACTGCTTCTACCATAATTCCCTTTGATGACCGAGTGAGCTCTGTAATAACTAAATTTCCTTGATTAATTTTGAAAGCTTGATAACAACTGTCTACTTAGTAGACACTGTAAACCTTCTGAGCTCGATAGATTCTATCTTTTGCCTTGTTAACCATCTGAGCTCAATAGATTCTGTTCTTTGCCTTGTTGACCATCTAAGCTCGGTAGGCTCTATTCTTTGCCTTGCTGACCATCTGAGCTCAGTAGACTTTGTTCTTTGCCTTGTTGACCATCTAATCTTGGTAGACTCTGTCTGATGACTGATATGACATTTGTGTGACGTCAAAGATAACACCCAATTGAAAAATTGTATCAACAACATGTTCCAAAAATCCACCACTTGCAATTGTGTCCACCCACTTCCTAGCACACTTCATCCCTACAACTTGAAGTCTAGTCTACTAATTCTCACTCTGCCTCCTCTATGGCTTCCAACCTATTTATTCTACAGGCAATATGCATCTTGAAGAGAATCCATCGACCTAGAGATTAAAGCCTATTGTAGCATTAATCTTTATCAATCAAGTGGAGAGCAAGGGTTTCCAAATTCACAAAGCCATGCTTATTTTTATGAATAGGGCCTAAAGAGTGTTCTTAAGAAACTTGAGGGTCACCATGATATCTCAAATCAATCACTGGGGAGGGAGGGTACATTGTGAAGGCTAGGGAGAGGCAAGTGAGAAAATTAGTATAATTTTGCATGTAGTCAAACTCTATGGCCAAGGAAGAGCCCTTTTAAGAATCCTCAAAGACCTCCACAATTTCTTCATTAGTATAAAAGGGGTCATCTTTCTTATTTTTTGCTATATCAGAGGAAGAATTTTGACAATCAACCCAATCTTGGGGATGTCTGGGAGATCAAATCACTATGATACTCATAGATTCTATATAGGAGCCCTTGGTGTTTAGAAAGAGAACTCTTAGTCTTACATTTTTCTATAATTTTAAAGGAACACAGTTTTTTTCTTCTATTTTAATGCATTCCTTATGATTTATAGTTGATCTATATTCAAATTATGAAAAAGTTAAAGTACACTATTTGTTGTAAATTTGGTAGTTTCACTTTTTTACTCAATATTGTTAAATAGTTTTGGTCCTTCATGATGACTTAGTTTGACGAGCCTTATCATTTTATCCTCAATATCTTATGTTATATTTCGTTTAAGACTTTCTTACTTTAATGTGTGTGTGAATTAATTGAAAACATCTCTTCAATTTTATCTTTTGAAATTTAGCTATGTGTTTTGTTAAATGATTTATTTTTTCAAATGCTTAAATTAATACAAACTCTTATCATTTTATTTCAAAGAGTATTATATCCTTTTTAGTTTCAATGTAATGCATAGATCTGGAATTCATGACACAATTCATTTCATTTTAAGAATCATCATAGCTTAATGGATATCGAATCTTACTATAAAAGTTGTATCACTTTGACTAAATATAACTTTACTATAAATAGCTATAACTACAATAAATTGAATTGTCAATACTTTTAAAAATGGTTTACATGTTAATTTGATATAATCAATTGAGTACTCATTATATACCTCATTATATTTAATATTTTAAAACTTATTGTTCCAAAAACAAATTAAATAAATCATATTGTCTAACTCATTGATAAAAACCTTATTTACATTAATTCTTGCATAGTTTAGGTCCATTAATCACCAAACATGCTTATATTATAAAATAAAACATCAGTTTGAATACACCAACATCTACTTAAAATTAGAAAATCACAATTTCATATCCTTCAATAATGCTTCACATCCTACTATAAAATAATCTATTTAAATCTACATATAATACTTTTATTTATTGTTAATCTTTACAAATATTGAATGAGTCTTAAAGCCTTTATGGTTGGTTTTCCTATTATTGTAGTTTGTACATTTTTCATGGTTCAAATGATCAATTCTACAAAGCTAGGCCAAATATCAAATTGCAACATTCCCATAAATTCACTTCAATAAATTTTTTATTTCATTATAAATCTAAATTATAAGTTTTCTACATATAAAATATTTAATTCCTTTACTATTATTAAACAAGTGAATAAATGATATTTACTTGGAAAATATTTATAACTAGTTATTAGTAAAATACGACATTATTGTAAAATATAAATTAAAATTGCTAGTGGGTATTAATTTCTCCACCAACCTATGGTTCCTCCACCCTCTACAACCCACACTTTGTGGTTAATAGTAGACAAGCAGCTGCACATAGCCGCCTAGAGCCATTTGACCTATAGCCTCCAACTACTATAGCTACCCATATTCAATACAAAATGTTAATATATTATTATTATATATTTTAATATTTTCTTGACATCTGACTCTAGCCATCCCAATATACTATTATAGTAATATTGTAATCTATAAATTGAATGTATAGGAAATAGAATGGCAGAGTCCATTTTGGGTTTCTCATATCTCTTATGGTTTCTCCCTTGGTTTCTCTTTCCACTACTTTTTCTTTGTTATGTTATATTGTGATTTTCATCATGGTATCAGAGCTAATGGGAGATGATCTTGGAGATCATGGAGAGGTCGATGAGTTTGAGAATTGGTGAAGGGTGCCCAGAGCCAATGGTAACCTGATCTTGATATATTTTTTGGCAAATGAAAAGTTTCAGCCATTGAGTATTTTGTCATTAAGGTTGTGGCATCATAGCCCAGTAGGCAATGGTATTTGAAGTTATCTTCTACAAGAACAAAGAGAAGAAATCAGAGCCAATGTTAAAGACCAGAAGATCTGATAGAACATGTGAAAAGAAGGAATTTGAGGTGGTAGATGGAAATTTATTTTGCTACTACTAAAAGGGTTTTATTATGTGTTTGTGTTCGAAGTATTTTTATGAAGTTTAGTGTTTCTATTTTTTGTATTAATGATATATATGAAAGTTAGCATTGTTTGTAGTGGATTTCATCATAGAAGTGCAATTATGCAAGAAGATGTGCTTGAGGAAGTTCACAGTGGAAGCTATAGATTGAATTTGCGAAAGTTTTCTATGTATTTTGGGAACATTTGTTAAGTGTGATTTGCTTTTGTTGAAGGAAAATTTAGACATTGTATTGTACCTAAGTTGTTGTAAGGGGTGCATTATCAATCGTATCCAACACCCTAGAGCTTGGTTTGACATATTGATGAACCATGTACTGGAAAAGGATTCCTATAGAACTAGTGAGTATAGCAGTTGGGTACCCATTTATCTTAATAGATGGATTTCTTTTTATATGGACCCAATAATTAGTTTGATGCAAGCTAAGGAGAAAAGCCAAAGTAATGATAGTTTTTCCATCATGTGAGTTTTCCGTAATCTAAAACCATTTGTCATGTTTCCACATGATGTGAGTTAGTGGTAATCTGAAACTATTTTGTGTTGTTTGGTGGTTTGTAGTCACCATTCTTATGTGAGGTTTGTGGTTAGCCAAAACCATTCAAATGAATTTTTTTTGGTCAGGTAGAAACCATTTGTATTACATTGTTAGGGGTAAGCTGTAAAACCCAAAGTGATTATGACGAGGGAAAACAATGCAGTAGCATTAGTGGAAGAAATTAAGGGGGAGTGTTGACAGGTATTGATTTCTCCACCAGCCCGTTATTCCTCTACTGTCCGCAGCCCACACTTCGCTATTAATAGTAGACAAGCAGCCACACATAGCCGCCCAAAGTCATTTGACCTCCATCCTCCAACTCATGTAGCCACCCATATTCAATGCAAAATTTTAATATATTAATATTATACATTTTAATATTGTGTGGACAGCCAACTCTAGCCATCCTAACATACTATTATAGTAATGTTGTAATCTATAAGTTGCATGTATTGGGAATAGAATGGCAGAGCCCATTTTAGATTTCTCATATCTTCTACTGTTTCTTCTACTTATTCAGTGTTGTATTATATTTTTCATAAAAAATTAATAAATGAAATCATTACGAAATTCGAGTGAAAAAAATAAACCATTAAGATTGACAAATAGAAAAATAGAAAAAAAAACAAGACACCCCATGTATGCTGCTGGCTTTTAATTATTGTGTCACAGTTATAAACAGCGATGATTTATGATTGTCATTAGAAGTAATTCAACACGGAGAGCAGTTTACGCTTAGGCTGACAAATTAATGGTAACAGAGAATACCATTGAACAAACGTTTGGTGTGCTCTCGAAGGTATACGTGAAGTCCGTGTCTGGCGCCTTCCAAAGTAACCTCCGCCGGTAATAAAATATTCCTATTTCCTCTAAGATGCAAGGCCATAGATAGGCCATTGTTTCGAGGGTTGATATTCATAGAATTTCGTTGCATTTTATACAAATTATTACTTAGTGCGGGTTATCTGGTATGAAGCAAAACTTTGCGTCAGTCAAAGAATTTCAGCCGACATTTTCTGTGGACTTCCAATTCCATCCCTAATTCTTTATAATTTATCCCCAGTTTTTAGGTAGACGTTGACAAAAGCACTTCTTTTACGCGTCAACAGCTTCCCATACTTCAGAAGATCTGATATGAAAAATTATATGGTGTAAAGATCAAACCTGGTATGCGGAAACCCTTTACTAGTTCAGCTGCATATAGCAAAGTGGCGAGCCAAAAAGATGAGTATTGTCAGGGTTCGAATCCAGAATGGTTCGATATTAAAACTACTCCTTTCTCCTCCTCCGCCATTGCTCGCTCTAGAAATGCTACTTTGGCCATGGTATCTGCCCTCTCCCTTGTAGACGCTGGAGCTCCTAATCTTCCCATTCAAAATATTGCAGATCTACTGCTCTCTACAACGAACACACACACAGATGATCAGGAGCGCTACGTGGCGGGTTCCGCAAAACCCTTCAGCGGGGACACAGAAACTTCTATTCAATACTTCCCTGGTACATCGCCTCAAGGTTAATTTACTTTTGAGTAACTTGTTCTTTCCTTTAATTTTTTTGAGAACTTGTTTTCTGGGTTTTCATAATGCAACGAAGGATTGAGGGAAAACTGTCAATTTTTTTAGACAACCCCCTAAAATAGGATACAGACGGTAGAAAATTATTCCAATCACCGATGAATAGATCGTAAAACTGATTTCCGGTGCTTCTTCATTGCCAAATTCACAACGCCGCAAAAATAAACACTACATATGATAGTGTTCTGTAGTGTTGTTGCATTTAAGCGACGACTACTTGATTCCTAATTCTGTAAGTCCGCCTACTGATAGAAGAACAAAGTTAAAGGGTTATGGAAATTAGACAAAATATTACAACAGACCTAGCGGATGACGGCTTTGAAAATGAGACTGTTCGGATACAATCGACGTTCAAATTTGTGATTTTCATTAATGAAAAAATACAACTATATCAATTCGCTTTCAGTAAAAACTAATACGAACGAAAAGAGTTGTCTGTTATACTTAATGCTAATGATCAACGGAAATACACATTCAGATCTTCGTAAAATTTTCTACAAACATTTTCATTTTGCATACATTGATTTAGAAATCTCTCCTAACAAAATCATATCAACACGGGTAAGTCGGTTTTTAAACTAGACACGGATAAATTCTTTAATGGTTGTTTAAAAGCCTGTAGTTAGTAAAGGGAGTTTGTACTAACCTGGTAGGAAGAGGAAAACAATACTCTTCAACTTAAGATTTTCAATTTTGAATACAATGCAAATATTGTTAAACTCTCCTTAAAAAAATTACATCAACGATATATTCATTCCTTCAACTAAATAATGAATAAATTTGGAAGTCTTTATGAGTTGAACAAAAAATAATGAAAATAAGTTTGTACTAACCTGTTAGGGAGAGGATAACAGAAAAATCTTCATTCTGTCGACCACTCAGCTCAATGGAAATGTACCCAAGATCTAATTATTCTGGAGAAGGGTTACTGAGTCAGTGATTGCAGTGATTAAAAATCAATTTGTCAGAAATGAGGGAAAATACTCAGCTCAAAATATACGTAAGAGAAAAGAATTGATGAATGATCGTTTCCATTTGACAGTTTTAAAAGAGGAAACAATGATGCTCATTACATCAAATTAATTACAGCAAGAGAATTTTTTTAAGAGGAAACAATGATGCTCATCACATCAAATTAATTACCGCAAGAGAATTTTTTTAATTGAACAAGAAATTTAACTAATTACCTCTTCGTGGCTTATACTAATGCCGCGCTGTTATTTTGTGGCTGTTTCATGCAATTCAGGAAAGAAAGAGGAGCAGAGTTTTCATAGATCATTACAAATAAAAAATGATTCTCTTGCGCAAGTAAGAAAACAAAAATCTCAAGGAATGAAAGAGCAGGCAAAGGTCCACTACAGAGGAGTAAGGCAAAGGCCGTGGGGCAAATGGGCGGCGGAGATCCACGATCCGAACAAGGCAGCTCGGATATGGCTGGGCACATTCCACACAGCAGAAGATGCAGCCAAAGCCTACGATTATGCTGCCTTAAATTTCAAAGGAAGGAAGGCGAAATTGAACTTTCCAGAAACCGCCTCTCTCACTTTCCACGAAACCGACAACAACCAGTTTCGTGTGAAATCAAGTAATCATGAGGATGCTTTCAAAAGAAGCAAGATAAAAGATCCTGCCGTAGCCTCATCATCCAGTGTTTCTCCATTCACACTGAATCCTCAAACGTCAAAACCGACTAATTCATGTGGCTTTCTTCGACGCGGCTATTCGTCAATATGTTTGGCTGAGTCTCCTGAGAACGGTTCAAGAATATTGGATGTGAACAAAGCTAACAACGTTCTTTTAAATGATGCAATTCAATTGCAGCGACGAGACCAACATTATGTTTCTTATTTAAACAGCAATGAAGGACAATATTACGGGAGTCTTGCTTTGAATCCATCAGTATATTCTGATCGGGCCTCAGCAATGCTAAATAATCAACAGTATCAGGAGCGACGCCATCATATGATCGTTCCTCAAGATTTACCTCATCCGTCATACACTCTGAAGCAGGGAGAGAAGAATCTTCTGCAAGAAACTGGAGTCCATCGAATATATATTCAATCTATGTGGGAAGACTTTCAGTGCAAAAATTCATGATGCAACAGCATGAAAGGAAGTTCAACTTGTAAGTATGGGTAAATTGTTTTCAATTAGTTTCTGAATTCACATTCTTCAAATATATCTACTTAGTACTTTATGTTTTTGTAAGTTATTCATGGAATTCTAAGGAGTAAGAAATTTTTAAGAGAAGTACCTCTGTTTAACTTAGTAGGATGGAAAGAAGGATTGTCTGTTCTAGGATTTGTTAAATAAATGACTGTAGCAATACATCTTGTTTTAAATAAATTGTTATTATTTATTTTAAATTGAGACTTCTTTTAATTTTAAAAAATAATTTTTTATTAATATATCTATGACATTATGAATAGTGAGGTATGCATGTATAAGATGTTTAATTAGTTTTTTAAACAATTTATCTATTTAAATTTAGGCAAAAGCCTACAATGCAATGGTAATTTGTGAGCTTCTCATGTGAGGGGTCTTGGGTTCTAATCTACCTTTGCTTAACATATAATAATAATTAATTTCAACAAATAATAATAATTTTTAAAATATATCTATTTAATCTATATAACGTATGATAATTAGATGAAATGAAGACTAAAATAGTAATTGTTGGATAATTCTATTAGTTTTAAAGTGATCACACATTTTTATGCTATACAATTTATAATATTATTTAACATCAAAATAGTATGAAACTATTAAGTTTATTGGACATCATATTATTTAAAATCAGATACAAAACTATTTCAATTTCTTTTTTTGATGGATTTCTTAAGCTGAAATATATTTGGAGTATATTTGTATCCAAGACCTATGTGACAATAGGTCATTCATTAAGAATTTAAAGGTTTTATGTTATTGAATGTATTAAACTAAATAAGTAATATTTATATTGCACCTTAGATTTAGAAAGGTGTTTTGCACTTACTAAACATTGGTTTGTGTCTTTTCTTCCATTCAAAGTATGAGTTTCATATTTGAAATAAAATAGTAATTTGTTAAATCTTTTATTTAAAAGAGTGTAATTCTTAAAACTATAACATGTATAATATATAATAATATAGTTCTTTTAAAGCAACTTTTAGGGACAAGAAAAAAAATATAGATTATAATTATATAATGTATTTTTTTTTGAATTATTAGATAGCAAGAAATAAAGATGGGGGGTTGACCCCAAGTAACAAAAAGGCTGAAGAATCAACTGGAGGTAACCTCCCAATTATCTACCTTATACCATCTTTAAACTTCAAAAAAAAAAAACGTCCATAGCATAATTGATGGTACTATCAGTCCTTAATCTAATATGCATAATACATGTAAAATAAACCAGTAACTCATAAACAAAATGCTGCTATTACTTGACATAAACATAAATACTAAACCCCCATGGAGTACCAAGTTCATACAAATGAGCATAAAAACCTCAGAGAAAAAACACTAGAAGCAAGGCTTGCTGCCCTCTTCTTGCCCTTCCTTGTCCTCCTTCTTTTTCTTAGGAAAATCCTTGTCTACAACCTCCCCCTCTACTTAACCAATTTGTCCAAGATGGGCTTTAGCTAGTTCTTTGTGACAAACCCATAGATGGATTGAGTGGTCTAAGTAACTTTTTCCTAGGCCTTCTCCTCCTTATTAACTTGTAAGAAGTATAAGGTTGTGGCTATGGAGTGCATGACCTTGGCTATACCAATTTGATTGTCAACCAAGTCCTTCATAGACTGCTCTAGCCTTTCCAATCTTGCTTTATTGTGACTAAGCTTCCCTTTCTTCCTAGTATCTTTGTTAGTTTCTTTCCTAGGGGAAGTGATATCATCTCCCCTAATCCTAGCTATGTTAGCCTCTAGGGTGTTAGAGATATGGGAAGGGCTAAGATGGTTGGGGGCTGGCTTGTTGACCTAAGGTAATCTCTTCTTTCTTGCAGGTTTGACATCACTATTGGAAGATTTATAGGATGAATCATGCTTTGGTGGGGGGGGGGGGGGGGGGGGCCTTAAATTTTTCTAGCTGGAGACATTTAATGGTTCTCTTGGTGCTTTGTGAACCCTTCCTAATATCCAAATATGACTCTATGAGGTTGGATTTGACCTCCAGGTCTATTTTGGCTTTCGAGCCAAGCATTTTCTTGAACTTCTTGTGGCTAGGGGTAGGGCCTAGGTCCAAGGAGACTTGAGGGGTGATAGAGGCCAGAGGGTTAACCAAAAGAGGTGGGTTTTGGGCTAGGTTCTAGATATACAATTTTTTCATAAGCCCCTGATGGATAATGTAGAAATTTTTACTTTCCTCAAGTTTCCTCTTGGCCTTATAAATACAATCTTCTAGTGAATGCAACAACAAAAATAGGAAGGAAATGTGGTCAAGATTTCTAAAGTGATTCAAAATAGGGAAGTAGTAATAATAGATTACCTAAAAGCAGTCCTCCAGGATGATATACTACATGATTGCATAGCAGATGATATTCCAAGGCTTAGGAAGGGCTTCTTGTGAAAACCCTATGCGCATTCGAATCAATTCTTCCTTGAGTTTGAAAAGTTTTTGCAAACTAGCTTCATCATTGACCTTAGCCTATCTCCATCATTTCTTTCCTTCCATAGTAAATTATCTGACCCTTGTAATGGTTTCCTTATAGATCTCAAATCTCATACCATTGTGCTTCACCTTTCTATCTTTCCAAGTCTTGAAGAACTGCATTGAGACAATCTCATCATACTTCCATGTATTTATTGTATTTAAGTATATTAGATAGTTTGGACACAAAATGTTGAAAAATAAAGAAAAAAAAGTGTTTAAACCTAGTCTAATTATATTATTTCTTAAGAAAATAAGAGAAATGCCTAATATATGATATAGTATTTAATTATTCAATGAGAATGAAAGATCATACATTTAATTGAAAGTAATAATTTTTGCAACCACATATTATTGTATCAATGCCTCTTGCTACCAGAAATAGTTATAGTTTTTACATAAATCTGAATTAATAAATGAAGTGTATATATAAGTGTGTATGGATCTCTCTCTATATGTATATGCATGTGCATATATGTATGTATGTATGTATGTATGCGTACATACATACATACATACATACATACATATATATACATATATATTATTATACACACACACACACACACACATATATATATATACATATATATACATATATACATATATATACATATATATATATATACATATACATGTATATGTATATACATATACATGTATATGTATATACATATACATGTATATATATATATATACATATATATACATGTACATGTATATATATATACATGTATATATACATATATATGTATATATACATGTGCATGTATATATATATATACATATATATATACATATATATGTATATATACATATACATGTATGTATATATACATATACATATATATGTATATATATATGTATATATATGTATATACATGTACATATACATATACATATATATGTATATATACATATACATATATATGTATATATACATATACAGATAGAGAGAGAGAGAGAGAAGCGGGGGGTGGGGGGTATGTATAGTTGGAAGTCACATCTACAATATTGCAAAGTCAATGGAAACTATAATTTAAAGGGAAAAGTTTGACTTTTTTTTAGTAACACCATTTTGAATAAGAAAAATTCCTATATCACAAAATCAACATATTGGAAGGTACAACGTCAAAATTATATCAATACATGCAATTACAATTGAAAATATTTAGATAATTATTCATATCTTATATTAAAAAGACAATGTATATTGGTAGGTCGAGTGATTCACAATATCCTCTAATGGATGAGTTTTAACATTTCTTAATACATCTTAACACCATGCATAATTATCATAAGAAAAGGGTTTACATAGATGGAATTAAAGGATGTAAGATGTTGAGCCCTACATAAACATATGAGAACTAAAAGAGATCCAATAGTAGGAACAATGACCCTCATTCTTACTTCTTATTTTTAAAATATCCACACATTCTTGTACTAAATTCATTGTGACATCATCCAATTATAAGAAATATGTGAGATTTAAGATACTTTAAAAATAACTTAGATGTCATTTAAGTTAAAGTTTTGAAAGAGGGTCGTATCATATGTTAGCCTTCATGAATATAATTAGATAGAAGAAAAGTATAACCTATATCAAAGGGTTCCTTCTATTTTTTTCTGAGCCATGGTGTTTATTCATTAAAGACAAATCCTGAATCAATTAATTTCAAATTTTGAGAAAAATTCAAAATAAATATTGAGCATTTGAAGACAAAAATTAAATATGTATTTCTAAGAGACTATTTAGATACATGAGATTTATTTTTTAATATTGATTTTCATGTTTGATGAAAAGTTAACATTATGAGTTGGTATTCTGATTCTATTTGAATGATTCATAATAATTTATAGAGCATATCTAATTTCATTGATGGAGTGAAATTTTCACATCTTTTTTATAAAAGAGTTTACAAATAACTTCCCATATTTGGTATTGCACATAATAATGCAAATGTATTTAATTATTTTCAATTATGTATACTACAATATGTAGTTATATCTTTTAAATCTTAATTTTTTCACTCTATAATCAGGACATATTGATCTTCTAAGTTGTGGATTTTCAAATCATAATGATTGTTTCTAGAAATAACTTATAATTTTGGTAATAATGGTAATAGTAGACCTTCTAGAAATTAATCTTGGTAGCATTAATGATTGACGAGGGGTAAATATAAAAAATATTTTAGATTATTTCAAGACCATGAATGTAGGTTCATAGAGATCACCATGAAATACAAGGTCTTGATGTAAATCATGATGCTACTTAGTGGGTCTTAAGATAAAAACAATTTCTTATGCACTTTGACTTGTCTAACAATAAAAGTGTTAATAAATTGGAGACTAGTAACTTACATAGGTATTGAGAGCACAATGGTTAAGAGAATTCTCAAGCTTAAGACGATAGTGAAGCAAATAATTGAGAAGATAAAACATAGTGAGTAATAGATTATGGAAGTTATGGTAAGGCAATTTAATATTGACTGGCTAGAATGATTAAATTTGGTGGTAATACAAATTAATGAACAAGGTAGTTGCATGAAGGATTGTTATAAGTAAATCTAAGATTGTCCTATGATGTTATTTTGTTATAAATAAATAGTAGGTGCAATGAGTTCTTAGATATGAGAGGAAAAGTGTCTAAGATTAGAAGTGAATTAGATAAAAGAGAGAATACATTTTAAAGAGGAAACAATTGAGGGAGGAAGAATATTGTAAAATGAAGTGACGTTTCTTTTTTATTTTAAGATAAAACATTTTTTTAAGAAAGTGAAAATCTTGGTACAAACAAGAATGTAACTTAGAGAAAAGTAGGAAAAACAAGGAAGAGACCAAGCACATTAACTTATAAATCTATATTAGTGTAAAGAAACCAAAATTTAATAGAAGAAAAATATTTTGAAGAAGAGTTGACATACAAGTACAAGGACAAGAAATAATTAATGGAAGATTGATGCTTATATCCAATTTTAATAAATTTGCACCTTACGACACAACCTAAGGAGTAATGAACTTTTCAAGAAGGATTTTCTTCCTACATTGTACTATAGTCCAAGAACAACAACATCTTGAACTGAAAACGTTAAACATGGAAATGATGCACCTTTGGAGAAAAATAAAGAAACTCCTCTCATGGCTAAGAGAACAAATCAAAGGAGAGACTTCCATGGAGAAGTAATAAAAATCAATAACCAGCCAATCACCTTTGATAAGAGTAATGATTTCTAAGAGGAGTCTTTAAAATAATAAAAAGAGAGATGAGATCTCATGGACTTTTGTACTATAGTAGCAGATGACAATAGTAAATTATTGGAATCATCATTCAACCCATCAAACACCTTATTAGGAAAGACAATGAAATGATAAGAAAGAGAATTTTCGCAGCAAGTTAGGCTCTGTTTGGTTGCTAGCATAGGAATAGAAAATTAGAAGAGAAAAATGGAATGGTAATGGAAATGGGGAATGGGAATAGAAAAGGGCAATTCCAATCATGTTTGGTGCACTTGGAATTCGACTGGGAATATGTTAATCCATTGTTTGGTTGTACAGAAATGGAATAGGAATAAGGTTAAGTTTTGTATTTTAAAAAACATTTCCCCTAATTTTTTTTCAATTTATTATTTTTTTGATTAATTCATTTTCATTTTTTTAAACAAATAGATATAATTTTAAAAAATGTTATAAAAAAGAAATTTTAAAAAAAATAAAAATAAAAAAAATTTAAAAAAAGTTTTAAAAAAAATTAAAAAAATAAAAAAATTCAAAATTAAAAAAAATAAAAAATTTGATTTTTTTTTTTTAATGGAAAATCAGAATGGGAATGGAAATGGCCTATTCCAATAACTGTTTTTTTTTGGCATAGACATATGCTCATTTTAGGGGCAAAATTTGAATATGTCTTCCTATTCCCAATTCAGATTGAGCTTACCAAACAACGAATATAAAACATATTCTAATTTCCTTTTCTTATTCCACTCATATTCCAACAACCAAACGGGGCCTTAAGGAAGACGTTTATCAAGAGCTTGGGGAAAGAAGAGGCCATATGTTGAGTAGTAAAATAATGTTTACATTGGAAAAGGGTGCCCTCATAGTCAATCATTGAATACCAAGGTTGCACGGGTACGTGGGTATGGGAACGGGTACGGGTATGCATATTTTTCAAAATAGGGGATGGGGGTATGTGTATATGCCTATTTTTTCTCTATAATTAATATTTTATAGAAAATATAAAAATCAAAATATATGTCATGAGTCATCACATTGAGCATTCAAAACAAGAAATTTGAAATATATATATGCTATTACTGAATGTTTAATGTTTAAAGTATTTTTCATAATAGGGGACGGAGGTACTTTGGTATGTCAAACTTATTTAAAAATTATACCTTTATATTTATAAAACATTTGAAATTATGAGTCATGACAATGGTTTTTCAAAACAAGAACAGTCATAAAGTTGGCAAATGTAATGTATTGTTTTCAATTTCAGATTTGCTATATGTTTGAAATAATAATATATGATAAATGCTTAGATGCATAACAAAGAAGGCAGACTTTAAACATGAACAAGAGGATCCTAAATCATATAACAATGACATATTGCAAATGATAAACTTATGACTTGAACAGTGATAAAGTTTATTGTTAATGAGTATCAAAGTTTCAAACTGATTTGGTATTAAATTACGTTTGATAAACAACAAGCTAATAATACAAAAATAAAAAACCAAAAAATAAAAATCAGAATCTTAATCAAGGTCCTTAGCTATGATGCTCTCAACCGAGTACCCAGTACGTGGGATACGTGTACCTGGTACTTGGGTACGTGGGTACGAGTACCCATGCAACCTTGTTGAATACCATGCGCGCTCATTCACCTAAAGAACCATATCATCATGCAAAGCCAATGATAGATCAATGTCGACAAAAATGTAAATATTAAATGAATAGATTAAATCAATCAATGAAGAAGATAAATTATAAGGACATCTATTTATTGTGGTTTGTCAAAATTTTGTCTACATCCACATTCAAAGTAGGGAACAATTATATTAATGAAATATCTGATGTAATACAATATATGACTGTAAAAGTCATTTATAGAAAGCTCATCAAATTAGAAAAGACAAGAAGGAGAAGGAACAGTTGTGACTATTAGACTTCATATCCCAACAAAAAACCTATGCATAAAAAGAATGAGAAACAATAATTATATCTAAGTGACTGTTAGACTTCATATCCCAACAAAAAACCTATGCATAAAAAGAATGAGAAAAAATAATTATATCTAAGTCCTGCACCTTTAGCAAATGACCTAGGCCATTATGCTTAGATTAGAATAATATTTACATCAGAATTGTAAGAGAAGGTAGAGAAATCTGCAATCATCAATTAAAAATGTCTAAAACATCCTGTCACGGATGATCTAAGAAGTTGTAGGAGTTGAATAAATGCAGTTTGTGCTAATCTGCTGTGAAGAAAGAAAACGTTATAATTTTGTACGGATACGTAAACGAAGTTGTCAATTGCCATCCTATTTACCTTATTTTAAATGGACCAAAAGTTTAGTTATGCTGGGAAGACGTGAGTGAGTCGTTAGCTGCACCTGATAAGGAATCAATCTGGGGCACGCGAGGAAAGATAAGTTCTTACAACGAAACATGCGTCCAAAAATAATCGATGAATAAACATTTTGATTAAACAACGGTTACAATGGAAACAATTGACTGGGCACCTTCTAGAGGAGGAGCAAGGAGGACCAAATGGAAGTTTCCAGAAACAGCCTCCCTCAGTTTCGTGTGAATTCAAATATTGAAAATGCATTTACGGAAAGTAGGATGGGTATGTTTGAGCCGCAGCTTTGAAACCCACTGATTCTCAATTCACATTCAACGCTCAAAATATGAACGCTCCTACTTCTCACTCTCCCTAACGCGGCTATTTGTCAGAACCTTTGCCTCAATTTCTTGAGCGTTATGATAGTTCCAGAATGAATCTGCACAAAGCTGACAACTCTCTTTCTCATGATGCAATCAAGCAATCGTCTAACTAGTTCTGTAGAGATAACTTCAATTTAAAACATATATATCTTTTTCATTCTGCACTTTCTCATCGTGATGATGGATCATGTAGTATGATCAGAAACATTGATGGTAAAAAAACACAAACAATCAAATCTAGAAAACAGTTTATTTACAAACGGATTGTGGAAATCTGATTATGTTAATATATATAAAAGGATTATATAAAAAATGATTATATGTTGTGATATTGCTCTTAGAGTTTTTGAGTCAAATCTAATGACGTGTGTTTTATAAGTACTGATTCAACATAAATCTAACTCTCATGAAAATAAATAGATATACTTGTTTCATTTATTCTCGTGAAAGATGGATTCATATTAAATCACAATTCATGAAACATGGGTTAATGAGTTTGACTAAAAAGCTACATAGTTGAAAAATTTCCTAGCCATATCACAATTTGATTTATAGAATTATCTCCTACTTATTAGAATTATATAAGATCATATGATTTGAAATTAAAATTATATTAGTATAGAGGATTATACATTTTAAAAATAAGTTTTGAAAAATTATAAAAGATTATTATATAAATTTTGATATATTTAATTTCTATAATGTTAAAAATTATAAATATCATATTTAAGGTTCTTTTATTGGAATTTTTATATTATAAAGTAGTATTATTAAGTGTAATAATTTTTCATATAACTAATTTAAATTATTTTCATAAATTTAATTATTTTACTTTTGGGATTAAATTTTTTTAGAATTTTTAACTTAAAAAATTATATTTTGCATAGTTTATATTATCATTTGTATTTTTTACATTGATAATAATTTTTTAAAGATTTTATTTCATTGTTTTTTAAATAATTATATAAAAATTAAAGTTATAAATATTTTCTATCTATAAAAATAATGCATTATACTTTTGTTAACATATTTTCCTTTTTGTGAAACAATACTATTTAATAAGTAATAGTTGTAAAAATTATAAATTTAATCTAATGAAATCTTATTGGTGGAGGCATATAGTTATAGTTCCAATTATTTAATTTTTTTAAAATAAGTTCAAACAAGATTATTTTGCTTTACTTATTTTAAAATTTTAAATTCTTGTACAAAGCTTAAAATAGTTACACCAATTGATATGAATGCTCTCCATATTGATTCTTTCCAAATCAAATATATTTTACTAAATTCATAAAAAAATATTGCTACTTGATTATTGTTTCATAAATTTCACAATGACAAAGAAGTAAAATAATAAAGCAACCTACATAATTATAATGAAAATGTTCTTTATATAGCCTTTGTCCAAACATCTATGTAGCAAGCTCTCTCTACTTATGTGAGCCTCACTCTTTGTAAATATACACACATACATATATGTATATATTAAAACAATTCTAATTATTTTTAAAATATATGTATTTTGACATATCTAAATTAACATATAGAAATTTATAGGAAATAATATAAAATTATATTCAAGTAAAAATTATTATATATTATTTTGAGGAGCTTAAAGTTTTAAGGAGCTTAAGGTGGATCGATGGTAAAAAGGTTGAAAAGGGAATTTTTAATTTTTCAACATTAATTTTTATATAAAAATAAAATATTTTTTATTTAAAGAATTTTAAAAAGAAATCATATAGTTAAAACTGAGATTTATATATAAAGATTATCTTATTTTTCATATAAATTTTTCCATACAACTTAAAGAAAACAATCATTTTTAAAATATTATACTTAACACTTTATTAATTCTATTATTAAAAAAAAACTTTTGTTAGAACAAATATGATTAAATTATTAGTTAGTCTTACTCGTTTCTTTAGCATGATTGGGAGTATCGAAAAAATCAAAAAAGTCATAAACAAACAAAATAGATGTGTTATTGAATCAGTGATTCGGCAATGGAAAAACAAAATTAACTATGAAGTTAATTTTGTCCCATACCAGCCTGGTCAACTATTTTTACCCGTGTGAAATGTCACCTCCTAAAAAACGCCCAAAATCTTCAGCAAATCACGCTTTTGATTTTATCAATTCTCAAATTTTCGTTTAGCTTTTCTATGCGCCTGGCTCTTTCTCCACTTGAGACACCGTGAAAACCTTTTTCTTACTTTTTCTGAGCATGACGCATTACACTTACCCGCTACATTTGAAAAAAACCAAAAACTAATAAGCTAATTGTAAAAGGAACGTAAAAAGTTAAAATAAATATATTTATTCTCGATGAGTTATGATTGTCTGGAAACATTTCATTCAAAGCTATGCTACTTGGAAAAACGAAGGAAACGTAGCGGAAAATACATTTGATCGAAGGTTTAGTTGGCTTTTGAAGGTTTATGCGTAGTCCCTCTCTGGGTCCCAAAATAATATCCCATTTACTGTAAAGTTAAAAGATTTGAAACAGCCAATTAAACCTTCAGGAAAAAGCCTTCCTGTCTTTCACTTGAAGACACCACGAGTTTTGTGTGAAGTAAAATAATGGATGTAGAATGAAACATATCCATCTGCATTTTCAGTACTTGCCAGTTTTTTTGTGAGTTCACATTCAAACCTCAGATGTGGACGCTGACTACTTTGGACAGTCCCCAACGCCACTGATTGTCTGAGCTTTAATATGATCATGCTCCGCGTAGATCAAGACAATAGCTGTCGTTCACATGATGCAATTAAGCAATATGCCAGCTGCTCGATATTTGTTGAGTAGACACAACTACTTATTTGTTCATCGAATGACCAATATTCGTTCACACGGTTAAATGTACGTATGTTTGAAGGAGTTAGATTGGAGAATGTGAAGGAAAGATGTAGAGATTTTCAAAATGAAAGACTTGAGTATGTCTATCTTATCTTTCACCGCCTTATGAGAAGGATATAACATCAACAGATTTACTTTGCATTCAAAATTCATTAAATTCGTTTATTCAGTCACGATTCTATTTTTCATGGTGAATATTTAAAAGATCCATTTTACATTAAAGATTGAATTGGTTATAATTTTATAAAAGTTGATTTATATTTATAATGTTTATTCAAATAATATCATTGTTTAAAAAGTTGAAAATTGCTATTTATTAAAAAAGAATTAGGGGATTAAGAGTGCGGATTTTGAGTTTTAGTCAAAGAGATTCTCAACCTTCACCAATAAAAAGAAAATAAAAATTCAATTTGTATAATTATAATTATAAAATGTACAAAGTTTCTCAATTTCTAATAATAAAGTTGAAACAATTAAATATAAAATATTATAAATTTTCATCTTCAATTTTAAATTTTAAACTTTCCTTAACCTCTTAAAAAAAATTCCCGATTCTTTAAGAACATGTAAGAGTGGAATGAATGAAAGTTATACCAAAATTTATAATTTTATACAAATATGCAAAAGGAATTGTCAATCGTTGCCACCTTGACTAAAATGGAACAAAAGATTGGTGATTCTTGGAAGATGTGAGTGATTAATTAATTGTCCCCAATAAAGAATCAGTTTGTGACAAACAAACAAAGAAAAGTTCTAACAAAAACACATGCATAAAGATACAATTGATGTATGAATATTTAGGGATGACTTAAACATCAAACACTAAGACTTGATTCCTGAGCTAAAAATGTTAAATAGTCAAAATTAACCTTTTTTTATGAACATTTGCAATAAAAAAATTGTTTCAAAGGTAACAATTGATGGACATAAGTATCTATCTACTCAGAGAGGATTTTTTCGTATAAACAAAAGTTCTAACAAGTAAAAATACAATTGATGTATGAACATTTTCATGAAAGAGCTACTGCAAAGGAAACAATTGATGGACATTAGTATGTAATTCCTCTGATGGGATTTTTTGATATGAAGAAATATGACCGATTGGCAGAGATTCGTTGGAATTTGGATGGGCACCTTCCAAACTAGAGGAAGATAAAAGAGGACCAAATTGAACATTATTGAAAAAACCTCCCTCACTTCCCCCAAAACCAAAGGTGAGATTAATGTGAACTCAAATACTAAAGATTGATTTATGGAAATTAGGATGGAAAATTTGAGCTACAACTTCAAGACCCACTAAATCTTAGTTCATACTCAAGGTTAAAATGTGAAAGGTTACTATAATTTCCCTAATGCGATTATTTGTCAAAACATTAGTGCTAATTTCCTAAGATTTGAGATTATGTCTGCCTTAGCTTAGAAATAAATTTTGCACAAAGCTAACAACTCTCCAACTGTAAGAACCATGTCCTACTTAAAAATTACCACATCATACGAATGTGAAAAATGCAGAAAACAACCAATAAGAACAAAGTTGAAAATTCATAAGCCATTTGTTATTCATTAATCAAGATTAACAAAAAAAATTATACAAATAAATACAATATAGGACTAATTTGTTGTAACAAAACATCCAACATCCATCAAATGCCCATCACAAACTTATGATCAAACATACATCACAATCTTCATAATTACATTATCCATTTACAAAATTACATCAATTGTTCATCCTCAAGATGAATGTAAAATAAGAAATAGGCTTCATAATACCGTGATGTGTGTCCTTCTATGTAACTAGTCTCCAAAGCCATCAAATGTCATCCATCTACTATCTGAGATAGGAGTGTGGCCCAAACACTTTTACCATGTCAACCACAGAGTGTTTACTCTCCCAAGGTTCTTCTTGACATAAAGATCACCTTGACCCTAGCACAAGAAGCATAACTTCCTAGAACAAGAACAATTGGATGGATCTCATGCAGTTGTGAAATGTAGTACATACAACCATGTGCCTAGTAGCCTAATTATGGAATGTGGTAGTGAAAGAAACTTACACTACACATCTACTCATATGTAGTGAAAGAAAATGATTGAAACATATTAACCATATGTACATTTAAGAATATCTACTCATATGAAAATTAAAAGTAAGCATAGTCATGTTGGATACAATTGTTAATTGTGTATTGTCTTTGATGTTACACAAATGTCATATTAGTTATCAGACAGAGTCTACCAAGCTCAGATGGTTAGCAAAGCAATTTATAGTGACTACTAAGCATTCCTGAACATTACAAAGGTAAGTTAACTTTTACCGAGCTCACTCGGTAAGCAAAGGCAAGTTAACTTTTACCAAGCTCACTTGGTAAGCAAAGGCAAGTTAACTTTTACCGAGCTCACTCAGTAAGTAAAGGAAAGTTAGCTTTTACCAAGCTCACTCGGTAAGCGAAGAAAAATTAGCTTTTATCGAGCTCACTTGGAAAAAAAAGGAAGGTTAGTATTTATCGAGTTAACTCGGTCTCTGAAGGAAGTTGCAAGGTTTGCAGTGTTTACCAAGCTTCACTTGGTTAACATGGGGAAACCATTTTGAAGCAGTGGTCACCGAGCTGGGTCAGGTAGCAAAGAATTTTATGATTCTAAAGAATTAAGTTTAATTGTTTTGTGCAGCCGACTGATTTATGTTTTTCCAGTTGTTGTAATTGAGCCGACTTGACATTCTATAAGGTATATATGAAAGGTCAAGTTGTGAATTCAATAGAAGTAGAAGCGTGTGGATGCATAAAAGTGTGAATGTATAAGCAATTACATGAGCGAATGTTGAGGAAGAACTTGTCATCTCTATGAAGCTGCAGAGTTGCATTCGATCAGTAAGGATTTAATGAAGCATAACAGAGATCTGTATTCAGCAAAGATAAGTTGCATATATCTCAGACCACTTCATTGTTGCTTTCTAATAATTGTAACAGTGACTCAAAATCTCTTAACAAAGTTGGTTTGACAGCCATTTTGTAAATCCTCTAACAAGGTGATCAAATCCTCTAACAGGGTCACACCTAATAGTGTGTTTTGTAACCTTTAACAGGGTTGGCTCCTAATAGGGCTCACTTCAGAAGAGTGAAAATTGGTAACTAGTTACTTGGTGATTTTTCCCAAATTGGGTTTCCACGTTAAATCTGGTGTCTCTTGTGTTCATGTTAATCACTTTAAATGCTTAATATAGTTAACAGAACATCTATCAAGTTTCAACATCTATTTGTGTGGTTACCAAGTGTCATCAGCAGTTATAAGACATCTAAGGGATTGTAGAAATATTTTTGTGGTAACTGATTCACCCCTCCCCTCTCAGTTACTCCATCTCTATTTCCAACAATTGGTATCAGATCTTTTGGTGCTTGTAGGATAAGATTTCAAGGATCTAAGCCAAAGATCAGGATGCCTTACAAAAGGGAAATCCCAAGACTTAATAGAAATAACTTCTCAGCATGGCAAGGACTGGTGAGACTTCACCTAGCATCCATTGGTGATACAGGACTGAAGTACCTTGATGAAAAATATGCAGAACCAGCTGGTACACTATCTGTCAATGATATTGCTGAGAAGAAGACTCACAACATTATGATGATAGATATAGCATCTGCTCTGAGTTATGAAGAATTTGATGATATCAAGGACTGCAAATCTACCTTTGAAATGTGGGAAAAGCTTAAAGAGATATATGGAGGAGATGATAATGTTAGAAGAGCCAAAGCAGAAAGTCTGAGAAGACAATTTGATCAAATGAGGATGAAAGAGGATAAAAACATTGCAAAATATGTTGAAAGAGTTAAAGCATGTGTCTGTGCAATCAAAGCTTCTGGTGGAGATATCAGTGAAGAGACAGTTATAAGCAAAGCTCTCAGAACTCTCCTTCCCATTTATGCAATCAGAGTCTCTGCAATTCAGGAAAGAAGATGTGAAGCAAATCATAAGATAAATCTAGAGGCTATAGTTGGAAGATTGACTACATTTGAACTGGACAACTTTGATAACTATGTTCCAGCTTCCAAAAACATTGAATCAGCATTTGAAGCCAAACTTTCACTCGAGGAGAAAGGCAAAAAGAAATCTCAGTCAAAATGTGAAGATGAATCAAACCAAAGTTCAGACAGTGATCTTGAAGTAATTGAAGCCCTTCTAGCAAGGAAATATTCTAGAGACAGAGGAAAATACAAAGGTAAAGTACCCCTAATCTATTTTTCATGTGAAGAAGTTGGTCATATTGCTGCTAGATGTCCAAACAAGTAGAATAAAGATGAAAAGAAAGATCAAAAATGGAATGGCAAGAAAGATTTCAAATCATTCAAGGACAAAGGTAAGAAAACATGTTTTATGACTAAAGATTCTAATGACTTTGATAATGACGAAGAAGATGAGAATGTCTATATTGCTATGAAAGATGAATCTGATAGCAATGAAGAAATGACACTCATTTCTCATATTAGCAAAAATATACATGGATCATAGATAGTGGTTGCTCTCATCACATGACTGGCAACAAAACTAAGTTTGAATACTTTGAAGACTATGATGGTGGCAGTGTAAGATTTGGTAACAATGAACCTTGTTGTATAAAAGGAAGAGGAAGAATCACTCTAACCAAAGAACTTATATGTGATAATGCCTATTGGGTAGAAGGACTAAAGCATAATCTGTTAAGTGTGGCAAAACTACTCAATAATGGAATCAAAGTACAATTCATGCATGGTAAAACAAGACTGCTGGATGGGAAAGGAAAGCTGATTGGATCAGGCACTCAAACTAAAGGTAACTTGTTCTATCTTGAACTAGGTGAATGTTCATGTTTCATTGCTCAACTTGAAGAAAGTTGGTTATGGCATAAAAGGTTGTGTCATATAAACTTTGATAATCTGGTAAAGATAAGCAAGTTCAGAAAAGTAAAAGGCATTCCCAACATAAAGAAACCTGAAGTCGGTCTACGCAAAAATTGTCAAATTGGAAAGATGGGAAAGACTAGTTTTAAAAGTAAAAACTATCAGTCTGAAGACATATTAGAAATTGTGCATACTGATTTATGTGGACCTATTGGAATTGAAAGCTATACTGGAGAAAAGTTCTTCATTCTTTTTGTTGATGATTACTCAAGAATGATGACAGTCATGTATCTAAGAAATAAATCAGAAGCATTTGAAAAGTTCAAATGGTATTTGGCCAGAGTAGAATAGGAAACAGGAAAAAGATTAAAATGCTTGAGATCAGACAGAGATGGAGAATTCATTTCACAAGAATTCAATAACTTTTGCATTGAAAGAGGAATCAAAAGACAGGTATCAGCACTTGGAACACCCCACCAAAATGGAATAGCTGAAAGAAGAAACAGATCCATCATGGATTGTGCAAGAACATTAATGATTGAAAAGAGCATTGCTATTAAATACTGGAAGGAAGCAATCAACACTGCAATCTATACCTTAAATCGAGTACAGCTAAAGAAAGACTCATTCAAAACCCCCTATAAGTTATTGTATGGCTATAAACCTAATGTAAGTTATCTTAAAGTATTTGGAAGTAAATGTTATATTTTGAAAGAATCTAGAAAAGGAAAATTTGATGTAAAAGGTGATGAAGGTATATTCCTTGGATACTCATGCACAAGTAAGGCATATAGATGTTTAAACTTGTCTTCTCACAAAGTCATAGAAAGTGCACATGTGAAAGTTGATGAGTTTGCAGAAAGGACTGAAGAAGAAAGCAAAAGGGAACCAGAAGATTATAAAAGGTTTGTCTTCAATGAACCTGATATAGTACCAGTTACATTAGAGAATCAGGAAACTTCTACTCCCGAGTCATCTGTAACCAAGTTACAGGAAGTTGAAACCGAACCACAGCAAATCGAGTTAAACTCAGTATCTACCAAGCAAGTATTTACCGAGCAAATATCTACCGAGCTAGAATAGAAAGAGCCTAAAGTTGAAATGCAAAAAGATAATAATGAAATCCATTCAAAAGGAAAGGAACCTATATTAGCCAAGTATGTCAGAAGACATCATTCAGCAAATCAGATCATTGGAGATAAATATGAAGGAACCATGACAAGGAATAAGCTGAAAGGTACTTGTTTACTTGCTGATTTTGAACCTAGAAATGTCAAAGATGCATTGGAAAATGATAGTTGGATTGAGGCTATGAATGAATAAATAGAGCAAATAGAGAAAAACAAGACGTGGACTCTTGTACCCAAACCTAAAGACAAAAATGTAATTGGAACTAAGTGGGTACTCAGAAATAAGTTGGATGAAGATGGTAAGGTATCAAGAAACAAAGCTAGACTAGTATGCAAAGGATATGCTCAAGAAGAAGGAATAGACTATGGAGAAACTTTTGCTCCTATTGCAAGATTGGAAGGAGTCGGAACCTTACTAGCATATGCTTCTCACAAGGGTTTCAAAGTCTATCAGATGGTTGTCAAATCAACATTCCTCAATGGTATACTAGATGAAGAGGTTTACATTGAACAACCTGAAGGTTTTGTTAATCCAGATAAGAAGAACATGGTCTAAAAATTACACAAGGCATTGTACAGTCTGAAACAAGCCCCTAGAGCATGGTATGAAAGATTGCATAACTATCTTATTTAGATTGGTTTTCAAAAAACTAATGATAACAGTATCTTGTATATTAAGGAAGGACCAGATAATAAGATTGTCTTGGCAGAAATATTTGTAGATGATACTGTTTTCACAAGGAATGATGATCTGTGCAAAGAATTCTCAGAACAAATGAACAAGGAATTTGAAATGTCCATGTTTGGTGAGATCAAATTCTTCGTTGGTCTTCAAATTCAACAGAATAAAAATGGTATCTACATTACTCAATCAAAGTACATCAAAGAGATATTGAAAAAGTTTGGAATGGAAGATTGTAAACCAGTTGGGACTCCTATGTGTACCAGATTAAAACTTACCAAGGAAGATGAATCAAAGGAAGTAGATCAAACATTGTATAGATCTATGATTGGAAAGTTACAGTATGTAGTTCATACAATGCCAGATATTGCTCTTGCAGTTGGTATTGTAGCAAGATTTTCAGCAAAACTAAGAGAAAACCACTTGATGGCAATCAAAAGAATAATGAGATATTTAAAAGGAACTGAAGAGTATGGTTTATGGTATAAGTTTGGAAGAAATTTGGATTTGAAAGTATTTACTGATGCTGATTAGGCAAGAAACCTTGATGACAAAAAAAGTACAAGTGGAGGTGCATTCTTTCTTGAAAAATGGTTGGTTTCTTGGACAAGCAAAAAGCAGAACTGTACATGTCAACCAACAGCAGAGGCAGAGTATTTTGCTGCAGCAGTAAACTGCTCTAACATTGTTTGGTTTAAACAATTGTTGGAAGGCATGAAGATGGAAATCAAAGAACCTGTTGTTATGTTCTGTGACAATACAAGTACAATCAACATATCTAAAAATCCAGTAATGCATTTCAAAACCAAGCACATTGCAATAAAATATCATTTTGTCAGAGAATTGGTAACTAGTTACTTGGTGGTTTTTCCCAAATTGGGTTTCCACGTTGAATCTGGTGTCTCTTGTGTTCATGTTATTTATTTATGCATGCATGTTAATCACTTTAAATGCTTAATAAAGTTAATAGAATAGCTATCAAGTTTCAGTATCTATTTGTGTGGTTACCGAGTGTCATTAGCAGTTATAAGACATCTAAGGGATTGTAGAAATATTTTTGTGGTAACTAATTCACCCCTCCCCTCTCAGTTACTCCATCTCTATTTCCAACAAGTCACACACATATGCATTACAATAAACATCACAATTAAATGAAATTAGATAAATTATTTGGCCAAGCACTAAAGTCATCAACATTATAGAAAAGGGAGTCAAAAACGTAATAAATCCTACTTTTCAAAATCTGACACATTGAGAGAAGAAAAGAAAAATGCATCCATCCCCTCCCTCCCTTAAGTCAAATTACACCCATCCATATGATAGTTAAACCTCAACACTTAGGACATGTTTCAATTAAAAGTACTTATACTCAAAGTTTTCTTTCTATCATTAAACCAAAGTAAAAGAAAAGTTTTAGATTGTTGTGACACCTAATCATAACAAGTAATCTTATCACCCAAGGACTACTATCATTCTTAATAAAGTTCAAAGGCCCTATTGTGAAAGAGTTCATGGAAATTTGATTGTCTAAGAATATTTGCATTTCAATTGTGATACACAACATACATTGTAATGTTTACCATCTTTTGGGCCCTTAATGGAGTTCTTAGCCTTTCATTCTCTAATGGCTAAGTGGAGAAATAAGCATAAATAAATTAAATTAAAGTCAATAAATAAATAAATCTAAAGGTGACTTTATATTAATTTAATTTTTTAGAACCACAACTAATTATTGTATTGGAAAGTGGGAAGCTTCTAGAGAGTCCATTTTCTAGAAGCACAACTAATAATTGCATTAGAAAGGGGGAAGCTTCTAGAGAGTGCAATTAAATAATATTTTATTTCCTTCTAGAAGAGTGAAGGAAAATAATAAATAGAGGCAAGAGCTTCATTGTTAAGCATCCAATTACTGTCAATTGTATTTGATATAAACTTGAGAGAAGAAACTAAGATTTTATAATTTCAATTAGCCATTGGAGAGCATCAATTCTTTAGTGTTGCAACAATTTGAGGTGGTAAAATATCCTTTGAATTTGGCATTTAGGAGAGCTTCATTCTGGAGTTCTATTTGTACTTAAATTGGAGAATACATTTATTGTTGGCTACTATAGTGTTGTGAATGGTGATGTGAAAGTGTCATGAATAGTTATGTGTATAGTACCCATGCTACAATACTTGGCTTGATTATATGATTCCATCCATGGGCATCACTATTATCAAGTTCCTCTTCCAAATATTAGTAATTAGCATTGTAATCCTAGGCATATAGTTTTGTTGTTGTAAGTGATAATTCAGAATTAGATTTGGCATTGTTGTAGTCATTATTGTAATTCCATTTGTCTTGGCAAATTCATAGCAACATTGTACATGAGAATAAATTCAAATAAGGACATATATGTTGCATACCATTTTTTTGATGAAATCTCCATCTAATAGCATATATGAACAACAAAATAGTTGTATGCCAGTTGTTTGTCAAAATGTCAGTTGGTTGTAGGTATGCATCCCACATCTAGTTTTCATGTATATACAATGAAAATACCAAAAAGAACTGCACTTGCATATTAGTTCATTGTAAGAGGCATTGTAATGTCATTTGTGAATATTCTAAATTTCTCAACATCATTCAAATAATCTAAAACACAAAAAATATCAAAAAATAGAAAGGTAGCAGAGAAATGTTTTACAATATTCCTTGAGCCTAAAATCAGTCAGTTTGGGCAAGGGATATTAGATTGGTATCAAAGCTTGCTTGCAAAGTGTTTGATGAAATTATAACCAATTGGGGTTATTAAATTGGCATTAGAGCTTGTCTGCAAAGTGTTTGACAAAATGTCAAAAAAAATTGAATTTGAGAAAGATTTGGCATTTCATGAAGTTATAACTAGTTGGGGTTATTACAGTGGTATCAGAGTGGTTTCCTATCATCTTGTGGGGTAGAAACTTTTTAATTATTGTTATATTTTTTGTTTCATTTGGAGTGACCAACACTCTAGCATTTTCTAGCCATGGACAAACATAGGAGGACTAATGGTTTTAAAAGTCAGTGGAGTAATGAGGATGTTAGCACAAAGATGAATGCTTTGTAGGAAAGTATGGAGAAACTTAAGATTCATCAACACAGACTGACAAAGAGCTTTTTGGATCTAAAGACAATTGAAATGGTAGCAAGGTATATGGTTTCCACCTTTAGAAGGCCAACATTGAGGTTGCAAGGAAGGAAGTTTGAGATTTCCCTGACAAAAGTCCCTGATGTAGATGTACCTATATTTACTATGACACCTTCTAGTCCTATCTACAATGCTGACAATGGACTTATTTCATAGGGACATGTGGTTGTGTTAGTGGTAGCAAAGGATAGTGGCACCAAGCTTCAGCAGGTTGATGCTCCTAGAGTTGTTGCTATAGTTAGTGTAGAGACAGTTGATGTAGTTATTACCACTGATACTTTTGGCTCTCTCAAGGATATGATTATTATTGGAGATTCATATGTGAGATCTCATGGTGTTGCTACAGTGCAAGAGGTAGTTGCTTCCTTAGGTGGGAAAAAAGCATGTATAAAGTCACTCAATTGTGATGTTGGTGATGTGGGTGTTTCAGTGGAATCAGTAGATGTGGGTTTATGCTCTAGTATTATTGATTCAAAACCTAGCACTGAGTCATGTTTGCAGAGTTAGGAGTCTATAATTGAGGCTTTGTTAAGAGATATCAATGTAGATAGTATGGACACATCTGAAGATCCATTTGATGATGCTATGAGATGTCCTAGGTATGCTACCCCTTGTCAAATATTAGGTGACAACTTCAAGGAGGTTTTGGATGAGTCCCAGGATCGATGCTTGTTGGATCTTACTATTGAGGTGGAAGCTGAGACATGTGAGGAGATTGATACAACAAGGGCTTCCATTTCTTCAAATGAGGAGTTGGTTGAGGTACATGGTAGTTGTATGTTAGATGCAAAATTGTGTGAGAAAGATAGCACCTATATGGGTGATCTTGTGGTGGAGAGTTCTAATTTTATTCCCATAATTGGACCATCATTCCATAGGAAAGCTAATCTATTAATTTTGGCACCAACAAGATGCTTTGATGAACATTGTCATTTTTGGTTCATTCCATGTGTTCTTTCCAAACAAGTGAAATTAAGGCTCATGCATTTTTGGTTGGGAGGTCATTTCTCATTGAGTGAGGAATTTTCCAACACAACCCTTACAATGTTTCAAACTAAATCAAGGAGTAAGACTTTAGGATGCGTCACAAAAGAGTATAAAAAGATTTGATCAAAAACCCCTTTCCCAAGTGTGACATTTGGAAAATCTTTTACTATTTTGAGGGTTTATTAATTTTCATTTCCTACTATTCACTTTTGATTTTATGCATGTCTACTAGCATCTTGGTAAGCCATTGTACAACAAAAGAGCTTTAAGGGAACAATCAATATATTTAACTCTCCCAAATATAAGAAATGTAAATGCAAGCATAGCTACAACTCCTACACATAACATCTTAGTATACTTGATCTTTTGCCCTACTATAAACACTGTAAGAAAAATAAGAATATAATATAGATCACCCAAGATAAGAAAGAATTCATAATCTACGTGCATAGAAATTAGGAATGATTTGTGAAAAGAGGAACCTAATTCAAATGTTGACTATCTGAATAATGAAGTTCAGCTAAACAAATGCCTTTCTAGCTCCAATCATCTATTCTTTGGCTCCCTTCTCAAAAAAATTTTTCTACTTGTCTTTCTCCACTCTTATGATGAACAAAAACTTATTTTTCAAGTCATATAGCCTTTCCAGTTTCTAGGTGCCAAAAACCTAAAACATATCACTCCATGGCATTGAATTCAAAGTTATAATTGCATATATGAGCTAGTTATATAATATCCATAATACTTATGAGTAGGGTTCTAGGCTTATAGGCCTACCTGTCCTTCTATGAATTTTTATGTAGCCTCTATCCTTCACATTTATTAATTTATGTGACATTATGATCTAGTATACATATCCCTATACTATGTCATGTCAATAGTGAATTTCTAGATACTAGGTTGCCGCCTATAATCTTTTCAACTCTTTCTTCATCTAACCAATGTAGAATTATATTGGTGTTCATTTGTGCTTTCTATCCTCATATTCCTTTGTTCACCAATTTCTAATTAATTACAACATAATGGTATCCTAAGTATTAGAATCACCAATCGCTAGTCTTAATGCTAATGAGACTTGCAAGTCCAACACAGAGAAAGTTTAGGATTTTAATATTGAGATGGTGATCTCATGATTTTGTAGGAGTATCTTCATATACTAAAACCTTATCTCTTTTACTATAATTCACATAATGCAATCAATATTACAAGTTCCAACCTCCTTGCCAATAACTAGCATGGCACTGTGATAAACAATAGGGGCTACAAGAAACAAGAGAGGGGTCACATCTAAGATGGGTGATGCATGACCATTTCATAACACTAATTATATTTTAATCTAGAATATATTGAAAAAAATAAATGGCTTCTCATTTTAGGTTCCTAATTTTATAGCAGGGGAAGAGACCTACTAGGTATATAGGCTAACTTCGTGCACTTAAAACTCCAAATTTGTACATTAAAAATTGCCCATTATTTTGGTGAATCTTTGTAGGTGACTTAAGAGATTAAAGATAACATTTAGGCTTTTCTACATTTATGGAGCTCTGTATATAAGTCTTAGAGTCAAAGTTGTCAGAAGGTACCATTTCAAAATGTTTCCCTAGAACCTATTATGTTCACCCCTTAATAGAAATTCAAAAAAAAGAAAACTTTTTGCATAAATAGGGCAATAAAAAACCAAGAAAGCTAAAAAATCATCAACTATTTGTATATGTGTGATTGGCTATTGGTACATGTGTTATGGGCTATTAGTACATGTGTTGACATGTTTAAGAGCATTTTAAAAGTGGTAATTGGGGGATCTATGATGATACTATATTGTTCATTGGATTCCTTGATGGCTACTAAGTCTCTTCCCCTAAAAGGGCTTTGTTTTCTTCCATATTTCTTGGGCTTTTTCCACACTATCTAGGTAAAAATCCATTTGGTATAGTTAATACTTTTGAATCTTTCTCACATTAGTCTAACTATTCTTTGTAGTGTTCTTCATAATTATTTGGTTGAGAGTGACCAAGATTGAAAGATGATAATGCTATTGTTTATATCTATGAGTTATCATATTGATGTTGGAATTGGCTATCAGTTAAAAAATTGAAATAAAATTTTCTTAAGTATTGATTAACCCCCCACCCATACCCCCTTACCCACCCCCCTCCTCCCTCCCCTCCTCCTCTCAGTACTTAACCATCCCTATCTTCAAGCTTCTATGGGGATGATTGAGGTGTCTATCTTCATGCCCAAGTAGTTTTTCTTGGACCAACATAAGGATCTCCAAAAGTAGTCATTTGGTCTTTTGTCCCTTTGCCTTATGGTGGTATTTGTTGGGTTATCGGTAGTTAGTTCTTGATGTTCGTGGCTTTTAGAAATTGGTGGTTTCTATTAGTTCTATGTGGCTTTTGTAGAGCTTGTTGGTTAGTGCTTGTTGGTTTGGCTAGAATTGTTTGACTGATTTGTATTTTTTAGGTTCCAACATACTACGTGTTTTCTGGAATTTTTTTTTTTAGTTCCTTAGATTTTTTATGTTTTCCTAGTTTTAGTGTTGCTAGTTATTGGTGTCTAGTTTTTTTCTACTTAATTAGTAAGGTTTTATTTCTTGTGACCCTATATTTTTGTCTTTGGATTTGATGTTAATTTTGTAAGGGTTTCAACCCTATCTTTCTTTACTTATTTAAAACTATTTTTTTTCATCATTGGTGTGCGAGACTCTACATATCTCTAAATTACAATATTTTCTACCATAATCTTTTACAATAGTTCTTTTTCAACATTAGTCACATTCATTATAGTAGGAATATGATCTTCATTATTGCCCCAAGCCAATCTCATAAACTAATTTCCAAAGAAATCTTTTGTACCAAAGCTAGGAAAACTTCATCCTTTTCTTCATCTTCCTTTTTCATAATTGTTTTTATTGGATCCTTCTTTTTTCCTACATTTTTTTTGGCAAAACTTGGCAACATATATCACCTTCAAACATATTTCATAGGTGTGAATCTTTATCTAGGGAAGAACTATTGAAATAAATAATTGTACCATCCAAAGTAGAATTGCAAGAGATCAAGCATTTTAATTAAATATTGATGATGACTTAGTTTAAATATTGATCAAGGAATTTTTTTAAATTTATATATAATTTTTCCTCTGATGAATTAACTTCTTTCTTATACTCAACTTCTTATCTAGAATTTAAATTAGAGTTATTTAATATATAGAAGATGTTTCATTTCCCCAAAAATATAATTAGGCACATAAAACTAATTATAATTAAGCTAAATTTTTATTTGTTACCGAACACATATTGTTGAAAGTTATACATGAGGTGTACCAAGTTATACAAATTGGGCTGATGTACATGAAGCTAATATGTCCCTAATTTGTCATGGTACGTACACCCTTTTACGGAGAATACCATTGAACATTGACAAACAACACTCATGTATAGGGCCTACCACAATATCCTCCATGATTATTAATCTAGACTCATTTACACTTAAGTCAAGAGATATAAAACAAATCCAAGTCTTTCATGCCCACTAGTTTAACGTTTGATATTAAAAAAAAATTAGACAATTCATTTCACACAATTTGGTTATTGTTGACCACAACATTGTAGTACCCAGAAAAAACACAACTGCATTGAAATTCAAAGGTATGTAGCAATAGACTTTAAGGCTATTATGTAATTCAATGCTCTTGGAGACTCTTTCTCTTCTAAAGTAGTGTAAAATCTTGTTGTTTTCATTGAAGTATTTGTAGGACTCCTACCTATGATAGTTTTGGATTACCCTAAGTTTGAAGGTAAATGTTGACAGAGATACAAAAACCTAATACAGTTTCTCTTCTACATTTTGATAGATGCTATTATTTCTGAAGATCGAGTGTGATGAAATATCTAATTAAAACATTAAATTTGGTAAGTAAATGAATGGATATCAAAACGAGAGTTTCCAACCATGGTTTTGGGGAATAGTCTAAGGATTAACAACATTATTGATAAGAAATAGTAATAGTAGAGACTTTGCAACTTCCCTACAACTGTCCTACAACTTTGTTGCCCTTAACCTCCTCCTTGCCTCCATTCCCTCTTAGTCTTGGGAGGGATGAATCCCTCCTCCACCTCTCCCCTCGCTAGAACTACCCCCTATTTGCCTAGATTTTGAATTGGTTGCAAAATCCTAGAATGGTCATTTTATTCTTTGGGAGGTACCTAGTGTCATTCTTGACAGCTGTACTTGTTTGGGCCCCAAACCCCTAGGTGGTCCCACAATAATTATGGCTCCAAATTCAAACTTAGTGGGGGTTTTTGTTAGATATAAGACTCCTGTAGATTATGGTGCTAAGCCCATATTCTCCTCAAGACCCACTGGACCTCTGTTTTCCTTACCTAATTCTATGGTGGATTTGATTCCCTCAGGGTTTACCTTATGCCTTGTTGAAAGTTTGTCTCTTTCTAACCTATGGTGGATATGGTTAGAAATGGTGCTCAACAAAGTCGAAACTAACAGGTTCTATTTTGATCTTTGTGATGAAGAGCGCCCTCTTCTTGTTCAGGTTCATAGTTAAAAAGGATTGGGATGCGATCATGGCTAGATCTTGGAACTTTGGAAAACATCACTTGATGCTAATGAAATGTAAATTGGGTTTTAACTTAGACAATAACCTTTATAGATCTTCTCTAGTCTAGATATGCTTGCTTGGGCTCCCCTTGGAATTCTAGGATGAGTGTGTTTTCAGATGGATTGACAGCTCCTTTGGACAGTTTATAAAAAATGGATTCAAAGATTGGCTCAAAGATTAAACTAGGTTTCACTAGGATATTTTTGAATCTAGGAATTAATAAACCCCTACCAACCATGGTGGACCTAAAGTCTAAATGGGGAACATGGTTGCAACTATTGGTTTATGAGAATGTTGCTCCTTTCTACTAGAAATGTAATAGCTTTGACCATGTTTTTGTGGAGTGCTCAAAGAGTGAGAAACTTAAGAACCAGGTCTCATCCCCAAGTGTGGAGGTGGTTGAAAGCTCAAAAAAATCTAAAAGGACTATCATACCCAAAACCTAGGAAAATATGCAACTAGATGGTTCCACCAAAACTTGTGTAGGGGATCCTCAGCTGAATGGAACCCCTTGCATGGGTGAGAGCACTAGAACCCCTACAAAAGAGAAGGTTGTAGTGCAAGGTGAGGAGATGTCTGATTTAATAGATCTTGTTTCTCATGAAGAGGGGGAGATCGTTGACATGTAGATCCACAAAAATCCATATCTAGTTGATGGTTTGTTGGACAAAGAAATGGTTGTTGAGGGGGTTGGGAGTTATTATGGCCCACCCCTCAACTTGGGGACTGGCTCAGCACTCGCAAATGGAACCCTTGTGGCTCCCCTTCTAGGTATTGGTGAAGTCTTTTCCCCTACTTTTGACGCCCAAGCCTTGATTTCCTTAGCAATGAAATTGAATGGACGGTCTTGAAGAGAAATATTAGCAAAGGGAATAGGACAGATATTGGATCAACTATGAACATAGGGAGACCTCCAATTAGGAACATCCATGAAAAGGAAATAGAAAAGGATACATAGGGGAAACAAAAAAAAAATGGAAGGAAACCTAGAAGCATAAAGGATGAAGATCATATCCTAGAATGTGAGAGGGCTGAATAGCCCCAGGAAGGAGTATGAAATCAAATAGAAGATCATTGAACTTAAGGCTAATATGATTCTTTTGCGGGAAGTGAAAATAATAGTGCAAGTCTTTTTGACAGTGGTTAATTATATTTGGCTAGGTGCTAAATATACTTATAGTGATGCTAATGAAGCTTCTGGTGGCATTTCTATGATTTGGAATCATGATAGGGCTATGGGTGTGGATATTTATGTCATTACTGATTTTATTGCCACAAATTTCACCACCCAAACTTGTAGCTAGACTACTTTTAATTTCTATGCCCCTAACACTTGTAATGGTAGGCTTGCTATCTGGAATGAGGCTACCACTATGGATGATTCCATGAGACAAGGAATTTTTTGTGTATAGGTGACTTTAACACCCTATTGTACCCTCCATAGAAATCAAGGAGATTGGAAGATTTTTTGGATAGCATGCAGGGCTTGGAGGATATTTTGAGAAGAAATGATCTAATAGATATTGATCTCCATGGTTTTGCTTTTACCTAGTCTAATAACAGACTAGGGTAAAACTTGATTCAAGTTAGGCTTGATAGGGCTCTAATCTCTTCTAGATGGACATTCTCCAATACACACCCTAAAGGTGTATCCAAGGACCATCTCAAGTTATTCTATGCTTCTTGTCTCCTGGACACAAAGTGCTACTAGATGAAGGCCATTTGGGTATGAGATCATGTGTCACTTGCATAATGAATTCAAAGATTATATTGCATGGTGGTGGAAGGCTCTGGTGGAAGGCACAGCCATGTTCCATATTGCTAGAAATCTTGACAAAATTAGAAAGGAGGTGAGAGAATGGAGAAAATCCTCATTTGGGATTTTATCCAAGGAAAAGAAGGTTACTAAAAAGAAGCTAGAAGCTCTCCAAATGCAACTTGCACAAAAAAATATGTAGATTGAGCAACATCAGCAAGAGAGGGAGTACAGAGACAAATGGAAAACCATCCTAAATAGGGAGAAAGTCTTCTAGAAATAGAGATCTGGGGTCCAATGGTTGAAGGAGGGAGATAGAAACACAATATTTTTTCGTAGATCGGCGTTGAGAAGGAAAAAGAGAAACACTATCAGCATGTTGATGGATGATAATGACCACGAGGTCACTGACATGGAACAAATAGAAGATAAATTTAATTCCTATTTCTAGGAAATGTACAACCCCCTAGTTTCCCAAGTTAATAGCAACTTACATAGTGATTTGTTTCAACTAGTGATTAATGAACACATGAATGAGAAGATGACGTGTAAGGTTAAAGAAGAGGAGGTCAGAATGGTTGTCTTTAGTATGGATCAATATAAATCCCCTAGTCCTGATTGGTTCCCTCCTACTTTCTTCCAAGAATTCTGGGACATTATTAAGTATGACATCATCCATGTTGCTTATGAATTTGTTAGGACATGAAAGCTATTGAAGGAGCTTAACTAGACCTTCATTATTCTCATTCCTAAGATGGAGGACCCTTGGAGACTGGAAGACTTTAGACCCATCAACTTTTGTAATACAATTTATAAGGTTCTTGCTAAGGTTATGGTGAGTCGTATTAACCCCCTCCTAGACAAAATCATTGGCCCCTTTCAGAATGGCTTTCCACCTGGGAGGCAAATTCTTGATGTGGTTATAACCACCCATGAGGTAATACACTCTATGGAAAGGTCTAGGAATCTAGGTATGGTACTTAAATTGGATATTTCCAAAGCCTATGATAAGCTTGGGAGTGAATTCCTCTTTTCTATTCTTTCCAAACTTTACTTTAATGAGAAGGTTAATAGTATTATAAAAAAAATTGTTACCTTTGTTACTTTCTTGCTGATCATTAATGGAGCCCCTGGCAATTTCTTATCTTCCTTTTGAGGTCTTCACCAAGGTGACCCCCTATCTCCCTACCTTTTTATCATTTTAGTGGAAGTGCTAGGAAGAAATTTAGTTTCTTTGACTAACTCTGATAGAATTAGAGCCATTAAACCAACCTCCTAGTGCCCCCAACAAATCATACAATAGTGTGTGGATGATACCTTCTTATTTGGCATCTCCTCCATCCATGAAGCTAGAGAATGGAAAGACACCTTCAATCAATATGTGTTGGTCTCTAGTCAATGCATAAATTAAGTAACTAGTATTCTTGGTTGCCAGGAGGTATCCCTCACAGATACTTATCTTGGTCTATGGCTTACAATAAAGGAAGTCCCCAATCATTTTTGAAATGGTCTGGTTGAATGCTTCCAAAAAAGCTGGCGGGCTGGAAAGGAAAAATCTTGAGTAATGCTAGAAAATTGTAGCTTCTCTTTGCCTCCCTATAGGGTATCACGGTGTATTTCCTCTCCATTTTCAAAATCTTGGATGGGATCAAAGACATTATTAACAAAATCCACTAGAACTTCTTATGGTCTGGTACTAAAGAGAAGTCAAGAATGAATTTGGCTAGCTAGGAGAAAGTCTATCAACCGAAAGCTCTTGGAGGTCTAAATTTAAGAAGAATATGACACTTGAATAAGGACCTATTAACCAAAATCAGCTAGAAATTGGTGAGCTCCGGAGGTAGCTAGTGTAACATTATTAAGGATAAATATCTCAAAAGATTATCTCCCTACTGATTCCTTGGGCACATGATCTCCCCCAAGGCTCCAAGATCTTGAATAATGTGGTTGACACCCGAAAGATCTTGAAAAAGGGGTGTCACTAGATTATGAGGAATTGTAATCCTATTGACTTTTGGGTGTCACTAGATGTGTACTAGATTTGATGGCCCTCAGACTCGAAACTTTATCATCCCTGAAAGATAATGGATTACTTTCCAGAACCTTAAGCCAATGGATTTGGAGCTTGCTTGAGAGCTAGAAAACCTTCTATATACCTATAGGATCCCCCTCACTCTGGTTGAATCCTTAGTTTGAAAACCCACACACATTCAGGGGAGTTTATAGTTAAGTCTTCTTATGTCTGTTGTATTTGGGGGGGGGGGGGGGGGTGGAGGTGGCCTAGGCTTATTGGAGAAAATCCTGGCACCGTTAGATCCTACCAAAGATAAACTACTTTTGGAGGACAACTTTATAGGTGTTGAACCTCACTATTGATAACCTCTAGTGTAGAGGGTGTCAACTTGCTAACTATTGCATTTTATGTTTCCAAGATGCAGAGTCTATTCCACACCTGCTTATCCACTTCCCCTTTGCCATAGATGTGTGGAGGGAATTTCATGCCCTATGGGAGGTCCAGTGGTGTATGTAAGTGAATTGAAGAAATTTATTCATTGGAACGGTCCAAATGCTCACCCATATCTAAAAAATTTGTGCTTGATTATCCCTTCATATGTTACATCGCATATTTGGAAGGAAAGAAACACTAGGATTTTCAAGGAACAACCCACTACTAGTTTGGGGGTGGCCCAATAGATTATCAGGCTCCTAAAAGAATGTAGTGGGATCTAGCATCGAAAGCACACCTCCCCCCTCCCCAACCCAAACCACCTGGGTGTACTAGATATGAAATGGGCACTGGCTTGGAATGCTGACTTAATCATGGCACAATTTGACAATTCAAAAGTCTTGACTAGAAAGAAGATGGTGTGACACCCATGAAACTAAATTTTGATGATTCGGTCATGATGGGTAGCAATGCGATAAGAGGTGTCCTTCATAATAGTATGGAAAATATGGTGGATGCCTATACTAGAAACTAAGGAGGAGGCTCTAAGAATGAAGTTGAAGCTCTGGAACTCCTATGGGGGTTGAGAATTGTGAGAGCTTAGGGAATCAATAAGATGGCCATTGAGGGGGGATTCTATGCTTATCATTAAGGCTACTAAGGGTGAGGGCTGGTGCAATTGGTTAATTAAAGTCATAATCAATGAAATTTGAAGGTTGATGGAAGATTACCATGAGATCCAAGTGGCTCACATATATGACAAAGGGAATGGCACAGTAAATGAGCTAGCCAAATTTGGCCATGGTGTCATGAGATTAGTTGAATGGGAGGATGTCAGATTGTTGCCATCGTCAACACAAGTGGTGATGGAAAGGGAGTGTACTCTCAATAATTCCATATGAATAATCAAAACAGGTGGCAAGCCTTCATTTTTTCATGTGGGTACAAGGACAAGGTACTCCATAAAGGGTTTGTTTGAAAAGATTTTATGATGATATACATTAATGTTTCGACTATCGTGAGTATTGATTACAGATAAGAAAGGATACAAAGGGTGGATTTAGCAGGATATAAAGAATAGTTTACCAATGATCAAAATGACAAGTTGCTGAATTCTCATACAAACTACAACTGGCAATGGCCATTTACAGATGGAAAGAGATTGCTCATATGTTCCATAGAGGGTGGATTTTTGTTTTTCAGAAAACCTTGTGGAGTTATGATGATTATGCACTACCCTTTCATTTTTATCGTTGAGGCTTTTCATTTTATATTCGGTAACTACCAAACCTGCAACAAGGCTATGTCATCGAAAGAATTAGTGGTTGAACTAGGAGAAGGCATGGGCACTAGTGATCATAGTCAACTGGTGGATGTGGAGGAATGTATCTTTAGCAGTGAGGTAGTGATGATTTACTTATAGGAGGGTGATCGTGTACCATATATGGAGGGTATGGTGAAGCAGGATGACATTATCTTTATCCATTCCTTCTAGACTTGGAAGGACAGAAAGGTTATTGTCAATGGTATGGGATTTGAGATCTTTGAGGAAATTGTTATGAGGGTCAGAGAATTTACTATGGAAGGAAATAACTAGTAGAGGTAGGCTAAGGTTAATGAGGAAGCCAGTTTGTAGAAAATTTTAAAACTTAAAGAGGAACTGATGCAAATGCGCAGAGGGTTTTCATAGGAAGCCCTTCCAAAGCCTTGGGACACCATTTGCTATACAATTATGTGGTGTATCACCCTGGAGTACTGCTTTCAGGTAATCTATTATTACCACTTCCCTATTTTGAATCACTTAAGGAATCTTGACCACATTTCCTTCCTGTTTCTATTATTGTATTTGTTAGAAGATTATATTTATAAGGCCAGAAGGAAACATGAGGAGGCTAAAAATTTCTACCTTATCCATTAGGGGCTTATGAACAAACTATATATCTAGAATCTAGCCCAAAAATTGCCTCTCTTGGTTAACCCTCTAGCCTCTATCACCCCCAAGTCTCCTTGGACCCAGGCTTTGGCCCTAGCCACAAGAAATTCAAGAAAACTCCTAGCGCAGAACTCAATATTGACCCTAAGGTTAAAATTAGCCTCATAGAGTAAGAATTAGATACTAGGAAGGGTACACAAAGTACCAGGAGAACTAGTAAATGTCTCTAGTTGGAAAAATTTATTTCCCCCACAAAGCATGATTCCACCTCTGATTCCTCCAATAGTATTGTCAAACTTGTGAGAAAGAAGAGTACCTCAAGACACCAAGTCTACCTCCAACCCTCTTAGCCCTTCCCATTATTCCCATTTTACTAGATATCTATGATTATAGAGCACAATTCAGTGGAAAATGTAAAATTACTGTTAAATTTCAAAAGGAAATACAATTTTTTTTTCTATTTTAATATTTGACTCTTTGCTAGTTGCTATCTATTGAAATATGTAACAAGTTAAAGTTAGAGTCTTTTGCTCAATATTCTTAAAATAGTTTGGTCATTCACATTGATTTAGTTTGATTCATCCAATATTTTTTACATCAAATTTTAATACTCTATTAGATTTAAGAATTCTTTAGTTTCATGTGGGTGTGGATTACTTGAAAACATCTATAGAATATTATGTTTTGGAATTTAGTTTTATGTGTGTGTGTGTAGTGAAAAAAGGTTTATAATTATTTTCAAATATTTATATTAATAAACACTTTTACCATTTTGCTCAAGATTAAGAATATTATATCCTTTTTAATTTCAATATAATAAATAGAATTTTTCATGTAGAAAATATATTGAAAAAAATAGAGTTAATGCTAAAGAAAAGATAGAGTTGTAGCAACAACACTCCTAAGTTAATTACCATCTAACTAGTATTGTAGACAATGAAAACTATTTCTCACCCAAACTACAAAAAAAATTAGCCACATTAAGTGACGTGGGAGCTGGATGAGATGTAATGCATATATTTAATGGCACAATATTTTTATGCATTCATGGTAGCTTAATGGATATCTAATTTTCACTAAATATAGTCTTACTATAAATAGATTTTTTTTTCTTTTTTTTGGCAAAATGTCACATACCCATAATGGATATCTCATTTTCACTAGCACAATATTTTTATGCATTCATGGAAGCTTAATGGATATCTAATTTTCACTAAATATAATCTTTCTCGAGGCGCCTATTTTTATTTAATGCATCTATGCCGTCTATTTATTTAATCTTTCTCGAGGCGCATATAGCACATTTATTTATTTATAACGAATATGAATTTTGAATGTATCTTAGAGACTTTGGGATTGTTATTCTCATACTTTGCACATTTTCATCTGTTCAAGTGATCAACTGTACATAGGACAGAAGCAAACAAATCAAAGCTTTGTCATCTAATATAAAATTGTAATGTTCCAATTACTTCACTTCATAAATTTTATTCAAATTTAGGAAGACCCTTTAAAATATCAGCAAAACTAGTAAAATACAAATATTATTGTGGAAAACAAATTAAAACTAGCTTATATATAGCTCTATATATATTACACCGAGAGTAATCGTTCTCGAGGCACCTATTTTTATTTAATCCCAAAGTTATTTTAATCGAAGTTGGGATTAATGAAAATAAAAATAGGCGCCTCGAGAACGATTACTCTCAGCGTAATATAGATAGAGGTATATATAAGCTAGTGGCAGTCGCGGCTCAATAGGAAAAATATTTACTTTTTATTTTTTATTTTGATAAGGTTACTATAAAATTGTTAATTAATTTTTAATTAGAGTTGTATGAAGTTACTATAAAATTATGCTTCAAAATATTTTTAAAAATTTAATACAAGGAGTTTAATATAGATTAAAAATATATTTTTTATTTTTGGGATATTGTAATGTAAAATGTTATAGTCATACATAGATATATGGTTAGGGACAAAGTTACCATTATAGTTAATGTTAACCTTAGGGATAGAATTAGGGTTAGGGTTAGCATTAGAGTTAGGGTTGGAGTTAGGGTTAGGGTTTGAGCTATGGTTAAGGTTAGGGATAGAGTTGTGGTTATGGTTATTGTTAGAGTTATGGTTATGGTTTAGATTAGAGTTATGCTTATGGCTAAGGTTAGGGTTAATGTTATGGTCATGGTTAAGGTTAGGGTTAGAGTTATGGTTATGGTTATGATTAGGGTTAGTGTTAGGGTTATAGTATGGCTAACGTTAGGGTTAGGGTTAAGGTTTGAGTCAAGGTTAAGGTTAGAGTTTAAAGGGTTAGGGTTTGAGTTAGGATCAAAATTAAGGTTAGGGTTAAGGTTAGAGTCCAATTATGGTAGAGTCAAAACCAAAGTTAGAGTTATGCTCATGGTTAAGGCTAGGGTTAGACTTATGCTTATAGTTAGGGTTAGGGATAAGGTTAGAATCCAATTATGGTAGAGTTAGAATTAGGGTTAGAGTTAGGGGTAGAGTTATGCTTATGGTTAATGTTAGGTTTAGAGTAATGCTCATGGTTAAGGTTAGGGTTAGAGTCATCATTATGGTTATGGTTAGGGTTATAGTGGGGATAGGGTTAGGGTTAGGGTTTGAGTCAAATATATCTTTTAATTTAATATAAGGAATTTAATTTAGATAAAAAAAAAAAAATTTGGGATATTGTAATGTAAAATGTTATAGTCATATGTAGATATATGGTTAGGGACAAAGTTAACATTGCAGTTAATGTTAACCTTAGGGATAGAATTAGGGTTAGGGTTAGCATTAGGGTTAGGGTTGGAGTTAGGGTTAGGGTTTGAGCTATGGTTAAGGTCAAGGATAGAATTATGGTTATGGTTATCATTAGAGTTATGGTTAAGGTTCAGATTAGAGTTATGTTTATGGTTAAGGTTAGGGTTAGAGTTATGGTCATGGTTAAGGTTAGGGTTAGAGTTATGGTTATGGTTATGATTAGGGTTAGGGTTATAGTAAGGCTAGGGTTAGGGTTAGCATTAAGGTTTGAATCAAGGTTAAGGTTAGAGTTAGGGTTAGGGTTTGAGTTAGGATCAAAATTAAGGTTAGGGTTAGGGTTAGTGTCCAATTATGGTAGAGTCAGATCTAGAGTTAGAGTTATGCTCATGGTTAAGGCTAGGGTTAGAGTTATGCTTATAGTTAGGGTTAGGTATAGGATTAGAGTCCAATTATGATAGAGTTAGAATTAGGGTTAGAGTTAGGTGTAGAGATATGTTTATGGTTAAGGTTAGGGTTAGAGTAATGCTCATGGTTAAGGTTAGGGTTACAGTTAAGGTTTGAGTCAAATATTATTTAAAATTTAATATAAGGAGTTTAATTTAGATAAAAATATATATTTTATTTTTGGGATATTGTAATGTAAAATGTTAGAGTCATATGTAGATATATGGTTAGGGACAAATTTAGGGTAAGGGTTTGAGCTAGGGTTAAGGTTAGGGTTAGGGTTAGATTCTAATTATGGTAGAGTTGGATTTATGGTTAGAGTTAGGGGTAGGGTTAAGGTTAGTGTTAGGATTAGAATTAGGGTTAAGATTAGGATTAGAGTTAGGGTTAGGATTCAGGTTATAGATAGGGTTAGGGTTAGGGTTAGGGTTAGGGTAAGGTTTTGGGTTAGGGTTAGGGCTAGGGTCAGGTTTAGGGTTAGAGTATGAGTTAGGGTTAGAGTTTGAGTTAGGGTTAGGGTTATAGTTTGAGTTAGGGGTAGACAGAGCATTATAATTTGGGTTAGGATTAGGGTTAGGTTTAGGGTTTGAGTTTGAGTTATGGTTAGAGTTAGGGTTAGAGCTAGAGCTAGAGTTAGAGTTAGGATTAGAATTAGGGTTAGGTTTAGGGTTTGAGTTACCAATAGAGTTAATTTTACAGTAGGGTTAATGTTAGAGTTAGGGTTAGGGTTAGAGTTTTGAGTCAAGGTTAGGGTTAGAGTTAGGGTTAGGGTTAAAATTAAAATCCAATTATGGTAGAGTTAGATTTACAGTTAGAGTTATGGGTAGGGGTAGGGTTACGCTTATAGTTAGGGTTAGAGTTAGATTTAGGGTTAGGGTTAGGGTTAGGGTTAGGTTTATATTTAGAGTTAGGGTTATATATAGAGAGAGTTATATCAATGTTAAGGTTAGGGTAAGGGGATTGAGTCAGGGTTAGAGTTAGGGTTAGGGTTAGGGTTTCAGTTAGGATTAAAGTTAGGGTTAGGGTTATAGTCTAATTATGGTAGAGTTAGATTTACAGAAAGAGTTAGATTTAGGGTTAGAGTTAGGGGTAGGGTTAGGGTTAGGGTTAGGGTTAGAGATAGGGGTAGACAAAGGGTTAGGCTTAGGCTTAGGGTTAGGGTTAGGGTCAATGTTAGGGTTAGGTTTAGGGTTAGAATATGAGTTAGGGTTAGAGTTTGTGTTATAGTTAGGGCTATAGTTTGAGTTAGGGGTAGACAGAGTATTAGAATCCTAGCTACGATTAGGGTTAGGTTTTGGGTTACGGTTATGGTTACAGTTAAGGTTAGAGTTAGGTTTAGGGTTACAGTTATAGTTAGGGTTAAAGTCCAATTATGGTAGAGTTAGATTTAGGGTTACAGTTAGTGGTAGGGATAGGGTTACAATTATAGTTAGGGTTAGGGTTAGGGTTAGAGTTAGAGGAAGGGTTATATTTAGAAGTTTTCTTATGGTCACAGTTATAGTTAGGAGGGGAGTAAGGGTTGGGATTTTAGATTATATTTATTATTATATAAGGTGCCCTATATAATAATATGTATATTCCCACGCTCATGGATAAGGTTAGGGAAAGAAGTAGGACCATGGTTATTAGTGTTACATTTAGAATTTCATTTAGGAGGGCATTGTGTGCTATTTTTTCCCCCTATTCAACCCATCATTGATGTCTGATTTGAGAGACCTTAAATGGGATAGGTTCTTTGCAGAGGGTTAACATTGCTAAAGTTGGCGGCTAACATTTTGTGTTGGCTTGGTTTCTTCATTGACCACGCTGGATCATTGTTTCTTGGTCAGGTTGATTCATGCTGCGAGATTCGATAACTCTTATTTCTTCGCGAGCTATCTTCCCATCTTCCCAAAAGTGCAAGATGTTGCCATGCATTCCCATCTTAACGTTTCTTTATACGCTAGTGTCTTCGAAACACTCTAAAGCCTAGAATTGCACAAGATGCTACCATGCATCTCCATTCTGATGCATCGTCATGCTACATTTTTCCTTCAATTCTCTGAAGCCCAAAATTGCATCATGCTACCACGCATTGCCTTTCCAACATTTCCTCACTCCACAATGCTTTCATGAGTCTTTAAGACCCAAAATTGTGCCACATGGAGGGGGTTCACACCTTTTGTGCTATCTGCTTCGTTTGTTGGGAGGAATCTCTTCACTACATCTTAGTCATCCATTGGAAATAAAGCCAATCTTGATCGATGAATGTGAATTAATCCTTCATTGGGAGGAGTTTCCTCGTTGCATCTCAGTCATCCTTTTTGAGGGGAGAATCTACATCGACGGTTGTGACTTAATCCTTCATTGGTGAGGATTCATAATGCATCTATGCCGTCTATTTCGAGAGGAAGACCTTCATCGATGACCATCATTCATTTTTGGGGAAACCAAATTCCCCCTTGGGATCAACCTTTCATTTTTTGTGGGAGCTAAAGACATCATGTTATCTCTTTTCATAGTTTTTTGCCAGCGACATGAATGTCTTTCCTCTTCTTTCCATGAGTCTCCATTCTAGCGCCTCCTTACGCTGCATTGTTTCTGCAATGCTCTAAAGCCCAAAATTATGTCATGCTACTACATGTCACCTTTCTGACATTTCCTCACTTTGTAGTGCTTTCGCGAGGCTCCAAGACCCAGAATTGTGCCATGTAGCGGGGGTCCCCACCTTTCGTGCTATGGTTACAATTTAGATTTTAGGGTTATGGTTAGAATCAAGGTCAATTCTAGAGTTTATAGAATATTTAGAGTTAAGATTAGGGATTAAATATACATGAGGATTAGCATTGGGTTGTATGATAATTACAGTTAGGATTATAGTTAGATATATCATTTAGATTAGGTTTTAGTCAGGGTTTAATTAGACTTAAGATTAGGGTGAGGATCAAGGTGAAGTCTATATTAGGATTCATATCATGGTAGGATTGAAACTAATGTTAGGGTTAACATTGAAATTATGATTAGGGGTAAGGTGAAGATTTATATTTGGTCATGATTGTGGTTTGTGCTAGGATTAGGGTCTAAGCTATGATTAATTTTATGATTGTACCTTTAGGGTTAGGGTTTTGTTTAAGTTTATGATTATGGTTACAACTATGGTTTATGGTTCAAGTTTAATTTGGGAATGTGATTAGGATCAGGTATTAGTAAATTTTTTAAGAGTTCGGTTATAGGTTTACACCATGGTTAGGACCTTGGGACTGGATTTAGAGTTTAATATCATGGTTATCCGTATAGTTAGGTTTAGGATTTTGATCAATATTTTGGAGTTTGTTTTTACATTATGGTTAAGGGTTAGATTTTAGGGTTAGGACTATAACCAATATTACTGTGTAGGTTTTTGGTTTAGATTATGGTTTGGGCTGAGATTTTCGTTATGATTAGAGTTTAGAATATCAATAGGGATATGTTTTAGTGCTATAATTATAGTTTAATGTTGGATTATAGTTAGATTGTACATCATTGTTGGGGCTAAGGCTAAGGTAGGGATTTTTGTTAGGGTTAACTAAGGATGACAATTAGGATGGTTTATCTTTTCAAGTAGAAAAAAAAACTCATATTGATTCAAAAACAAAGAAATTATACTTCAAAAATATTTTTCTATGTCATAATAGATTCATTTATTTTAATTATTGTATTAGTTAATTAGTTGTTTGATGTTTCAAAGTAAACATGGCTTATTTTATTTAAATTTAAATAATATTATTGTTTTGAATTGAATTTAGCTTAATTGTTAATGATCATATTTATATTTCTAATATTAACTCCAATTTGATCAAAGACCAAATATATTTTTGGTATTTTTGTAAACGAACTTGCTTAACACTTCCCTATTTCAAAGTTAATAAAATATCATTTCTATTGTCTTAGATTTGAGAGTAAGTATATTAAATAAGTAATAATAAATGAACATTATGATTAATATATTTCTAAAATAAAAATATATTACTTTAAAACTTGTTTACTTTAAATGAATAAAGTACTCATTTACTTGTAAATTTTAAAAATATAAATTAATCTACATATATATAAAATATTTATTCTTTTTCCTATTTGCATACAAATTAATTAAAATCTAAACTTTAAACTACATAAATAATTTTAAAATATATATCCATCAATAAATAGTTTAGAATAAAGTAAAATCTAAAAATTAGATACATATAGAATCTTTTTAATTTCTATATACATGTTTTTCTAATTTATTTCTACAAACATGCAACTGATATTTCTATTATCCATTTTTTTCCATTCTAAAAAAATCTAGATGTAAATAGAATTTTTTTAGATGCATGCAATCTTTCTAATTTTTTCTACATACATATATTAACATTTCTATTTTATATTTTGTTTTTACATTATGGTTATTTCAATCAAATATGTAGATGTAAATAGAATTCTTTTCAAAAAAATTTATTTAAATTTAAATAATATTATTGTTTTGAACTGAATTTAGCTTAATTGTTAATGATCATATTTATATTTCTAATATTAACTCCAATTTGATCAAAGACCAAATATATTTTTGGTATTTTTGTAAACGAACTTGCTTAACACTTCCCTATTTCAAAGTTAATAAAATATCATTTATATTGTCTTAGATTTGAGAGTAAGTATATTAAATAAGTAATAATAAATGAACATTATGATTAATATATTTCTAAAATAAAAATATATTACTTAAAAACTTGTTTACTTTAAATGAATAAAGTACTCATTTACTTGTAAATTTTAAAAATAGAAATTAATCTACATATATATAAAATATTTATTCTTTTTCCTATTTGCATACAAATTAATTAAAATCTAAACTTTAAACTACATAAATATTTTAAAAATATATATCCATCAATAATTAGTTTAGAATAAAGTAAAATCTAAAAATTAGACACATATAGAATCTTTTTAATTTCTAGATACATGTTTCTCTAATTTATTTCTACAAACATGCAATTGATATTTCTATTATCCATTTTTTTCCATTCTAAAAAAATCTAGATGTAAATAGAATTTTTTTAGATGCATGCAATTTTTCTAATTTTTTCTACATACATATATTAACATTTCTATTTTATATTTTTTTTTTTACATTATGGTTATTTCAATCAAAATATCTAGATGTAAATAGAATTCTTTTCAAAAACTCTAGATGTATAGAGAATTCTTTTAGTTTTTTACATACATAAAATCTTTTTAATTTTTTTCTACATACATAAAAGAATAATTTCTATTTTTCCCATTTTATCTAAGGAACCGAGTAATGTCACCAGTTCCTTGCTCAATGACCTCTGAGCCTCCCTTACCAATAGCTTCGAACCTTGCATCCCAAAAACAATTATTTCCATGAATGTGAGAACAATTACTCTCGGCGTAATATATAGACGTCTCTTCACATTCCATGAAATTCCACGAATATTTTCAGGAAACTGGAGATTGGCCATTAGGCTAATAATTTGCATTCCAATGCACCCATTAAATACACAATACACTGTTTGTTGTGGAGGAGAGCCAACCAAATTGAAATTAATTCAAATTGAAATCTAAATCAAAGTAGAATATTATAATTAATTTTGAATTTCAATTTACATCTACATCTAAATCTAAATGAAAATGTAAATAAAAAATAGAAATCTCACCTACAAAAATGTTACTCCAAAACTTCAATTTACTCCTATTCAAAAACTCCAATCTAATCCTCCAATAACCTCCACCTCTTCTTTCCTGCAAAAACATAAAATGAAAATGAAATGAGGAGCCTTGGTTTTATAACTTCTGAGAGGCTCCTCATATCCCCCAACAGACGTCTCTTCACATTCCACGAATTTGTTTCAAATTCCCCCACTCCCCGCAAAAAATAAGCATGAATGTGCATGCAAAATTATATTTAACAAAAAAAAAATCATATTGAAATTATTTCGTCCCTATTTTTTCGGGTCCTACTTTTTCGAGCCTATTATTTTGGCCTCCATTTGGCTTCCTATTATTTTGGGCAGCTATTATTTCGGAAATTCTTTTTTAATATTGAATTTGGAAGTTTGTAACTGCTCTCAAATCTTTTTTATTGACAAGGAATCTTGGCATATTCCCGTGTTGCCATTGTATAGAACACCTCTCGGCGTAATAATTAAAGGAAAGTCATTATGGAAATTGGAGAAAATAATCCTTGGAGATTAAAAAATAGAAAAAGCAAAACCCCATATATGCCGCTGGCTTTTAATTATTCCATCACAGTAATAAACAGCGATGATTTATGATTGTCACTAGAAGTAATTCAACCCGAAAATAGTGGATAAATCAGTTTACGTTAAGCAAACCTGGTACCTTACGCGACGCCACAGATAGCTAAGGCTGACGAATTAGTGGTATCGTACACATCTTTGTCAAGACTTCTAGTCTTTCATTACTTGAATTTGGAGACTGGTTCTTCAATTTTCTAGATATGGAATTAGAGTGGATTTTACATTGATTGGGATTTTATTTTTCCCTCATGAATGTTGATATGAGAAGAGGGGAGTTTCTTTTCTTTGAGTAGTGCATGGAGCTTATTTATAAAAAAATTAGTGGATATTTTACAAGGTTAGAGGTTGATACTGTTTCTATACATGTATGCATGATATCTTAAGAAAAATATTAGTTTAATTGCATTAATTAAATTAACATTAATCTCTTCTTAAGATTTCACTATCATGCACTTGCATTAGTAATTTAATAATTAAATTAATTATTAAGCATCCTTTTACCTATTAGGGTTTCTTATTAGTATTTTATTAACACCTTCTACAATGATTGATCCATTTTACATTTTATTTATTCTTTTTGGTTAATAATACAATCTTGCATAATGTCAGAGCAAAAACCCTTGTATTTTTCTTCTCTCTACTTCTCTATGGAATGTTATTGCATGTAGGTGTTCCATGGGTATTGTGAATTTTTTTTGATCAAATTCTATATGGTATTAGAGCCGACTATGCTACAACTTGTCCAAATTTTGTCCTAATAACCCCTATTTTGATATAAAATTCATCAGATTTGGACATTGTTAATAGCAAAGATAAAAAATAAATTGCATACTATAGCCATTGGTAATGTATGCTCTACTACCACCACCACTAGTGATCATTAGTCACGTACCACTGCAATGTCTCTACCATCATTTTTGCTAACCAAAGGTCACATGTAAGATTCATGTGGCTTATTTTTGGCTCATAAGAGTTTTGAAAGAAAAAAATCCTTACAGAGTACACTATCATTTTTCTATGACTGATGCATTTATGGAGGTTTTTTTAGGTTTTGTTTAATTATTAATGCCTATTTTTGCAATCCAAGCTAGTTGATCCTTTTTTCATTATAGGGGCCATAACTTTCACAAATTTTATTTACTTTTTGATCTAGAAAAGGCATAGAAAATCTCTTCTTGAGCATGACACATATTCTCTTCTATTTTCATTAGTATTTTATTAAGGTACAATGGATTTTACACTGAATTATTTATGAGATCTTTTTCTTGTATTTTCTCTCCAAACTATATTGGGTTTTCATTATATATATTGTGTTGGGTGGTATTTTTTCTTTAGAACTTTCTATTGTTTATTTCAAAATACTAGCATTCAAAAATAGAAAACCAAAAACCTCTTTGTCATCTTCTGTCTAGTTTTGAAAGATTGCATTAATAATTATAAACACTCATAGAAGTTGAGGTAACACCTGTAGGATGTCAGACTCATATTTATTAGAGCCTCTTACTCTACATAACTACCATATCTAAAAATGCCAAATGATTCACCTTCTCATATCACAAGGGTTATGATCCTATTTGGATGAGGTTCATCCTTATTTGATACACCCTTTTTGTTGGCTAAAATTGATTAATTATGTATTATCTTTGATGTTACACGAATGTCATATCATTATAAATTGGCATATGCTAAGCTGACTTAGGTAGTGAAGACAGTTTTCTATGGCTATCGAGCAATCCAGAGTTTTCCTAGTTCAGAAGGCAATGTCCACTGAGTTCACTCGGGTGTCAAAGGAAAGTTTGAAGAAAATAATTATTAACTAAGATCACTCAATTAATGAATGAAAATTTTGAAGAAACCAATGTTAAACAAGCTCACTTGGTTACCAAAGGAACTTTGTGAATATGCAGTGTTAACTGAGATCACTTGGTTAACACAAGAAAATCATTTCTATGTTAGTGTCTACCAAGCAACATCAGTTATCGAATGATTTTCTTATTGTGACATATTAAGTTTAAATGATTTATCTAATGGTTCTAGTAGACAAAGGAGATGAATATTAACTAATCTATGTTTTATATGAGCTAACTTGAAAAAATGAAAGATATAAGTATAAGGTCGAGTTGAAAATTTGAAAGTGTGTAAGAGTGTGAATGCATGGAAGATTTTGAAGATCTAATGATACAGTAAGGAAGTGACTCAGAAGGATAAGAAAAATATCCTTGTGGAGTTGTAACAATATATTCAATCAAGAAGGATGAAGTACAAGCCAAAATTGAGATTTTTAATTAGCAATTTAGCTGCATCAAAAATCAAGTCATCTTATTGTTACTCACTAGTATTTGTAAATCCTCTAACAAGGTGGTAGCTCTATTGATTTGTCTAAAGACCACTAACAAGGCCACTCCTAATAGGGTGATTAAATTTTCTAATAGGTTCACACCTAATACTATCTTTTTGTAACCTTTAATAGGATTGGTTCCTAACAAGACTCACTTCAGAAGAGTCAAAATAGTAACTAGTTGCAATTGGTGGTTTTTCCCAATTTGGGTTTCCACATTAAATCTTGGTGTCAAATGTGTTCATGCTATTTTATTTTATGTTTTTTCAACTAAGTTAAAGTAATGGTAATCACAGATAAAATCCTAAGATTTACATGCTAAGTAATTATCGAGCAATTATAGTGTTTAACAAGTTACAACATTTCTTTGTTTGCTAAGCATCAGTAGTATTCGATTTCAGAGTTTATTTTGTACTAACATCTAAGGGATCTAGGATTTATTTTTGTATTAACTAATTCACCCCTCCTCTCTTACTTCTCCTTTTATATTTTAAAAAGTTGTTATTAGAGCATTTGGCGCTTATAGAGAAGGTTTCAAGGACCTAAGCTAAAGATTAGGATGTCTTATAGAAGAAAGATTCCCAAGTTGAATAGAGACAATTTTGCAACATGACAAGGACTTATGATGTTACTTTTGGCTGCCATCAATGACTCAAGTTGTAAATATCTTTATGCTGAATACAAGACTCCCACTCAAACATCAGTTGAAGATATTGCTGAAAAGAAGAATCATAACATTATGATGACTGATATTGCATCTCCTCTTAGTTCTGCTGAATTTGATGAAGTAAAAGACTATAAAACAATGCATGAAATATGAATTAGACTAAAAAACATTTATGGAGGAGATGAAAATGTAGGAAGAGCTCAAGCTAAAGGTCTTATAGGTCATTTTGATTAGATGAAAATGAGGGAAGATGAAAATATTACAAAATATGTGGAAAGGATCAAAGCAAGTGTGAGTGAAATCAAAGCATTTGGAGGAGAAATTGATGAGAAAATAGTTTTAAGCAAGATATTCAGAACCCTTCTTACTATTTATGTAATTAAAGTGTCTTCTATCCAACAGATAATATGTGAGCCAAATAATAAAATAACCTTGGATTCTCTAGTTGGAAGACTGATATCTTTTTACTTGGATAACAATGATAACTATGTTCCTAGTTCCAAAGGTATTGAGTCTACATTTGAAGCTAAATTATCACTCAAGAAAAATAAATCAAAGGCCAGTCAATTAGGAAGTGAAGAAGAAGAAACAAAAGAAAGCTCAGACGATGATCTTGAAGTTGTTGAAGCCCTACTTGCCAAAAAGTATTCCAAAGGTAGAGGAAAGTACAAAGGTAAAGTTCCTCTGATCTGCTTTTCTTGTGAAGAAATTGGTCACATTACTGCAAGGTGTCCAAATAGAGAAAATAAAGATGAAAAGAATTTAGCAATAAGTAGAAAGGCAAGAAGGATTTTAAGAACTACAAGATCTACAAAGGCAAAGGTAAGAAATCTTATTTTATGGCTAAATATTCTAATAAAAATGAAGATGAAATGGTATATATTTCTGTAAAAGATGAATTGGATGATGAAGGAGATAAAATGGCACTTATCTCTCATGTTAGCAAAAATGATACATGGATTATTGACAGTGGCTGTTCACTTCATATGAATCGAGATAAAACAAAATTTGAGCATATGGAATATTATGATGGTGGTAGTGTGAGATTTGGAAACAATGAACCTTGTAACATAAAAGGAAAATGATGTATTTCTTTGACTAAAGAACTTGTATGTGACAATGCTTATTGGGTTAAAGGATTAAAGCATAATATACTGAGTGTGGCACAATTGGATAACATTGGAGTCAAGGTGGAATTCATGGATGGAAAGGCCAAACTACTGGATGGAAAAGGAAATCTAGTCAGATCTGATAAACAAACAAAAGGTAATCTATTTTATCTTGATCTCAGTGAAAGTTCATGTTTTATTACTCAAGTAGAAGAAAAATTGCTATGGCACAAAATATTATTTCATGTAAACTTTTGATAATCTAGTTAAGATAAGAAAACATAGAAGAGTAAGAGGTACTCCTAGTTTGAAGAAACCTGACATGGTTGTATGCCAAAACTACCAAATTAGTAAAATGGGAAAGACTAGTTTTAAAAGAAAGAACTATCATTTAGATGAAGTGTTAGAACTTGTGCATATAGACTGATGTGGACCAATTGAAATTAAGAGTTATAGTGGAGAATTTTTTTTCAATAGTTTTGTTGATGATTACTCTAGAATGATGACTATAATGTATATAAAAGAAAAATTAGAAGCTTTTCAAAAGTTTGAGTGGTAACTAGCAAGAGTAGAAAAAGAAACTAAAAAGAGATTGAAATGTTTGAGATTAGATAGAGGTGGTGAATTCATCTCCAATGAATTAAATGATTTCTAGATTGAAAGAGGAATTAAAAGAAAAGTATCAAGCCTTGGTATAGCTCAGTAGAAGGGTGTAGCTGAAAGAAGGAATAGATCCATCATTGATTGTACAAGAACATTGGTGATAGAAAAGAATGTTGCAATCAAATACTAGAAAGAAGCTATTAGTATTACAGTTCATACATTGAAGAAAGTACAGTTGAAGAAAGATTCAAACCAAACTCCTTATCAACTATGGTATAGTTACAAACCTAATGTAAGTTACTTGAAAGTATTTGGTAGAAAACATTATATCTTAACAAAAGAAAATTTGATGTCAAAGGTGATGAAGGCATATTTATATGATACTCCTACAGAAGTAAAGAATACAAATGTTTGAATTTGTCTACTCATAAAATCATAGAAAGTGCACATGTGAGAATTGATGAGTTTGCAAAAAAGAGTGAAGAAGAAAGCAACAAAGAGCTAGAGGATTATAGAAGATTTTATTTACTATGAACCTGATACTCTACCAAATATATTTGTTCAAGAATGGAGGCTTCACACCCCGAGTCCCCAAAATCTCCAATAGTTATCGAGTTGTAGAAAATACAACCTAAGTCATAGTTTGAAGGACCCAAGTCATAGTTAGAGGCTAGTGAGCTAGTTCAAACCAAGTCTAAATTGTAGGCAATGAGACCTGAGCTTGACACCAAAGTTCATGATGAAATCAATGAAACTCATTCCAAATCCAAAATACCTATGTTAGCAAGATATGTCAAAAGGCATCATGCACCTGATCAAATCATTGGAGACAAATCTAATGGAACAATGACATGAAGAAAATTAAAATGTACATGTTTACTTGCTGAATTTGAACCTAGAAATGTTAAAGATTCATTGGACAATGAAATTTGGGTTGAAGAAATGAACAAAGAAATAAAACACATAGAGAAGAACAAAACCTAGACTCTTGCTCCTAGACCCAAGGATAAAAATATAATTGGCATGAAGTGAGTGTTCAGAAACAAGCTAAATGAAGATGGAAAAGTTTCCAAAAACAAAGCAAGATTGGTGTGTAAAGGCTATTCTCAAGAAGAAGATATTGATTATGGTGAAACTTTTGCTATTTCTACAAGATTAGAAGGTATTAGAACATTACTAGCATATGCAACACATAGATGATTTAAAGTATATCATATGGATGTTAAATCTACATTCTTGAATGGAATTCTTGATGAGGAAGTCTACATTGAACAACCAGAAGATTTTGTAAATCCTAGCAAAAGGGACAGGGTCTACAAGTTGCATAAGGCTTTATGGTCTCAAGCAAGCTCCTAGAGCTTGTTATGAAAGACTTCATAATTACTTCCAATATAGTTTGGCTTTCAAAGAACAAATGATAATAGTAGTCTATTTATCAAAGAAGGACTAGACAAGAAGATTGTGTTAGCAAAAATATTTGTTGTTGGTACCTTATTCATAGGAAATGATGACTTGTGCAAAGCATTTTTAGAAGAAATTCTTAAATAATTTGAGATGTCTATGTTTGGTGAGATAAAATTCTTTGTTGGACTGCAGATTCAATAGAACAAAAAGGGAATAGACATTACTCAATCTAAGTACATCAAGGAAATACTAAAGAAATTATGAATGAAAGATTCAAGACCAGCTGGGACCCCTATGTATACTTGACATAAGCTTTCCAAGAATGATAATTCCAAAGAATTTGATCAAACCACATACATATCAATGATTGGAAAATTTTAGTATGTAGTGCATACAAGGCTTGACATTGTAGTAGAAGTTGGTATTCTGGCAAGATTCTCAGTAAATCTCAGAGAAAATGACATGATGGAAATCAAGAGAATCATGAGATATCTAAAAGGTACTGAAGACTATGGCTTGTGGTACAAACTTGGAGGCAATTTGAACTTAAAGGTATTCACTGATGTTGATTAGGTAGGAAGTCTTGATGATAGAAAAAGCACTAGTGGTGAAGCATTCTTTCTTGGTAAAAGACTAGTGTCTTGGACAAGAAAGAAACAAAATTGTATCTCTTAATCCACAAAAGAGGCATGTGGCACCAGTAGTTAATTGTTCTAACATTGTTTGCTTCAAACATCTATTGGAAGAAATGAAGATAGAGATCAAAGATCCAATAGTCATATACTATAATAACACTAGTGCATTCAATATATCAAAGAATCTAGTGATGTATACCAAAATAAAGCCCATTGCTATAAAGTATCACTTCTTAAGAGAACTGGTGCAAAACAAAGAAGTCAAATTAGAATATGTAATTACAAAAGAGAAAATTATAGTTATATTCACCAAGCCATTACCTAAGGATGCATTTCTATATCTAAGAGGTAAGCTAGGGGTCATTCCCTTATCTAAAGCTCACTAAATGAAGTTTATTGATGCATCAACTAGAGCATGTTGAAGACAAATTAGCTAGTGTAGTATTAACGAGGCCATATTGCAAGTGAATTAGTATTTAAGGTATATTGATATTAACAGAGTTATTATCTTTGGCATACATTGTCAAAGACAAAGAAGTTTTCTATCATAGCCCATTGAAATTTTTTTGTAAGAGGGAGAAGTACGCTATCATAGTAAAGAGATGTCAAAGAAGGAGAATGAACTTGGCAGAAAAGATCTAGTAGACAAAAGATTTCTAACAGAGGGAGAAACTAAAGGTAGAAATAGTTCACATTAACAGAGGAAGTTCTCATGGATGTGAATCAAAATGAAACTAAGGATATGTTCCTTACTTTATTCTTGTTCCAAAAATTTCATTGCGTTATGAAATGTTGTGTTTCTATCAATGCCAAAGAGGGAGATTGTTGGATACAATTGATTAATTGTGTATTGTCTTTGACGTTACACAAATGTCATATCATTATTAGTCAATGTATGACGAGCTCACTCAATCAGTGAAGACAATTTTCTGAGGCTATCAAGAAATCCAGAGTTTGCCTAGTTTAGAAGGAGTGTCTACTAAGTTCACTCAGGTGTCAAAGGAAAGTCTATAGAAGATGAGTGTTAACTGAGATCACTCAGTTAATGAACAAAAAATTAGATGGAACCAGTGTTAACCAATCTCACTCAATTACCAAATGAACTTTAGGAATATGCAATGTTGACCGAGCTCACTTGGTTAATACAAGAAAATCATTTCTAAGTTAGTGTCTACTGAGTAGAGTTGGCAATTAAAGGATTTTTTTTTATTTTGGCATATTGAGTTTAATTGGTTTATCTAATGGTTCTAGGCAATTAAGGAGATGAATATTAATTATTCTAATTTGTATATGATCCAACTTGACAAATGAAAGATATAAGTATAAGGTCAAGTTGAGAATTTGAAAGTGTGTAAGAGTGTGAATGCATGGAAGATTTTGAAAATCTAATAATGTAGTAAGGAAGTGAATCAGAACGATAAGCAGAATATCCTTGTGAAGCTGAAAAGATATATTTGATCATGAAGGATCAAGTACAAGCTAGAAATGATATCTAAAATCAGCAATTTAGTTGCATAAAAAATTAGGTCATCTCATTGTTACTCTCTAACCATTGTAGTAGTGATCTAAATCTCTTAACAGAGTTGGCTTAATAACTATTTGTAAATCCACTAAGAAGGTGGCAGTTCTATTGAATTGTTTAAAGACCTCCAGAAAGGACACTCCTAAAAGGGTGATTAAATCCTCTAATAGCATCACACCTAATAGTGTATCTTTTTAACCTTTAATAGGGTTGGCTCCTAACATGACTCACTTTAGAAGAGTGAAAACAATAACTAGTTGCAATTGCTGGGTTTTCTCAAATTGGTTTTCCATGTTAAATCCTAGTGTCAAATGTGTTCATGCTATTTTCTTTTATGTGTTTGCAACTAAGTTAAATTAGTGGTAATCATAGATAACATCCTAACATTTACATGCTAAGTAATTATAATGTTTATCGAGTTACAACATTTCTTTATTTCCTAAGCATTATCAGTATTTAGTTTTCAAAGTTTATTTTGTTTTGATATCTAAGGGATCTATGACTTGTTTTTGTAGTAATAATTCAACCCTCCCCACTCAGTTACTCCTTTTATATTTCCAACACTTTTGAGGTTATGAAGCATAGGAAAAATATGCATGAGGCTATGGGATTGTTATCAATTTATGTTATAGAAAATGTTTTCTTTCATCTTGATGGTTGTATTACTCCTCATAACATTTGGACCAAATTTAAGATTTGGACCAAATTTGAGATTTTTTTTTGCAGTCTTGATAAGTTTATGGTACATTAGATTGAGCTAGAGTTGACATCATTGGCACCTAATTCATCTCCCACTATTGAGGGCTTTCTAATGATGTTTTAATAAATAATACCTTTGTGTTAGGGTTGTGGGAAGATCAAGAATACTAATGAGTGTATTTACCCTATTCTATCTAATCTTCAAGGGAAATTTCATGTTTTCTCCTCTACTTTTCATTCCACTATGTATGCCTTGGGTCCTAAATTCCAAATGCCCACTTTCAAGGTGTTTTCTAATCAATTGACTAGAAAGCATGCCAAGCTTGCATAGTTGGATTCTCTCACAAGATTAAAGAACCAAACATTAGTCATTTAGACATCTAAGGGGAAGAAAAAGTAGAAATAGAAGCCCAAATCAAATTCAGTTGGTAGTGAGTATTCCTTCAATTGACCTCCAAAATTAGATTACAAGAAATTCCCTCCCAAAGTAAAATGTTCTAAGTTTGGTGAGTATTACTCCAAAACTAATAAGTGTATAAGTGATCCTTTCACTTTTTTTCGTAAAAGAGAACATCCAATTTCCAAGTGCTCAACATGACTTGAAACTCTTGAGAAAGCTATGCAACATCATCATATTTCTTCCTTAAATCCACAACCTTCTCCTAGATGGAAAGAAAATTTTATTTATATATGATTCTTTCCTTATATCACTACATGGATCCTTGATTTTTGGTGCTTTGCATCATATGACACACTATCCTGATCTGGTTACCTAACTTGGTCATAGTACTACTACACATATTATAGTTGGTGACTTAACATAGGTTAAAGTTTTAGGTTTAGGAAATATTTCTTTGGATGGAGTTTATCCACACAATGTTTATTAGGTTCCTTCAATTTCTACAAACCTCCTCTCTATTTACAATATTTTTCATTCTAGCTCTAGTAAACTAGTTGCTTTCTCCCAACATGATATCATTATATGAGACCCTTATGATCCTAATTTGGTTGTGGCTACTAGGAGTGTTGTTTTAGAGTCTCACTTATCTAGGTTTGATGGATTTAAAATATATGTTTCAATAGGTGTTTCTCATGTAGACGTAGTGAGAAAGCTTTAGTATGAGCATTATCGCCATGTCAATTATAGATATCTAAAGTACATGAGTATACAGGAGCTAGTGATTGGGATGCCTCATATCTCTTGTATTGATGGTGTTTGTCAAGGTTATTCTTTTGAAAACATCACTGAGATCATTTTGCAATAGGTAGAGCCTCACATGTTAAGGCACCATTAGATTTTATAAACAATGATATTATATCATTTTCCTCTCCCTTTCTTAGTGCTTTTAAGCTTTTCACCTTCATATATGACTTCTCTAGATGCACATGGGTGTACTTTTTGAAGTGCAAGTCTAATATCTTTGATTCATTTTGAATATTTAAGATATTTGTGGAGAAGCGGTTTGATCTTTGTGTAAGGCAAATAAAAAATGAAAATGGGGGGAATATATGTGAATTGGTCTTTACATGATTTTTGAATTGAACATGGCATATTATGTCATATTGAATAGTTCCACATACTCCTTAGCATAATGGAGTTGCTAAGAGAAAGAACATGACATTTACATAGGAAATGACTAAATGTATGATTTAGTCTTGAGATATGTAACCTTATTTCTAGGTAGAGGACATGAACTATGCTAACTACATTCAAAATCAAATGTCTCATCATGAATTATGACATAGGATTATGAGGAGGCTTGGTCTCATGTCAATCCCAATGTTTCTACATTCAAATTTTGTATTAGTTAGACTTGGGAATTAATTTAGATGCTCATAGTAAATCAATGGAGCTTGAAAGAGTTGACCACTAATATTTGTTGGGTACTATGAGGATATGAAGGCCTATAGGTTGTTAAATCTTGATTCTATAAAGGTCTTGTTTCAGCAAGATGTCTAGTTGGATGAGTGTTGTCCTCAAATGGAGCCTCTATTAGAAGCTTCTCCCTCACCTCCTAGTAGTTCCTCTTCTCCTTACAATTCTATATCCTCCAAGGATTACTTAGATGATTATCCACCCTCAACACCTCCACAAAATATTCAACATGTGCCAAAGTGACCTGATTATACTATTCATGTACCTAGCCCTTTGGAAAGAGATCCTTCAGATACTATGTGCACTCATACTTAGATGTCTGGTACTAGTCTTTTGAGTTATGTCATTTTAGATGATCCCCAAAAAAATTTTGCAAGTGACAAGACACCTTGAGTGGGATAGGGCTATGGATAAGGAATACTCTTCTTTGATGAAGAATGATAGGGAAAATGCACAAAGTGGGGCTACAATTTAACAAAAGTCAATTCTCTGAAATGAGACCTCTTATAAAATCGGTACTCAATTTTAAACAATGGGCACCCATTTTCAGCTTGGGTACCTAATCCCAAATTTAAAAAATGGGCACCCATTTTTAAAAAAATTGAGTACCCATTTTTTATTTTCAAAAAATGGGTAACTGCTTTTGAAAAAAAAATTGATTTTTTTAGAAATGGGTACCCCTTTTTAAAAATTAACAAATAGGTATCCTATTTTCAAATTAAAAAAAATAGGTACCCATTTTTTAGTTTTAAAAAACAGGTACTCGTTTCTAAAAAAGTTAGTTTTTTTTTTTTTTTTTTTAGGCGATTTTGAATGTTGCTTTTAATTTTTCAAAATGGGTACCCATTTTTTGAATTTCAAATAATGGGTGCCCATTTCTTACAACATGGGGTAGGCATTATTATTCCTACCTCAAATTTTGGATCGAGATAGGCTTGGTGAGGCCAAGCCTATGCCTTGATCTCTCAAGATTTGTCTAAGGCATTGAACTGACAAATTCATGTCTTGTCATTATTCTTAGAGGGTATTCCTAATCAAATTGTTTTATGAAACAAAAACCCATTAGAGCTCTCATTGTCCTAATTTTAAATACAAATTTTATAGTGTTATGAATTTTATTTACTATTTTTGTATTATTTTTTAATGAAAGCTGGTACCTAAATTTAAAATAGCGACATTCACTCAAACTTTAATAACTTTTTTAATTTATGATTTTTCTTAAATTAATTTATATGTCATCAATATAAATTTAATTCTTTTAAAGTTACAAAAAAGAGGTTTTGAAAAATATAAAATTTTGATCATGAGAGGTTTTTAAATTTACTTTTATAGCCAATTAAAAATTAATAGTAAAAATTTATTCAATAAAAAGTTCATGAAAAATATTATCATCAATCTTTGGTGTGTTAGGTGACTTTTTTTAAAAGGATTTACAAAAAAAACATTTATTTGTGTCAAATTATGGTGTTCATACATGAGCATGTATGGTCCTAAAATAAGCATTTTGAGAAACTGGTTTTTAAAGATCCATACCAAAAAAAAAATCTTTCACATGGGTACACAAATAAATTAAATATTCAAAAAGTATATTTTGAACACTATAATTTTTGTGCCTAAAGTTTTTTTATATTCAATCTCTAAATGCATCAAATTTTGACATCAATTGACAAGAAATTTCAAAAATAGGAAAAACACTTCCACTTTTTGTCCAAAAGTGAGACCCAACTTCTTGCACTTACCCCACACTTGGGATCTTTTTCATCTTTCAAAAGGAAGAAATATGGTTTGGTGCAATTGGGTGTACCATATGAAGGATTTAGGTATAAGGAACATCTTATTGTGAAGGGCTTCTCACAGGTGGATGGTATTGATTAATCTAATACTTTTTCTTCTATCAACTAGAGATGAATTATATTCACCTTATACTCTCACTTAGAGCTTCTTAGGGATGGATAGTGTATCAATCGAATGTGAAGAGTTACTTCTTAGATAGAGATATACACGAGGAGATCTATATATGGAATAGCCTCAAGGTTTAATGTAGCACTCTTCTATTGTGTGTAGACATAGGGGTCATTGTTGTTGGAATTCTTTAGAATAACTGAGGGGGTGAATTAATTATCCAAGGTCTAGATGTATAAATAAAACTTTTCAATGCTTAGTGGACCCATATCCATAAAATCTTGCCATGCATGCATCCATTAGGTCGTACAATACTTCAACTTTGTAGGCTACTGTCCTAGGTCAAAACAACTTTGCAAAAATGTAAACATGAAACATAATTGATTCAATAACACATTTGACACAAGAATTTTATGTGGAAACTCAATTTGACCAAAACCACAAGTAAGATGCTACTAATATTCAGCATCAACTAATCTTTACTCAACATATACTAATAATCACTTAGTTAGCACTGATTTTCATCTTTGCTTGGCAAGGCTTATTTTTCACTTGTCTTCCATTGATTTATGCTTAGCTTGCACTAATTTATTAGCAAGGCTTGGTAGACACTTTTCATACTTGATCTTCTTCTAGTCTTAACTTAATTAATATTCCATTTCAAACATTAAGTAGATAAACAATTCACTATAGTATCAATGTCTTATTGGTATTAGGGCTTCTTTTACATACCAAATAAATCAACCTTTCTCTGAGTGCTATTATTATCTCTTGTTCTTAAATCATCTTCATCAATCAACTAAATGATAGCTTTCAGACCAAAAAGTAATTGTCTCACTAGCAGGTAGTAGGTTTGACATCATTGAAAAAATAATGATTGTTCCATTATAGGTTCTTCACTCCAAAATAATCTCATATCAACACATTATATGGTCTCAAACAAGCCCTTTGTGTTTGGTATGAGAAGATGGACTCATTTTTTCTTCTATCACACTTCACATGCTATCATTATGATCTTATAGTGCACATTTAGTGTAATGTGGCTAATCATTTGATACCTGTGTTATATGTTGATCATCTCATTATTACAAGCATTTCTTCCTCTATGATTTAGAGTGTTCAACAATCTTGAAGAGATTAGTCTAAAATCAATAATCTTGGACTTTTACACTATTTTTTGGGGCTATAGGTTATTCATTATTTAGAAACTATTTTCATACTAGCATGTAGAAGTACACTATTGATATGCTTTAGAGGTTGAACATGCTTCATTACAATCCTGCTCCCACACCTTTTTGGTTGGATGTTATTTTATCTAACACTTGCTCTATTCCTAGAATGGATTCCACATTATATAGCTAGCTTGTGGGTAGTTTTTTGTACTTCACTCACCCATGTCTTAATATTTACATTGCAATTGGACTTGTCTCTTGATTTGCACATGATCCTCATGAGAATCATTGGAAAGATTCCAAATATATTGTGAGGTATATTTACTTCTTATGACATTCACTACACATCAAGAAATCCTCACATTATTAGTTTCAATGACTTAGATTGGGGTGATGATACTGATGATCAGAAGTGCACTTCTAGCTTTTTTCTTTGTCTGGGTTCTATTCGTAACATATGGTCTTCCAAGAAGAAATAATCTCTTGCATTATCATCTATTTTGAAAAGATTTTATAAAAGGTGTTGCAATATCATCTTTCGTATATATATTTGGCTTCAATCACTTCAATTATTTGAAACATTATGGTAGAATTTAATTCCTTTGACAAACTTCCTATCCTATAAAGTCATGCTAACCATTGCAGATGTCCTCACAAGGCATATCTTAGTAGTCTTAGAAATAATAATGAGGAAATATGTCAAACCCTAAAGCTTGGAAAGCCCTAAAAGTGAAATATCATTTTTAATTTATTAAAAATTAAGTTGTCTAATATTATTTCTATTGTATTCACTAGTAACCAAGTAGGGTATGACATCAATCATATGATTAATATATAAAAAATAGCATTACCATTACTTTTCAAGTTAATAAAAGAACTTGTTGCAGCATCTACTATTTGTTCTTCTAAGTCCTTAGTTAAACTTCCATTTGGAAACCATATCTTCCTAATTTTGTTTCAACTCATATGTTTAAGTGTAGATTTATAAAAGAGTTTACTTATTTATATCTCCTTTAGTAATCTATTTTATTCTTTAGTTTTTCTTCCTAGACACTTCCTCTTGTTTGTTAAGTTTTATCCACATTTCTCTTAGGATTACCTCCTCTTAGCATATAGTATCTTCTTATTATCCACTCTCCATTATAATGTAGAAATCTTTGATACCAATAGCTACATATTTATTTCAAATAAACATATTTGAAAAGGATGGTCTATTCTAGCATTTACCTTTTCCTTGAACAAATTAGAGTATTTTGCAAACTTGAAGTATCGAAGAGTTCGTGCAAGGATTATTTATGTAGCTATCTACAAAAATTCTGAAATTATCATGTGTTGTCCACATGACCTCAAATCTCAAAGGATAGGGCCCATTTTTGTTACCTTCATCCCAATCTAAAAGAAGAGCATTATTGTTTGATCTAGTCTTGAAGTAATTTATATTGAATCTGTATATAGATTAAATTATATAATGTAAAACTAGTCTTAGATAAACTATTATATCTAATAAAATTATTTTCTTTTATCAGAGCTAAAAATAAATAAAAATAAAATTGTTAGGAGCCTATTATCTTAGTTTGTGCTCTGACAAATATTCACTATGTTTTTCAATTTTTTATTTAACATTGTGTGACCAACCATAATTCTATGATAAAGTGGTTCTATATATTATAACAAAAAGTCCAAATATTTAAATAAAAAATAATTCATGAATCAATTGATTTAATAATAAAATTTAATATAATGTAATTATACAATAAAATGGTGCAATTATAAGAAGATAAATACATCAAACAAGTAAGCAATTTGATCTTGAAATTTTTATGACTCTTCATCAAAATAAATTAGTATTATTGAACACAACAACTCTGAAATAAACTATTAGCAGTTTCTTATTATTAAAATAAGATCTAGAATTATATAGAGAGAAGATATGTACAATAAGCTTTATTCTTAATATAATATTAAAGTTTCTTATCATAGGGAGAATACTACGAGTTATTGGAAGAAAGCTATATAATCACATTTATTATTTATTATCAATTTGAAGTTAATGATAAAAATATTGAATATATGCAACCAATTATTTTGCATTGCTCATGAACAAAAAAATATGTTTCATAGATCAATAACTCTAAATAACCTACACATTGCCAACATGATATAAATGTAAATGACAAAGAAACATTTCTAAAATTTTATATAATTTAAAGATAAAGGTAATAGACAATATTAATGTAAGGAAACTCAGGTGCGGAAATAGCTTCCTACACTAATCTCTTAAGAGAAGTATGGTGCAAATCCTATTAAAATCTTTTCACTTACAGATTCAATATCATGTAAAAAAAAATATTTCAGCCAAGCAAGCATTAAGAAAATAGACAAAGAAAGAAACACATAACACAAAGATTTGTTGGTGGGGAAAAACCTTTTGGTAAAACAACCCCGCCCCTCCAGAACCTGCACAATGTATTATCTTCAACACAAGGTTACAATACACTTGCAATGCAAGTTCAATAGAAACAACAGAAGACTCCAGTAGTAACTCACCATACCAACAATACACTACTTCGCATACACCTCTTTGCAACCCTAAAAATGCTTATAACATGCGCTTCACTTTTAGGGTTACTCCCAAAGGTAACTGTATTAGGGTTTTACCATTTTCCAAGAAAATAGGAACCCTAAAAAAAATTTTGAACCCCACTATTTGGGTAGAGTGTACAATACTCAAATTTATCAGTTGCCACATGTCTTCACCTGTCATTGAATCTTCCTAACATAGCTCTTACGTGTCATAGGAATCCGTCATAACCATTTTAGCTATGATCTCCTTATACACAATTCAAGATGCTGACACATCAACATTATTTGCAAGAAATACATTTTACAAAACAAATAATAAGAATAGGAATTATCCAAGGTTGAGACACCTTATTCCTAACAATTAATGATTCCCTTATATGGACATTAGACACACTTAATCTTTGAATTATTATTGTGTAAATGTGCACATTAAATTAGAAAAGTGCACTAATAAAAATGCCATTTAACATGAGAATTTGGGACAGAAACTTTAGTTTATGACAATGCAACAATCTATTATTATGGAATAAATAGAAATTCCATAGATGCTAATCATGAAGTGTAAGTTAATTTGAAAAACAAATAAACATTTTGATTAACTCAATATACAAAGAGTAATCACTCATTCACAAATTTTCTTCTATTATCGAGAAAAGCTAAGATTGTTGACATTTACTCAATTTTATAAAAAGAATAATAACTCACACCACCATTGAACCATATCCTCTAAAAAAGCAGTGCAATACGCTAACAACATTCTAATAATTGTTATGAATTATGTACAAGGGTAATCATTTTCAGCCTTCTGTAATTTTCTTGTATAAACAAGTATCAATATTCATCATATTCATATATAATAATCAAACATAATTTATCTAGAAGTCCAACTGAAGAAAGGACCAAGCATATAATAATAGATAAGATGATCAATAATATGCAAGTTGATGCACATATAGGGATAATATATATTTTTTAAATGCCATAAAGACATTGAATAACTTTGATCACTAATGTATTGGAATTTGCGGAAAAAATGGCTTCAGAAAATAAATAAAAATTGAGATGTGTGGCTACTCATTCCTGTGGCCAAACTGTGACATTATTGGTTGCCGAGGTGAATTATTGAAGAATGCTGACCCCCACTCGCATCTTTGACGAGAGACTGAGATGTTCTTAAGTCGTCGAGTCAATCCATTACTTTTATGTGAGATAGACAAACGCTAGCGTAGTTATCTAGGTCATTTATCATCTTTGATAATTTTAAAGATTTCTTATTTCATGACAATGGCAGCTTGCTTCTTTCTGTTTTTCATTTCGCGTAACTAAATCATGTATTCCATAAAATGTAGCGCAAACCTGGGAAATATGGATGGGGGTTGAAGGTTTTTAAATCCCTATGCGATAAGAATACGAATAATAATTGAGCTCCGGGGAATTAATAGAAAAAATTAAAGTGTTGAGCTCTCTATTAGACGTCGTCGCAGGCGTACTACACTTAGAAACTCGGTAGACATTAAATTATTAAATGGAGTTGGTGAATTGGGGATTTGGTCCAAACTCTAGCAAAAGTGTTTGAGTCGACTGTCAAAGTCTTCAAGTCAAGGTAGTTGCGTGAATGTAAAGGCAGTATTCTGATCGAGTCAGAGGTGCAGGTTGAAAGTGGGCTCAATCAGAGATGTGATATAATCCTCAATAAGTGGAGAGAGCGTAGATAGTTGAACGCACAAAAGATGCATTTCCAACGAGTTGTGTTCTTGATGACTGAAATCACAAAATCCATGTTGGTTGAAGCAGAAATCGTTACGCAGCATCTTTCAGATGTGCTTCCTCAAGATGAATATGCCGTTGGTACCCTATTTTGTTATGGCTCCATATAAACTGTTCTCTGTATTCTTCTATGGGTCGATCACTCTCTACTCTACTAATCTTGTCTAATAAGTCTTGCCATGACAAAAGTAAAGTTTGGGATAAATTACACATATTTAGTTTGAAATTGTAAATAAATGTATTTTGATTGAGAAATACCTCCAATTTTATAGTAATGTTTTTCTGTTTCAGGGTCATCAGAAGAAAACTCTATAAAGAAAAGGAAATGAAAATCTCTCACGTTTATGTGGTGACAGTGTCGATTTCGACCTGGTCAATCCTTGACTTGAACATGGATTAAAATAATGGTTTAGTAACTGACTACATTATGATGTATTAATCAGTGTGATTAAATGGATAAATAAGGTATTGAAAAGTCTTGGTTATATCAATTTTAATGTTAAACATGATAATGTTATAAAGTCATTTTATGATGATGAGGTAATGAGTTATGTTTCAAGATGATGATGCATTTGCACATATTGATGCATATGTTATTACATTGATATTATGATGTTCATGACGTCGATTTAATTATTTATTTGATGGATATTGACTTAATCTTGCTTGCGAGTGTTTTAGTGGATTCAAGATTCATTGTGACGAGAGTGTGGTTGAGGTAGAAAGAGTTAGCCCCTTGGAAGGGGATGCGTCGGATGATCTTGTAGCCACACACACACCACTTAAGATTTTATTATTTAATTGATGTCGCCTTGCTCAATTTAACCTTGTATGCTTAGAGAAAATTTAGATGATTACAATGGATGTGGCATTATGGAAAGATTTATAGTTGCTATTAAATCATTAACATGAAGGGAGATTATGAGAATCTTAGCAAAATAAATAAAAATATATTATTGAGTCTTGATTATATGATAGACCATAATTCCACTTTAAACATTTTATATTTTAGCACCATAGCATTTTTCTTTTTAAAAAAATATGTGTTAACCAAAAAAACATTTTCATTTTCTTCGTAGATAATGATATATGAATGGCATGTATTTTTTTTTTTTTTTGGGGAAGATAATTTGGTTTAATCAAAAGAATGACTCTCGAATTAGGTCAGTTATGGGGGGAAGATGCATATAACCATGAATAGTGAAAGAAAGAGAGCATGAACGATAGGAACAGTCTCGGGAAACTCGGAATCACTAGTGAATTTGAGGATTAATCTTGTTAGCTTTGATGAAAATCATGTCTGATGACCTATGCTCCTCTTGAATAATTGAACTACTCATATTTTGTATGAACCCTAGTCTTACAAGATAAAGATGGATGACGAAATTGGTGATAGTAGCACTCACGACTTGGAGAAAGGGGGTGAATCTGGAGAGCAAGGAGAAGGGATATAGTAGCAACACACTTTAGGTGTTTCAACTTGTAGCACATAGTTAGAAGTGATTTAACTAGTAGCACCCTTGCAAGTTCCTCTTCCAAATTTATTCAGTGATTAACTTAGGTCTAGTGTAATCTTTTTCAATTGTGTTGTTATTCTTTCTTGGAAATGAGTGTGATGACCAATTGTAAGTTGTTGGAACTTGAGATTCCATTTTATATTTGGTAATTAACTACTATTACAAGAAGTTGTTTTAATTCTTTCCTAGTTTCCAATCTTGTTTTTGAAATAAAAGCAGCCGAAAAAAGTGGGTTAGCCCATTACAAACAAGCTAGATGACTACCAGTAGATAACCATCAGAACATAACTAACCTCGACTATTTTTTAAAGAAATAATAGAAGTTTATACTATAATTATAAAAGTAGCTATAGGCTTTAATAGAATGTCTATTAACAAGTTGAAGTCACTTAACAAAAACAAAGGCGTGACAACCCTAAAATCGAAAAAGTTTGTAAACTAGCATATTAATAGCATGCAAAAAATAAAAGAAGGGGGAAACCCTTATAATTTCTTGACCTCCTTCTTCCCCAGAAGGAAATTTGCCCATTCTATTTCCACGAAGTCAAAAAGTAGCTTGGAGTCCTCCTTAGCAAGGTCCCCTTCGGCATCCTTCAATAGGCACATAGTGGTAGCCGCCACATGAGTGACTTTAACCATAAACTTGGTTAACTATCCCATTCTTTCCTCCAGTGCCTGGATTCTCTCCTACAGCTCATTACCAGCCTTATCTGAATCACCGACATGTCCATCCCTACCAGTCTGAGAATCCTACACAACCAGGGGGTTAGTGGCCCTTATGGAACTTTCCTTAACAAGGGAGTTGATCTTAATGCGGGAAGGCATCCTGTCCACCATTTTGGGGAATTGATCTTTTGTTAGGTCCACAAACCCAGACACAACCATCGTTGAGACATGTGAAACCTCCTTATTCTCCTTTCCATTACCCAAGTTTGACTTGGAGGAATTAGAAATCTCCTCTTCAACCTCCTCTGTACCTCCCACTCCAAAGTTAACAGTTTTCTCCTTCTTTCTTCTTTTGGGGCTGCCCGAATCCTCAGAATCTGATTCCTCCTCCTATGAGGCTCCCTCCCTTAACTTCTTCTTAGCATGAGACTTAGCCAACCTCCTCAACTTCCTCCTTCCCCTTCTCCCCTCATCCTCTAACTTCATCTGCATTTTCTCCTTGCCTTTTCCTTTTTCCCCCTAGGGGAGGGATTCACTAGGGACCCACTAGGAGAGGGTTGGGGGGTAGGGACTCTAGGACCCATAACCCTAATGGGGACCATTTGGGGCCTGAGGTTCAGGTGAATAGGAATATCAATTTCCACTATCCTAGGGGTGACTAGGGCAAGGTGAAATTGATATAACCTAAAAATTAAACCCTGGTGTAAAATAGTAAAATTAACCCCCCTTCTCATGTTATCTTTCATATCAACAACAATATCCCCAAGATCATGCAATAATAAAAAGGGAAGTGAAAGAAAATCTTAGCATCGGAAATGATTAAGAAGAGGAAAATGGTAGTACTAGCAAACTCCATACCTTCCTTCCAAGGTAAGATATTTCATTAGAATTAGACAAACCTCATTCCACGGGTTAGGCAGTTTCTCTCTCATGAAAACTCCTTTGTGCCAAATTAGTTCCTCACCTTCCACAAAGAAACATTGTAGACTTGTTTCATTAGTCAATCGTGTCACCTTCTGCTATTTTCTTCACTTTTTCACCAAGCTCCTCGCCATAGCAATTACCTCCTCCAAAACATGAAACAAGATACCATTAATTGTCACTTTGTGATTCTCCCATGAGTTAACAAACTATATAGAACAATTATCGTCATGACCTTTGAGAGACAACATAAATGAGACAAGACCACCCTCCTTTAGTAAGTACTAGACCAAGGGCTTCCTCACAATATCATCAATCATAACCAGTTGAATGCGCATTAGGCCTCCTCCCATCTCTCTAATTTTTTTCTCTCCTCTCTCTCTATTCAAAGCCCAATTGTAGTCAATTAATGCTTGAGATATTTATTCGTTATACCAAAATTTATTTGCAGTAACCTAGAAATGGAAAAATGGAAATAACCTTGCAAAGAACCCCCCACCCTGTACATGTGATGTTGAAAAATAGAAATCTTGTGAATAATAATGTTTGAGCTTGTGTGGACATACTATTTTTAGTTTTCATTTAAGATGAACTATGGGTGGTAGGGCTATCAGGTACTAAGCATTTAGAAAACTTTGAGTTGTTGATCATCATTGAATGAAACTGTACAACACAAGACTTATCTAAGAGGTTTTTATTTTCCTTTTTTCCTTATATTTCCTCTATTTGGATTCATTACAAGTTCTGACTAGATAGGAATGATTAAGATTGCATCACCTAGGTTGGAAGAAGATTCAAAACTAGATTGTATAAATTACTTGTGCGACTCATGACTATTTAATTAGAACATAAATGGTGAAAAGATTGGAGTTGAACTTTTTAAGATTTGGAATCCGGGTAGGCATAGGCTCTAAAGCATTCTTTTGTCTAGTTCAATACTTCACTGTAAATTTTTGAAATGGTAATAATGGAAATATCTGCTAGTCTAAAGTTAGCCTTGACTAAGCATTAAATCATTAGGCTGGAGAATATTTTTATTTATTCTCTAAAACCCATGAACATTGAACTCTAATTGTTTGTAAATCTTATAAATTGTTGTCCTAACTAATGAAATACACTATGGTGGAAGTTGAATCTAAGAAAAACTTTGAATTCAATCTTAATACATGGATCAAGGGAGATGAATTAAGTATGTGCAGTCAAATTTTTCATTATCCTATGCTTATAATGGTAGTGATCTTCTGGGGCTTCCTTACTTTAAATTATTTTCCACTCCTTAGCATGCTTTCAATAGCAAGTAGAATATGTTTGAATGGTGAAAACATAAATATCAACAGTTTGAGATTTCGTGTATAGCTAATGAAATTAGATAACTTATAGGAGAAAGATATGCTATCAAAGTAGACATAGTCATATAATCCAATTATTATTTCTTTTGTATCTATAAACAGCAAATGAAGGCTTACCTTATAGGGTACGTGCAAGATCATTGTCAACCAACCTATGTTCTTAAGTGGTAATAAATAAATAGAAAATCAGGGTTATGTCAGCTTGACATGCAATTTTCAACTTTTTATAAACTTTATATCAAAAAGTTGACAGAAAAGAATCTTTAGAAAATATTTATTTTCAAAACTACTAGGTCTTATCTAAAAATAATAAAAATTAATTGGTCAAATTTTTTAATTTAAATCCACTATTACAAAAAATTTAGGAAAAAAATAAGAAGTATAGATATGTCTGACCACCTTAATCAAAATCAAATGATAATATTTCAAAATAGTATTCTAGATATAAGACGTAGATTCATGTCTCAATGTGACACATATTTTTGGGTGTTTTATTGTAAATAAATAATCAATTATGAAATTTCTACTATACTACTTTTGGAATTAAAAACTTCCATGTCTGACCACCATAACTTATTCAAAACTCTATAAATTTTATTTTTTCTTTATTTTTCCTTATAATAGGAGCCTAGAATGTGACAATCTTTTGGATTTCAAAAATGTTGTACGTTTTGAAAGTTATAGTTGTTTTTGAATCAGTGTGTCAATCAGCACCTTATATGTAACTCCATTAGAAAATAAGTACTAATTATTTATAGAACTTGTAAATTGACAAACCTTATATTTATAGAAAGCTAAGAACATTATTTAAGAAACCATTTTCATTTCATCAAATTTAGGTGAAAATCATTGTTTAACTACATGTTTGATGTAAAATAAACTCATTGGAATAGGCTAGAAATACATTTTCGAGACATTTCTAAAGTTAACCATGTAGGGTTGGTATCCAAAGATATACTAGTTATTATAAAGGAATTAAATTTTTGGTTTGGTATCAAGATGGGTGGGAGAAAAGTTGGAATAGAATTTGAAATGCTTTGAGACATTTCAGATTTAAATAATTTTTAGCTCACCATGTTTTGGCACACCATGATCCTGCACATACCCTACATCTAAAATCTAGTAGCTAAGTTAATACAATTAAACTTATGAAGTCTTTTAAACTTTTATGCAACATTTTTTTGGTTCAATTAGTAAATGGAACTGAAACATGCGGAGGGTATGCTAATGAAAAAGATGTATATCAATTCTTGTCAATGAACACTATGAACCTAGGAGATTGACCGATAGTTATGAGATGACTAACCTAGGTGGAAACAATTCTTAGTGCAAAAGTGAACCTAGTGGTACAAGTGACAAAGACTTTATTAAGTCAGCAAAAATATAGACACCACACAACAAATTTTCCATAGGATATCAAAAACATTACAAATAATCCCCCATGAACAGTAAGTGAGCTAGATATCTTCATAGTTTGAAGCATAAATACACAAGGTGCCTATTATAATTTCTACATAAGTAAGAGTCATGTCAGGGATGCATTTCTACACAAGATAAGGCATGACCCATATTACAATGATGTCACGACAGATGAGACTAGCTTGGCTAAGATGCTTGAGGTAAGAATATACATCTCAAATAAACTAACAAGCATTGAATAAAAAGAGTACATGATATTTCCATGTGATGAAGGGGATAGTGATGAAGATACCAATGAAAAGAGTACATCTACCACATCAGCATTTGTATCAACATTGCCAAAGACCTATCATGAGCTAGAAGTTATTAAGAAAACATTCTACCTTGAGAATAATGTAGATAATATTATAAGTTTTCCTAAAATGGACACATCTCCAATAAACGAGTAAAATATAGAAGGCTTTCTTGGTATGGTATTTCCTACACTCTTTCCAAGTGGATCTACACAACTATTATAACCACATGTAAGGAGAGATGAAAAAGTATGAATTTGGATTACATCTCACATGGCATCATGACCATAGATTTGAAAGACATCCAAGATTCCAATATTTCATCTACAACCTTATGAATCAACATCATAATCAAAGTTTAGAAACTATATTCTTCAAAAGGAATATAGAGGAAAAAACACCGGTGGTGATTGAAAATCTTTTTGTGCACCTTGGTAACCTTCGGGATGCACAAATTGCTAAAGAAATCATGTGATTTGAAGAATCAATTAGGGAAACTATACCTTACTTGAAAAAATGATGATTAGAGCTATCAAACATGAATAAGTTCTTAGTATAAACCATGGACAGAAATAAAAACTACATGCAAATATAACCAATAACAGAAAATAATAGAACACATAGAAATGAACACAAGGCACCAAGATTTAACGTGGTTCACCCAATCCCTGGGCTACGTCCAACAAACAGCAAGTCCGATCTTATTACAATCCAGTGATTACAACCTGATTACAATCTGTAATCCCTTACAGCTCAATACCGCCACAAGAACCAATTTCATATCACAACATTATGAAAAATACCCAACCCTAAGCCCTTTTATACAATTATTAAACTGCTTTAGGGTTATAACATGTCGGCCATATGTCAGCCATAATATGTCGGCTACTGCCCAAAAAAATATTTTTGGGGCGATGCCCCGAACCCCACTATTTATGAAGTATGTACAGTACTTTCTTGATCAGTCACCACAATCTAACATAAGTAATTAGGCACACCCACCTTGTTCTTCACATTAAGTGCAGAATACACAAAGTGGCATGATTTATAATGTGTCTTCATGAGAGACAAACCTATTGATATATTGTCAAACAAGAAATGACTTCAAAATATAATAGACAACCCCCCACATGACAACACTATATCTTCACCAAAGGTTCACACTATTCTATGAAGAATCAATTGAAAAAATCCTTGGTGCAAAAGACTATTGGTAAATATATGAGTGAAAACATAGAGGAAAAACACATATACATAGATTTATTTGGCTCTAGAATGCACCAGATATGAACAAGCTTGATTGGAATAAAATTGCAAAAGTTAGAATGGCACAACTGCTCTTTGACAAGTATGTAAGCTCATGGAACCCTCATAATCTAGAATAATGAAGTAACTCAATTTTTTATCTTTAGTTGAAAACCCATGCTTTTTAGACATAAATGTGATATTTTCTATGGATCCTAAGGGTGACTGCGAGAACCTTGTTAATAGTATCTAATAACACACAAAATATAGAGAATGAACTATTGGAAATAGAAGAGAAGTAACTTAGAGGGGAGGGGTGAATCAGTTACCACTAAAATAAATCCTAGATCCCTTAGATGTCAAAAAACTTCACTAAAATATTGTTGCTTGGAAAACACATAGGTGCTCAGTTAGTAATGATAATATGTTGTAACTCGGTAACCACTTTAATAACAACTATAACTCAGTAAATGCTTAACATGTAAATCTTAATATACTATTGGTGATTAAACTTACTTAACCTTGGTGCATATGCATAGAGGAAATAGCATGAACACATGTGACACCATGATTTAACATGGAAACCCAATTTGGAAAAAACAACCAGCTACAACTACTTACTAATTTTCACTCTTCTTAAGTGAGCCCTATTTGGAGCCAACCTAGTTAAAGGTTACAAAACACACTATTAGGTGTGACCCTACTAGAAGATTTAATCACCCTATTAGGAGTGGCCTTGTTAGAGGTCTATAGATGATTCAATCAAAAAATGCCACCTTGTTAGAGGATTTACAAATATTTGTTAAGCCTATTCTATTAAGATATTTAGATTAGAGAGTTACAATGATATTACTTGATTTCTGATGTAACTAAATTGCTGATTACAGATCTCAATTTTGGCTTGAATACTTGATCATTTCTAACTGAATGTATCTTTTAGCTCCACATGGATATTGTACCTATCTTTCTAATTTTCTTCCTCTAAGCATATTCTATTCTTGTATTCACTTGCACACATTCAATCCTCAATTTGACCTTATATTTATACCTTATGCATTATCAAGTCGACTTGAATATAACTTAGAATAGTTAATATTCATCTTCTTGTTTAGCTAGAACCAAGAAACAAATCTAGTAAACTCAATATACCAAAAAAATAAAATCCTTCGTTAGCCAACACTGCTCAACAGATACTAACTTACAAATGATTTTCTTGTATTAACCAAGTGAACTCGGTTAACACTGCATCTTTGCTAACTTCCTTTGGTAACTAAGTGAGCTGAATTGAAATTGGTTCCATCCAAAATTTCCTTTATTAGCTGAGGGAGCTTGGTTAACACTGAACTTCTATGAACTTCTCTTTGATGCCCGAGTGAACTTAGTAGACATTATCTTTTGAAGTTGGCAAACACTAAAATGCTCAACAGACATAAGAATCTGTCTTCTTCACTTGAGTGAGCTTGGTATATAGTGACTGGCAAAAATATGAAATTTTTTGTAATATCAAAGAGAATACATAATACAAAATTATTTTCAACAATCTCCCATTTTTGCATTGATGGAAACACAACATGGCATAATACAATGAAATTTTAGAGAAAAATAATAGTAAGGATAATATCGTTAGTTTCATTTTAATTCTCATCAATGAGAACTCATTCTATTAGTGTGAACTTCCTCTACCTTTAGTTTCTCCCTTTGTCAACAAACTCTATATTCAACATCTTCTTCTAATAGAAAAATTATCCCTCTTTGATATCAAAGTTCTTTGTCTTTGACATCTTGAAACAAAATTTCTGTGATATGACACAACAAACTCTCCCTCTTGGACATCTTATGCCAAAGACAATATTAAGTGAATATTAGTGTACATTGTATACTGCTTCATATGCAATTTTCCCTTTCAATACTACATCAACTCATTGATCTTCAACATTTTCTGGTTGATGCATCAATAAACTTCATTTAGTGAGCTTTAGATAGGGGAATAACCCCTTACTTACCTATTATATACAAAAATACATCCTTAGGCAATGACTTAGTGAATATGTCTTTAATTTGTTCTTTAGTATTCACATATTCCAATCTTGCCTCTTTATCTTGCACCAATTCTCTTAGAAAATGATATTTTATTGCAATGTGCTTGGTCTTGGTATGCATCATAGGATTATTTGATCTATTAATTGCACTAATGTTATCATAGAAGATAACCATTGAATCCTTGATCTCTACCTTCATACCCGCCAATAGTTTCTTGAACCAAAAAATGTTGGAACAATTAACTATTGCTACCACATACTCTACCTTTGTTGTAGACTAAGAGATGTAATTTTTCTTCTTACTTGTCCAAGACACTCATCTTTTACCAAGAAAGAACCCTCCACCAATGGTTCTCTTCCTATCATCAAAACTTCTTGCCCAATCAGCATCTGCAAAGGCTTTCAAATCTAAAGTGCCTCCTGTCTTGTACCATAAATTATACTCTTCAATACCCTTCCTATACATCATGATTCTCTTTATTTCCATCATATGAGTTTTGTTAGGATTTTGTGAGAATCTTGCCACCATACCAACTACTAATGCAATATCAAGTCTTGTATGCACTACATATAGCATTTTTCCAATCATTGAGCTATATGTGGTTGTATCTACCTACTTGGAATCATCATTCTTGGAAAGCTTATGTCCAATAGATATAGGTGTTTCAACTAGTCTTGAATCTTCCATTCCAAACTTCTTTAGTATCTCCTTGATATTTTTAGATTGAGCAATGTAGATACCATCTATCTTCTGTTGAATTTGTAATCCAACAATTTTTTTTATCTCTCCAAGCATGGACATCTCAAATTCTTTACCTATATCTTCCAAAAAAAAAAATTCATAAATCATCATTTCCGGTAAACAATTTGTCATCCACAAAGATTTATGCCAACACAATCTTCTTCGCTGGTCCTTCTTTGATATACAATCTATTATTATCATTTGTTCTTTGAAAACCAATCTTTATCAAATATTTATGAAGTCTTTCATACCAAGCTCTAGGAGCCTGCTTGAGATCATATAACACTTTGTACAATTTACAAACCATGTCCTTTTTCCTAGGATTTATAAAACCTTTTGGTTGTTCTATGGAAACTTCATCTTCAAGAATGAAGATTTCGCATCCATTTAATAAACTTTAAATCCTTTAAATGCATCATAAGCTAGTATAGTCCTAAATACATTATAATGTTGCAACAGGAGAATTTTTTTTAGCATAATCAATACCTTCTTCTTGAGAATAACCTTTACATACTAATCTTGCTTTGTTTCTTGAAACTTCTCCATCCTTGTTCACCTTATTTTTGAAAACCCATTTTTTGCCAATTACATTCTTATCCTTGGGTCTAAGAACAGGATTCTGGGTCTTATTCCTTTCTATCTATTCTATTTCTTCAATTATTGCTTCAATTCAACTTTCATTATCCAAAGCATCTTTAACCAATCTAAGTTCAAATTCAACAAGCAAACATGCACCTTTCAATTTGTTTCTTGTTATTGTTCCATGTGACTTGTTTCCAACGATTGGATTTGGTGCATGGTACCTTATAACATATCTTTCTAACACATGTACTTTGGATTTAGAACTAGTTCCACTTGGCTCACCATGATCTTCTATATCATGCTCAAGTCCCATTTTCTGTGATTCGGGTCCTTCAGACTTAGTTTTCTCTGGTTGCATCTCAATAGCCTTTGATTGCATCTCAGGTCCTTTAGACTATGATTTGGGTTGCACTGGTTGCAACTTGGGTGCTCTCAGAGATTTTGGGGACTCAAGAGGTGAATTCTCTTGACTTCCAATTGTATTTGGAAATATATCATGTTCAAAGTAAATAAACCTCCTATAATCCTCAGGTTCTTTACTACTCTCTTATTCACTCTTTTTAGCAAACTCATCAATTCTCACATGTGCACTTTCTATGATCTTATGAGCGAATAAATTCAAACATTTATATACTTTAATTCTACAAGAGTATCCTAGGATATTCCTTCATCACCTTTGACATCAAATTTACCTTCCCTAGTCCCTTTCAGAATATAACATTTTCTACCAAATACATTCATGTAACTTACATTAGGTTTGTAGCCATTCCATAATTCACAAGGATTTTGATTTTATTCTTTCTTCAATTGTACTACGTTCAAGGTGTGCACTTTAGTATAGATTGCTTCCTTCTAGTATTTGATTGCAACATTCTTTTCTATCATCAAACTTCCTACAGAATCCATGGTGGATCTGTTTCTTCTTTTAGCTCTATACCATTCTACTAAGGTGTACTAGGGGTTGATACTTATCTTTTGATTCATGTTTCAATAAAAAATTCATTGAATTCATTAGAGATGAATTCACCACCCTTATCTAACCTCAAATACTTCATCTTCTTTCAAGTTCCATTTTCTACTCTTGCTAGATACCACTTAAACTTTTGAAAAGCTTCTAACTTCTATTTTAGATATATTACAGTAATCATTCTAGAATAACCATCAACAAAAAGAATAAAATAATTATCTCCACTTTGGCTCTCAATTCCAATGAGTCCACATAAGTCTATATGAACTAGGTCCAAGACTTCTTCGGAATGATAGTTCTTGCTTTTGAAACTTGTCTTTCCCATCTTACCAATTTGACAATTTTTGCATAGGACCATATTAGGTTTCCTCAAACTAAGAATATCCGTCACTCTTTTTTTTTCTCTTATCTTGATTAGATTATCAAAGTTCACATTACAAAACCATTTAGGTCATTACCATCTTCCTTATACTTGAGTAATGAAACATGAAATTTCACTGAGATCTAGGTAGAATAGGTTACCTTTTGTTTGTTTACTAGACCCAACAAGATTTCCTTTTCAATTGAGTAGCTTGGCCTTCCCATTCATGAATTCTACCTTGAATCCAATGTTATTCAATTGTGCCACACTTAGTAGATTATGCTTTAGTTCTTTAACCTAATAAGTATTATGAAATCTAAGTTCATTGGTTAGTGAGATACAACCTTTTCCCTTTATGCAACATGGTTCATTGTTCCCAAATCTCACACTTCAACCATCATTTGGATCACATCTCATCTCTTGAATAGAAGACACTTTGATTGCATAGATAGGAAGAAGGGTTATGAGTACCTTTCTTACCACTATCACATCTTCAATTGTCCCTCAAGAGGCTTTGATAGCAATGACACTAGCTTTGATTCTCTCAACATATTTTGCAATGTTTTCATCCTCTCTCATCTTCATTTGATCAAACTGACATCTCAATATTTCTAACTTAGCTCTTTTCACATTATCATCACCTCCATAGATGTCCTTTAGTTTGGTGCACATGTCATGAGCAGTAGCACATCCTTTGACCTCATGAAATTCAACATAGCTAAAAGCTGATGTAATGTTGGTCATCATAATGTTATGATTTTTCTTTTTAGGAATTTGTTCCGCAATCAATGTTCTAGTAGGAGCCTTGTAAGCATTTTCTAGATATTTCAAACCTAAATCACTAATGGTTTCCAAGTGCAACTTCACAATTTCTTGCCATGCCTTAAAGTTGTCTCTACTCAAGTTGGGAATCTCTCTTTTGTAAGATATTCTAATCTTTAGCTTGGGACCTTGAAACCTTCTCTAAAAGCATCAAAAGATCTAATACCAATCATTTGAAATATAAGAGGAGTAACTGAGAGGTGAGGCATGAATCACTTACCACTAAAATAAATCTTAGATCCCTTAGATGTCAACAAACTTCACTAAAATATTGTTGCTCAACAAACACACAGATACTTGGTTATTACTAATAATATGTTGTAATTTAGTAACCACTTGAATAACAAGTGTAACAAGATAAATTCTTAACATGAAAATCTTAATATATTATCCATGATTAACCTCACTTAACCTAGTTGCATACACATCAAAGAAGTACCATGAACACATGGGACACCAAGATTTTATGTGGAAACCCAATTTGGGAAAAATCACCAGTTGCAACTAGTTATTGATTTTGACTCTTCTGAAGTGAGCCCTATTAGAAGCCAACTTGATTAAAGGTTACAAAATACACTGTTAGGTGTGACCCTGTTAGAGTATTTAATCACCTTGCTAGGAGTGGCCTTGTTAGAGGTCTTTAAATACTTCAATCTAGAAATGTCACCTAGTTAGAGGATTTGCAAATAGCTATTAAGCCAATTTTGTTAAGAGATTTAGATCATTGATACAATGGTTAGAGAGTAACAATGAGATGACCTAATTTCTGATGCAACTAAATTGATAATTACATTTCTCAATTCTAGCTTGAATACTTGATCTTTTTTATTAAATGTATCTTTGTAGCTCCACAAGTATATTCTTCTTATCCTTCTAATTCACTTATTCTAAGCATAGTTTACTCTTGAACTCATTTGCACACATTGAATTCTCATCTTGACTTTATATTTATACCTTATGCATTGTCAAGTCAGCTTGAACATAACTTAGAATAATTAATATGCACCTTCTCAATTGGATAGAACCAACAAACAAATATGTTAAACTCAATATACCCAAACAAGAAAATCCTTCTTTAGCCAACCCTGCTTGTTAGATACTAACTCAAAAATGATTTTCCTATGTTAAACAAGTGAACTCAGTTAACACTACATCTTTGCTAATTTCCTTTGATAACCAAGTGAGATTTAACACTAGTTCCATCCAACATTTCTTCGTTAATTGAGTGAACTTGGTTAACACTCAACTTCTATGAAAGTCTTTATGATGCCCGAGTGAACTCGTTAGAAACTATCTTCTAAACTTGGCAAATACTAGAATGCTTGGTAGACATAGGAAATTGTCTACCTCACCCTAGTGAGCACAACCTACACTGACTGGCAAAGATTGACATTTTGTGTAATATCAAAGACAATGCACAATTAATCAATTATTTTCAATAGGAACATGACTAGAAAATAAGGGGATAAGGAAAGAGGGTCATTAAAAAGATGCATGGAAAGAACATAGTGTTTCCTTGCTTGTATGCAATGGAGAGGTGATTATAAAATATTAACCTACACAAAATGATGACAGGCTCAACATACACAACCCATACATGTTGGCGATAAGGAGAGCTAGTATAGATTGCTAGCCACTTACCTCTTGAGCTTTTGTTCTCAAATATATTGCCAAATATACATTCAAAGAAGAAATAAAATCTGAGGTTTGCACAAATATGTTAGCAAGAATGGTAATAACCCATAAATTAGGAAGACTAGTGGTCATAGCATATACAAAATTCATGCAAGAAATAGCTACAGAGTGTTATATAGGTGCACAATAAACATGCCACATGCTTCAAAAACTTTTGCTCATGGTTTGTAGTTATCCTTTGTAATTGTGAATTTTGGTAAAAATGTAGTCCAGTGAATATGAAACAATTGAGAAGAAAGTCAATTACAATCTACCTACATACAAACATATGTTCAAAGGTCCTATGAAATGGAGGGAATATCCCTATTAGAATCTACATGATATTAGACCTATGTTGCTAATCAAATCAAAGAAAGTGGAATGAGATAAAAGATAAAGCCATAGTTAATTTTTTCTCAAATATCTTTATGATTCTAGATGACAATTTTGACAAATTTTAAACATTTTGCTAGAGTGAGTTGTTTTTATACAAGCACTTTCATAGTATAGAAAATAATATAGGGCTAAAAAAGGATTTGATAATTGCAAACTCGAGAAAGCTTAATGAAGATGTTTATTAGGTGCAACATATCAATCACAATGCTCAAAATGAACCTAACCTAGAGGATGAGGAGCGAAATTGTTATAGCAATGACATGGAAATAGAAGACATGAATGAATAGCAATTATTTTTAGAATTGGGGCCTTCAAATAACATCGTAATAGATGAACTTAATATTATTGGTAAGTGTGAGTTCAATCAAATATCTGAGTGCAATACCTCAACAATTGCATGACACTTCAACACACTTGATACATACACAAAAAATAATGGGGCAATACAAGTCCATTTCATTTGAATCAAAACTCCTAGGTATGAAATGTCAGTAGAGAAAAATATTGCACTTAAAATAATTTTAGACCACAATAAGTGTCTATTTATGAAACCATTACACATGATCATCTAGGGAACAAATGGCACAAGAAATTCTTACCTAGTAGATCATATAACAAATAAACTAAACAATGAATTTTTAGGAAGAGCAAAACAAATGCTTACTTGAAACATATGGGTGTATCGGCATTCAACATACATGCATCACCAATACACCCAATCATCAAGATTCCTATAAAAGAAATACAATTATTTCAAGGACAACCATTGACGAAATTTTAAAAAGAATTGAAGGACGTAAGGTACATCTTGATCAGTGAACTAAACTTCATAGGATGAAATCAATTATATTAAAAATAAATAGCAAATTAAAATATAGGCATTTCCTCACTATCACCTCATGTACTTTGGAAGAGCCTCAATAATCCTTGTAGGTGAGCTCATATAATCACCACTTGTTATGGATACACCTATCTACACAACTTAGTCAAATGCTAGAACATTATGGGAATATTTCACAACAGTGGGTACCTTAAAGACAATGTTCAATAAGAAGACAAAAGTACCCAACAGGAACAATTCCCTCATATAATAAAGAGCATATGAGAAGAAGAGCTAAAAGAAGATGATTAGAAATTCTTGATAACACACACAGACAAACAAATAAAAGAAATGGAAAAGGAGGGTTTTGACAACTCAATGCACTTCTTTGCCAAAAATGATGGAATAAAGATACACAATAGAAAGATGGTGAAATTGATGAATTTGTCGACAGCATTAAGCATTCCGACAAGTACAAGGAGCATGACATAGACTACAATAAGTGAAGAAAAACTTAACAAGTAGATCTAACTTTGCAAAGGCCTACACATTATGCTAACAAAAAATATATGGACAAAAGGAGGCCTTGTAAATGGGGCTCTTGGTGAAATAAGTGAAATTGTTTACAATTCTGGCTATAGGCCACCTAATGATCCAAAGTATTTGCTCAGAAGAATTGACTATTAATGTAGGCCTTCATGGGATGAAGATGACCCCATAATCATGCCAATAGTTCCCATGTCACTTGGTAGTCGGTGACAAATATCAATCACAATGGCATGGGCCATAACAATACACAAATCCCAAGGAATGACACTAGAAAACACAAGTGTCGACATTGCTAGGGTTGAGCGGCAAGGTTTGACATTTACAACCATGTCAAGGGTCAAGTCACTAAACACCTTCAGATTTAATTGATGTTTTTGTTCGAGAGGTACAATAAAAGGCAAAGTATCAAGTATACATTGCTATAGAAAAGAAAATGAAGCAGCTCGTCTACAGCTACTTACAATGTTAATCAAGTAGAGGCTACAACACCAAAGTAGTTGTTCCTTTTATGTACCTCTTAATATGTATTTAGCACTTTAAAAACTCCACATCTAATGTCAACACCTATTACAATTGGTTTAGAGATAGACAAGAAAATGCCATTGTTTATATTATCGGCATAATTATTGCACCTCATTTAAATGCAAATGATACTTATAAGTCTCACTAAAAATGGACCAAACATATAATAAGAGATAAGATGATCAATAATATACAAGTTGATGCACATATAGGGATAACACATTTTTAAAAAATGTCTCAAGGACATCGAGTAACTTTGATCGCTAATGTATTGGAATTCTCGCGAAAAATGGCTTTAAAAGAAATAAATATTGAGATGTGCGGCTACACATTCCTGTGGCCTAATTGTGACAATATTGGTTTCCAAGGTGAATAATTAAAGAATGCTGACCACTCGCATCTTTGACGAGAGACTTGGGGATGTTACTTAAGTAGTCAAGTCAGTCCATCTTAGGTCATTTTCCATCTTAAATAATTTTAAAGATTTCTTATATCGTGTCAACAGCAGCCTTCTTCTTTCTAGAACTTAGAATAACGTACATTTCGAGTAGGTAAACCTTGTGTTCAATAAAATGTAGAGCAAACCTGGGAAATATGGAGGATAGTTGAAGGGCTTTAAATCCTAATCCTCTCAGAATAAGAATAGCAATTGAGCTCTGGGGGATTAATGTAAAAAATTAAATCACGTCGTTGCAGGCGTACTACCTTTAGAAACTTGGTAGACATTAAATTATTAAATGATGGAGTTGGTGAATCCGGGATTTGGTCCAAACTGAACCAAAAATGTTTGAGTTGACTGTCAAAGTCTTCAAGTCAAGGTTGTTGCGCGAGTGTAAAGCAGTAATTCTGATCGAGTCAGAGGTGCAGGTTGAAAGTGGGCTCAATCAGAGATGTGATATAAACCTCAATATATGGAGAAAGCGTCTATACTAGAATGCGCAAAAGATGCATTGCCAATGAGTGGTGTTCTTTATGGCGGAAATCACTAAATCAACGTTTGTCGAACCAGAAATCGTTACGCAGCGTCTTTCAGATGTATTTCCTCAAGGTGAATATGCCGTTTGTACCCTATTTTGTTTTGGCTCCATATAAACTGTTCTTTGAATTCTTCTATCGGTCGATCATTCTCTACTCTACTAATCTTGTCTAATAAGTCTTGCCTTGACAAAAGTAAAGTTTGGGATAAATTACACATATTCAGTTTGAAATTGTAAATAAATGTGGTTTGATTGAGAAATACCTCCAATTCTATACTAATGTTTTTTTCTTTCAGGGTCATCAGAAGAAATCTCTGAAAGGAAAAGGAAACTAAGAAATCAGTCACAAAAAGAGAAATTGGGTGAAAGAGTTGAGGAGATCCCCGTAATTCGTGAAAGAAGCTGCGAGTTGCAGAAACAATGGAGAAAGAGTGAGTACAGAGGAGTAAGGCAAAGACCAAAGGGTAAATGGGCGGCGGAAATAAGGGACCCAAAGAAGGGAGCGCGACTATGGTTGGGAACATTCTTGAGGGAAGAAGATGCTGCCAGAGCATACGACGATGCTGCTTTCAAATTCAGGGGATCAAAGGCCAAACTCAACTTCCCACATACAGCTGAGCTTGCTCAACGTTGTAATTATAGTAATAATATCTCTCGTTCTCTCAACGCCTCTGATAAAAATGTCATTTTTGCTAAGACTGATCTATTTCAAGGCACAAACTCAATTCTAACGGATTCCCCATTCGATATACATTCTTCGCTATGCTTCTCTCAATTCCCTGATTTCTTTAACCCCAATTCAAAGCAAGCATGTAATCGGTCGATTGATCCGCAGATTGCTAAGGATTTTCTTCCCTGGGATGTTATTCAGACAGAATCTGCATTTCACCAGGAACAAGAAAACCGGTTGGGTGAATTGCCCACCCAAATCCAGCCTAGCTTAAACAGTGACCAATTTTCTGGGGCGCCTACTTCAAATCTAACAATGCGGAGTAGACAATCATATGAGCAAGAACAACAGGCGCTGCTTGGCCATCGTTTAGCTCAGTCAGTTGGGAGTTTTGGACAGCAAGAGTTGCAGAATTTGGCAGAAAGCGTTATTGATGAGGCATTATTGTCATATATGACTTTTGAAGATACTCAAACTACTAATTTCGAACAATACAATTCTCTAGTGAAATTAAATTAGAACTATTTCACTGTATTAGTGATTCTAGTAACTTTATATTGTTTTTCATTTAATCTTATATTCGTTCTTAATAAGATTGTCAAAATAACTATGGAGTAATGAGAGACGTTCTTTTATGTAAATTTAGAGAATGCTTTTCGGTTTGAATGTGTTACTATTTTTTTTACATGAATTTAGAGTTTACGATTAATTCATTTAATTTTATTTTTCATAATCTTATATTTATTATCCTTATATTATTTCTATGATCTTTATAATTTTATGTATTTTTCTTTATCTATAAATTAATTGAAGAAAATGAAATGAGATGATTAAACCCATTTTTGGCATGTCGTTGAATAGGCAAATTACAACCATTTAGAACTATGAAACAGTTCCACAACAGTCAACAATATTTTATTATATAAATTGAAACTATCAAACATCATGTGATATGCCAACCTTATCCCCTCTCATTACTACGTTAACCCAAACAAGAGTGGAACATTATAAGGGTTATAAATCTAACCATCTCAATATTTTGATGAAGCATTATTGCTATTCCTCATCACATATTCAAGGAATGATAAACTAACTGCAAAAATGGATTTGTTGACTTCTTTGGTTATCCAAGAGGTAGTGAATTACTACCATGAATTGAGCTCTTAATTGTGGAATTTTAGACCATCTATACTACATGATAGCTCCCACCTCACATGTGAAGTGAGATACATTTGTTTTGAAATTTTGCTTCTCCTCATAGTGTGATGCCTCTTCCAAAGCTGCAATCGAGACATTTCTCCTTCAAAAGTCCACATTTTCTTTCTGTGTCTAATGCCTCCTCAAGTGTTCTAGAATCAAATTCTCCTTTACTACATAAATTTCTCCTTTACTACAGAAATCACTATCAACATGTCTAAACATGACAGACATTTTCGTCGACATTCCACATCTCCTCTTATTGTGTCTAATGCCTCCTCAAGTGCTCGATAAGTCATTAATCAAATCATTCCCCCCTTAATTCTTGGAGGGACAATTATGATTCTAAGCCCCATGTTCTCTTCAAGGACACAAATGTATAAAGCCCCCTCTTCTCTTCAGGGAAATATTTCCAAAGCCCTTCAAGGATACAACTAAGTTACTTGTCATTTAATGAATTATCTTAAGCAAGAAGATAGCTTGAGATGACAAAAAATCTTCTTCCTCCATTGGCTCTAGCCTCTTGTATTACTTTAAATTACATATCATTTATTAATTCTTTTACCATGAGCTCGACTATTAGATGTATACGAGTCATTTGAATGTACTACAAAACCACAAATTTCAATTTCACCTTTAGTCATAAAGAAAAATCTATCCATCTTCAACTTTCCAAATATGAGATTGTTGGGTTGCTAAATGCAATTCATATGTACATGATAATTTTTCTAAAAATATTAATATTTGAATTATTATTTAGTATAGCAATTAGCAATGAGTGCAAGCAGGAGAGTGAGAAGGAGAGCTAGGGTTCTAGGAGGCAATAGAGAGGAGTTGGAGGAATCAATCAAGGATAATGGCAATGTAGATGGATTTGTAGGGAAGGTTACCTTGGCATTGTGGCTCTATTAGATTTGGTGGCATAATCCATTATTATTATGCTATACAAGGCTATATTGTGATGGTTGGTTGGGGGTTTGGGGCCTCTTCCAATTTTTTTTTGTCTCGTTTGTGTATTGTTGGTTCCCTTGTTCAGGAGATTTTGCTAACCATTGGAAACAATGCTTTGTGCATTTCTTTCAAGGTATTATGTTTTTGGTTGTGGAGGTGTTGTGTTGCCCTATCCTTTTTGGGGTTCATATTCCTTATCCTCTTCATTGAGTCCTCTTCCCTTAGGATTTTTTTATCATAATTGGTTGCTGGGATTTTTGGGTTCATTTGAGTTTGGTGTGGGTTTGTCCATTTGTTTTAGACATTGTCCTACCTTAGTATGCTTATGGGCTATCCTATTGGTGACTGAAGAGGGTGTTACTACATTAGTGATGTTCTTTTTTTTTTTTGTTTAGATAGGATGGGGTCACCCTTGATCTTATCTCTTCATGTTTTTGGGCATGGTGTGCCCCTTTTTGTCTTCAGGGATTGATTTGTTTTGTTTTCCTTTTTTTTTTCTATATAGTTCTTCAAATTGCAAGTTTTCCTATTCAAGATTGTGGAGGCATTTTTTTGTGTTTCTCTTGTGGTCAAGGTTTTAGTGCCTTTCTAGAGCTTCTCCTCCTCTCTTCACTCTTGGAGGCTTCTTTCAAATGTGGGGCTTTCTCTTTGCCCCTCCACTTTCTTGTTCTACCCCAAGTTATTTCGTGTCTGGTTATCTCCCCATGAAGCTTTTATTAAGGAAGATTCCTTCTCTATGGAGGTGAGACATCTCTTGGTTTGTTTGTGTTAGATCATGATTTCTCTTTATTTTTCTCTCCTTTTAGGTTCCCTTTTAAGGTGGGAACTCCCTTTCAGGTGGAGGAAATTCATTTCGAGACGAGAATTTGTTGGTTTGAAGAGTTCAATTGTTGTGGGTGTCTTTCTTGACACAATTACTAGGTGGTAGGTTTTGTTTTGGGTGGTTATCTTCCTTTGGCTAGTCTCTTCAAAGTGGCTACCTCCTATGTTCTTTTGCTAGGTTCTGTTGGTTTTCTTCTTTTTGATCTATGTCTTTTCCATTCTTCTTTGAAGGTATTTCCTCTTCCTTGCCCCTCCTTTCTTGGGTCCACCCAATTTTCTTTATTGTTTGGTTTGGGGTTCTCGCCTAAAGCCCTTTTTAAATTGCAATATCTTAGTTTTTGGACCTACATCCAAATTTTTGCGTCTCCAATAAAAAGCCTTGGGAATTCACCTCATGTGAATTCCTTTCAACTTGCCTCTTAAGCTTGTTGTTATTTCTATGATCTTACTAGTTCCTTTGATTGTACAGGTTTGGGCCCTATCACACTTTATCTAATCAAAATATTTGAATTTTTTGGTAGTTAACATTCTAGACATTTTCTTTGCAACCTAAGAAAATTTCTAATAACCTTGATGAAGCTTAATATCTCTACTTCACTAACCAATTACATAAGAAATCAAAGTTTCTAATCTAGGATTCATTTTTTTCACATTGAAAATAATATGATTGAAACTTGGTGGCATACACTCAATATGGTATCCTTAGCATCATCATCATCAACTTTCGCAATAACACCTGGAAGTTGATTAAGGAGAGACAAGAAATATCATTTTAGATGGATAATATTGACATCCTCATTCACCTTTGACCTCAACATTATTTTTTTTTAAGGACATTTTGGCACTAGAAGTTTGTGAAACAAACAATTTTTTTAGCCTGGTCACATATTTACTAGATAATGGTGATAGAAATATACATCTAACATACTAATACCAATTAATGTAGTGCTAAAAGATTCTTAGCCATTCACATTGTTACTTCATCTATATCTTCTATTTGTTTGAACAAGTCCATTTATACTACCCCACAAATCCTTTAATTTTTTTTTCATATTTTAATTCTATAAATATGAAACTCATACCATTTGAATTTTATAATAGCTCTAAAATTACCCACAGTAACCTTAGCACTCAAAAATAATGGCTTCCAAAAATAAAATAAACCTTCTATGGAAGAAAATCTAGTACTTCTATATTGTAGATAGTATTGCTCATTCCTTATGCCTCTTCTAAAATATTTAATTATTTAGATGTGTTGTATTGTTCACTTTATTTTCAAATTCCCTAGACATACATCTCAAGAATAATAAATAATTAAGTACCACCAATGGTAATCACATTGACACCTTAACCTAATCAAATACCAATTTTGAGTTGAAAGCACTGGTCACATGATTCAGAATTCAACCCTAGGCATTTGTTGAGCATTGCAACTAAGGGATTCAATTCTATTTTAAAAAAAATTATATATTACATTAAACATTGTCACAAATCCAATCAAAATATTTATATTTAGATCAAGATTGATGTTCCACAAAAAATGCAACATGAATGCCAAATTTAAAATCTAGTCATGGCACTCCTACACTGCCATTGGAACTATTTCCATCTTTTAATCCATGGCCAGTGGTGATATCAATCACAGACCCAAAAATACTTTTATTTCATTCTTTACTAAACAACTATAAGAATATCTATGCTCTTTACCATTTATGCTTCGCTCTTTTTAACATATTTCCACCTATCATTGTCTCCATTTAGATGACATTTCTTGTGATATGAGATATACAAAAAGGAATGTGACACTTTGTTGAAAGATTCACTTACTCAACAATCTCCATCCAAATCCTATCACTATCACATCAAGTATTACTCTCTCTAATATCAAACTAAAATATGAAAAAGAAATGCAAAGATTAATCATTTTTGGTATAGTAAAACCAACCAAAATTGTTAAATAGATCCACAACAATCAATGATATTTTATTATTTAAACTAAAAATATGAATATTATATAATATACCAACGTAGAAATATCAAAATTATCTATGGACTAGTTTCTAGATAGGTAAAGCCTATCCAACTCATATCTATATTTTTTTATTGTCTTAAATCTACAATTATGAGATCATTCTCATTGCTACGACTTTGACCAAGCTAAGTTTAAACTTGGCAACTTAAAAAAAGTTATTAGTTGATCTTGTTTTTCTTTCTTACTAGAAGTTGACCCAAAAATATGTCTATATGCAAATTGATTTAATGTACTAGTCTCTAAAGAAGTCTACCACACTTTTGGGGCATCAAAATGTTACTCAAAATGAAAATTGTCTAATCATTCTAGAGTATTGAGTAGTTGTTTACAAAAATATAATTTAATTTCAATAAGAAACTAATGTAGGAGCATCTGATGTTTTTTCTATTTACTTGGTAGTCTGATGCCAGAGCATCTTGCGTTGCCTTGTAATCCTACTCATTTGTTCATTCTATCAATGTTAACCAAATTTGAGTGTTAACCAAGAAAATTTAACTCAGTTTCAATGTTAACCAAGTAGTGTTAATAGTGTTTGTAGTTTTAATCGAGTTCTAGTGTTAGCCGAGTTCCTGTGTTAACCAGGTTCCACTATTAACTGAATGTTCCTTTATATCTTGAGTGATCCTGATAGTTGTTGATATTTAAAAGTGGTTTTCTAATGCTCAGACATGCCTTAGATCTGGCTTTTCTAGAGTTATTTGTGTTTGGTTTCAAGTGTAAGTCGACCTTGGCATTTAATTTGGTTGTATGTATTTAATTTCTATTGTAAGATGACTTGTGGGTTAAATGTGCATTTAATGTAAGGTTTTTCTTAATTTGTAACATACTAGGCCGATCAGTGGCTTTGCTTAGTATAAGTAGGGGGTCTTGTGGAGTCTTAAGTAAGGATCATCCAACTTGGAGAAGAGGATGTGAAAGAGGAGCAAACTTTTAGAAAGGCTAGGAGCTAAGTCTTGGGAAACAAGGAAATTTATTTGTACACTTGCAAGTATGAGTTTGGGTCTTCCTTATAGGGTTTGAATTGGTTCTTAAGGATCTTGTAGAACTATTACTTGCCTTGTGTTTGGTCGTAACTATGAAGGCCTTATATGTAATGCCCCGCCAAAGGATCCAAAGAATTAACCTAAAGTTTCACTAAGTTTGGTAGCATTTTTTTTTTTTTAAACATGAAAGTAAAACCATTCATAACATTCACGGAAGCAATAGCAATAGTGCAAATGAAAGTAAATCATAACATAATAGTGAAAGCAATAACATCATTCCACTGAAAGTAAACATAACATACATAACAGGTTACATTCTTAAAGATCCCTTAACATTGAATCACATCTAACATAACTAATTATGTTTCCATCTAATACTACATCCACATGATATAATACTGAAAAGTCCAACGTTCTTCAATTACATTTCTGAATGCTCAATCATCCTCTATACATGTCACAGGGTATGATAGGCATAAAAGAATATACATCCAAGTAAATAAACTACATCATCATACTAACTCTAATCCATGATGCAATAACATAAATGAAACCACAGACCATACATGATACATCATCATAAAAGATATAACATCCATCTTAAAAGATAACCATTTATCACAACATAATTAACTAAGTGCACGGTTCCTCCCAACTGTAAATAGCATCATTAGACCATCATGGATCCTAGTCATCCCTCTATGCGTAACATTCCAAATCACCAAAGAGATCATCGATATTATCAAATAGGAATGTCACTCCTAGAACATACTACATCATATGCATAAAGAAATCTAACATGCAAGAATAAAGCATAAGATGATCCTACAGAGCAGATAACATCATTTATCACATGCTAATCGTCAATATAAAGAAACATGTCCATAAACAACATCCATCATGAGATCCAACAACAGAATGAAGATAAATACCAACCAAGAATGCTCCAGCCATGGTGTCTACAGATGGATCTTAAATGATAAGAGTGATAAAGAACTACCACCCGACTGCGTGGAACCTAAGTGGTCCACTCTCACTACGCTGAGGAGATAATATCAAGTCCCAAATAGGTTATCAAAATCACATAGCATAAATACTCTCTAAGTCAAGGAATCCTAAAAGTATACTAAATCAAAGGTTCCATCACAAACCAACATCTAATCCCAGAGGCACACAATGACATGTAGGAAACCTACTCTATAAGCGGGCAAGTGTCATCGCATAAATCATGTAGAAGTTACCCTGGCAGTTAGCTTAGGACTCCAGGGTCCCTACTGATCCTTATGTGGCCACTAGTATCCTCTCATACTGATGAGGCATACTACGAAATGCAAGGTCGCAACCAAGCATTCTCTCTACTCCCATCCTAGTTTGTACTAGCACTCGAGGCATGGGTGAGAACATATAATTATCTTATTAGGTTCATTTAATCCCCATTTAGTGTAAATGTTTTCACTTATTAAAACAACTTACAATGAGTTACCTTGACAGCCGCTTAGAGCCCTGACCACCATTGCAAGCCACTTTCTAACACTACAAGTAGATAGCCTACCCTAAGCTCATGGAATCATAAATCTCAAAATCACCACAGTCCTATACAAGCGACTGGAAAGAAATACCAAAAGATAATCCATAAAAAGAGCATTAAACCTCCATGAGCACATGAAAAGCATCCATAGATAATCATGACCAGAACAATTCTCTATTGGCAACTAAAGATATCACTGATAATAAAAAGTATCCATTGGTTCTCAATAACCAAAATATATCTCAAAATCATACTGATCGAAGACTCCAAAATGGTTGAGTCAAAACATGTCACAACATGACATAATCAAGAAATAAATCAACATCTCAGTCCCATCATGGTGACTAAAAAGTAATCCAAGGATAACAGATCGATGACTCAAAAATGATTAGCTCAAGTGTCTCTTACACATACATCTCAACTTCACACATGAAGACTGATGAGAAATAACAATCAGTAAATACAAACATTTCATAGAGCATGCCATCACATTACCATGGTTGAGTTTATAAAGATTGAATTCAAGACATCATCATGACATCACAATCATAACCCCTGAGCCTCTAGTAGATGTCCTATAACTGGTCAGCACTAGTCAACCCAAAAACCCATAACAAGAAGCAGAGAGAAAGCACAATGCAAGCACATGTTTTGATTTGCTAAAATTACATAGTTGAATAAAGTGTGAAGGTTTTAGCTTCTGTTTGCAAGTATACTTCAAGTATATAAGATTAATCATTTGACCTACAAGTCAACCCATTTGTTCCCTCGATAACATGATCCTTCCATTATATAAAATTACATTCTAAGAATAACTGAAGGATAAATATTTACTCAATAAACTAATCTTCATTAACCCTTAATTAAATCGTTCACTTTATTTTGCTAAGATCAATGTTACAAATTGAATAACTCTACCTTATCATTAATTTCAACTTTCTAACATAATCAAAGGATCATATTCTCTTAAATTATAAGAAAGCTAGTTATCAATCTTCAAATAAGAAGATTATAACAACAAAATTAACTAGTCTTACTTTAACGCCATGCTTTATTAATTGATCTTAATTAAATTAATTAATAACGTACACAATCCATGACTCTATATCATTCTAATAGTTCTTAATTAAAACTCAATTAAATATCACTAAAACTTAAGTCTCTTGATTAAATCATCACTAACAACCATTAAAAATACCTAAGGTCATTATTCAAGTCATTAGAATAAAACTTATCAACTTCGATGTAGATATTTTACAACATCATTTAAAAGAATCATTATTAGCATATCAATTAAAACTCCATAACTTAATTATTAGTTAAATTTAATTAACTCTAGTTAATTAATTTAATTAATAATTACATATCCATATCAATGAGCCAATTAATATCAGATGATTAATAACTAACTATATTTTGTAAGTTAAAGGTCAACCATAACCCAATTCTCTAATATTAATAGTTCAATAATGACTTGTTATTAATAAATCTATAATGACCACATTCGTCATTCTTTTCAATGAATACTAACATTTCCTTAACAAATCTGTATTATCGATAATCATTTTGATTAAGACTCTATCGCACAACTTAATTAATATCATAACTATATTTACAATTCATTAAATATTAGTTGATTAAAATCAGCCATACTCCAAATCCATTAATATTAATAATTTAATAATAACTTATTAGCCATAACAAGTTATATTAAAAATCTTATCAATAAATCTATACCAGATTCATCACTACGGATACTAATGTCTCATTCCAATTTAATAATAATTAACAAATTATTATTAAATTAATAATCCATATTTAGCATTATTGTGATTTATAATATTAACCAATGTAACATATTGACCATAACATTTAATACTTTTAACTTTACAAATATTAATGTTAAGTCATGACTTTATATACATATTAAATAATATGTAATAACATATATTACCATTGATAGTTGTATATATTATTAAATATATTCAATGAAATTTACATTAATTAATACTTGACACTATTAATGTTGAGTAACAATATTCATAAACATCGATTTATAAATAGAATCGATTTATAATACAATAACAACATTAACATAGATATTAAATATCAACTAATATTTAACATATATTAATGTTAATGAATATTAATTACAACCTATTATTAAAACTTAAATAATACTAAAGAAAACTTTACCATGTACTATAAAAGGAGGGGCGACCAAAGTTTTAAGCGATTTAATATCACTGGCCATTAAAAGGTTTATGTGATTTTAAATTGCTAGCTGGCACATTTAAAAAGGCCATGCAGTCTAAACATAGTCGTGCAGCGTGTGGATCATAGTCTTGCAGTACGTACACAATGTCATGCACTACGTATGCCGTTAACAGACTGCTCTCCCCCGTCCAAATGCTCACAGTGCTCTGCGTCCATCTTCATGCTGGTACATGAAATGCTGCGGGGTCATTAAAAGGTGAGTGGGAATGGGGTAAACCCCCTGCGATTACATATAACATTCAGCGCTTTAATAAACATTGACCCTTCCATGAATGCCATGTGACTTAGCATGAATGCCGTCGCCACCAAACCGTAGGTACAGTGGGGTTAGTGAGGCACAATACACACCTAACCCGCCCATTAAAAAGGATTAGTGGCATGGGGATAAATCCCCCCCACATTATATGTTTAATTAATATAATCTAATAGATAGACTACTACCAACCATCCAAATTTTAACTTAAAATCTCCATTTAAAATTTCATTTTATTTTCAAATTCAACCCTCATCTAAAATTCTCAATTCTATTTCGATTCAACCCGAATCCTAATTTCTTTTCATGAATGGAAGCTAGGGTTTTTTAATTGAGTTCCCTATTGATTTTTCAGCATGCAGATAGAATTAGCATGCATATTTCAATTCTAATTTGAAGATTCGATCATAAAGAATATTCAGACACACATGACAGACATGATGAAGACAGGAAGAGAAAATGTGCAAAAAGGGAATATGCAAAAATCACGAGTGCACTTGGATACTGATGCTAATTCCCTTCTCCTTAGAATCTGCAGAGCAAGCTCCTTCCTTCACCCATGTTCCTAATCCTCCAACCATGCTCCAAATGCTCTCCCTAAGCTTCTAATAGTGTCTCATTATAAAGAACTCTCAAGAAGCACCTAGAATGTCTATAGAAACAACCAGAAAGTGTTGACAACTAAGCACGAGCTTTTTCCAACCTTCTAGATGAGTCCTAAGGTTGTAGACACCATGTGCTTAATTTGTGCACCAACTCCTATGTTGTTAACAACACATGCATAATTAGAGTGCAAACTCTTGTGTTGTCTACATGACAACTCAGAGAATTTGTAAACTCCTAAATATTAAAATAATGCACATTAATTAATTTAATATTCACTTTACTCTTTTCAATTTAATTTATTAATTTTTAAATCTTATGCACTCACTTTAATAACTCCACTTGTTTTATCTTAATATATTTATATTTTAATCACATGCACACATCATGCAACTTATAATCTTTTAATAATTTTAATATCTTTTCCACTTTTACATTTATTTTTGAAAACTTAATTGCTAAAATAAATATTAACTTAAATAAATATTATCACACTCCAACTTGAAAATTATAACTTTTATCTTCAAATTTAATTATTTGATTTAATTAATTTCTCAATTAATTAAATAAAATAAATATTAAAATATCATATTAATTTTCCATTAAATTCAACCATTAATTAAATCTTTTAATTAGGCTTAATTAATAGAAAATACACTAAAACTCATAAAATAGAATACGAAAAACCCATTATAGAAAAACACATACAAAATCAAACCAAAAGGGTTAATATCATGAATTACGTCATCTGACGCATTTGGAGGGTACTCAACTCAGATACTTGTCCTAATTTCCAATTAGGACAAATGGCTTAAAGGGTTGAGATTTGAACTTGAGAATTTATCTCCCCTCTCTTGTCATTGAGATAATGCGATAGGGTACGCTCATCCTGGCAATTCAAGGAAGTCGATACCCAGTACCTGCAACCTGCATAAAAAAACCATGCATGTACATACTATATATATATATATATATATATATATATATATATATGCTAAGCTAAATAGGCAATGGAAAGAAGTGATGCATCGTGTAGATCCCAACTAATAGGTGACTGTGACTCCCTTCCTTAACCACATTAGAAATGCCATACAGAAAGAAAACAAACATGCACACCATACACATGCAAGTATGGGGTAAGTATCCATAAGAAAACACATGTGATAATAAACCATCTAGCTAATCGTCATTAATAACTACAAACACTATAATAATCATCATGCATACATGAAATGTAGAGTCTAAGTAATCTCATTACATATCAACTGAATCCATAGCACAATATCTGATAGTCTCAAAACAATGCTACTAACCATCAACATAAAACTAGCCCTAAAAGAGTTCGACAATGATAACAAAAATGCGACCTAGGGGCAAGCACTACATTATAGCTTGACACGTTGCATGTAACTGACTATTTTATGAATAAAGAGTTTTGTTTGGTATGTGATCTTATTTCTTGTATTGTATTTTTACTGTGTTGTTATTTGGTGGGGGCTAGGACATCTCCTTTGGGGATTATCCTTCCTTGGACTACATCAGATGGTATCAGAGCATTATTTTTCTTGAACATGTAGATGGATCACTAAATTTGAGGTAGTTTCCATTAGGACCTTGGTTTGGGGAAGTTGATTTGAGAATATCTTGATATGCTTAATATTGTGATCAATTATTCTTTCTAGAGTCTTATATATATTCGTAGTGAGGTGGAAAATCATGGTTCTAACTTACAATTGAAAAGGACTTACAAATATATCAATGGATGCAAATATGGAAGGTTGATCTTGTTGGGCATGATTGCACAGGGTTTTTGTGATGTGTATTGTAGATATATGTCCCTAGACTTGTGATTTGTTCCTAATTTTTCGTATGAGGTGGTAGGCTGCGATCTGGCTAACAAATAAATTGAGTTTGTTACAAGGTGTATGGGAAGGATTTTCTATAGAGGGTTTCCAAGGATCTTGGAAGATGCTTATGAGAAGTTTGGACTATGGGTTGATTGTGAATATCCATAATATAGTAGAGACGATGATTAATGAGATGATTGCTTGGGTGGATGTTGTTGTGGATTTTTCTTTTAAAGCAACTGAGAAACAAAAGAAGGGAGTTGCATGCTACTAGAGTTGGAGTTAGTTTAAGACATTTTTCAAGCTCGTTAAAAGACTTCTTCAAGAGAGAAAAGGGCATATCAAGGTCAAGGTGGAATTTGGTTCTATTGATAAGTTTGAGGAGTCTAATCCAGAACCTATAGAGAAAATTGAGGCTATTGTTGAGGATATTCCTTACCTTGTTGATGCTAGGATAGAGAATTGTTTTCATGATCGGTTAGTTGTGTTTGACATGAAAAATGCAGAGCATCTTGTTGTGAGCAATGAGATTGCTAGTGTTATAAGTTTGGCATGTGTTGATGGAGATCTACATAATGTTTCTAATTTGGGGTTTGGTTTTGCTAATGTGTTTAAGAATCTACATTACACTACAAATCTATATATTCTTAATTTTTTGATGGTTGACATGGATAAGGATTTATATGTGAAATATTATGTTTAGTTTTTTTCTTAGGAGTGAACATGTTAATTAGGTGCCTGAGATTAAGGCAATTCTAGTGTTTGACAGAATGATGTAGATGTGAGTAATTTGCATATTTTTTCTATTGTCTATGATGGAGTAGAAACTATTAGAATTTTAGGTGACTCTAAAACACCCCCAGGATCAAATGAAAGACCAAGAAAACCTCCACAAGAGATTGGCAAGACAATTGCATGAAGATGCAAGAATGCTATTATTGATAATAACCTTTATTGATGTCCAATGGATTTATTTAAAATAAACATAATAGGCCTCCTTATATACGAGAGGCAATAAGAGATAAAGATAAGGAGAAGATAAGCTATCACCCACACAAGGTGGAATCACATGTCCACGAAAGGTGGATAATCCTCCATTATGTACTGAAGTATGTGCAATGATGAGGATATTAATGTGGTAAGTGCACTAAAGGTGGAATGAGATAACAACTATGACCACCTAGAGTGGAATTCTCCTACACCATGTTTTTAATTGAGGTGCAAACTCCTAAGAGTCTCACTCACAAACTACTATGTAATACATTATCCTAAGTAAGATTAAGTAAGTGTAATTAGTGAATATTTAATTACACCAAAAGAAACCTTTGCTGAAGATGAAGAATGTTGCATAACTTTCTTTATGCATCAAAGTGTGGGACACACTTTTCGATTTACTTGGGGAGTCCGATCTAGGATCGATTGAGATTTTTTCTATTTACCCTAGTAGTCTGATGCAGGAGCATCCAAGGTTTCCTTGAAATCCTACTCATTTTCTGATTCTAGTAGTCTTAACCGAGTTTTAGTGTTAAGCATGTTTTAGTGTTAACCGAGTTTTAGTGTTAACCAAGTAGTGTTATCTAAGTTCCAATGTTAACTAACTTCCTATGCCAATCGAGTTCCAATGTTAACTAAGTGTTCCTTCATATGCCAAGAAAACCTGATAGTTTTTATACTCAAAAGTGGTTTTATGATGCTCAATCATGTCTTGCTTTTGGCTTTCCCAAGTTGTTTTTGTTTAGTTTCTAGTGCGAGCTGAACTTGGCATTTAATTTGGTTATATGTATTGATTTTTTGTTCTAAGTCGAATTGTGTCTTAAATGTACCTTTAATACAAGGGTTTATTCAATTTGTAACATACTAGGATGACCTATGGCTAAGTTGGGTATAAGTAGGGGGTCTTTTGGAGTCTTAAGTAAGGATCATCCAACATGGAGAAGAGGATGTGGAAGATGAGAAAAAATTGAGAAAGGCATATTGTTGAGGCTTGGGAAATAAGGAGATTTCTTGGTGGGATTGCAAAAATAAGCTTAGATCTTTCTTGGAGTTTTCTATCAGAGTGTAGATCTAGACTAGCTAGGGTTTGGACTAGATCTTGAGGATCTTGTAGAACTATTACTTGCTTTATATTTGGACATAACTGAGATAGCTTTACAACTTGAGAATTTGCATATCACTCTCCATATTGCTCTAACACCATGAATACTAATATACCATAGGTAGTTAGTGGAAAATGTCACATCCTACAATGTAGGGGGAAGTTCTGTGTCATTTGGACCCTCAGTATCTATCACTCTACCATAATTAGCTTTTAGTACTGTATGGTCCCAAGAATATTCTATATCTAGCTACCTATGGATATTAAGGTAGGGGTAGAGGAGAGTCTTCTCGAAGCCAAAATTGTTGCTTCACTCTTTCATAATAGTAGGGTACCACTGTGTACTCATGTGTGCTATCTGGAACCTTATGTCGCTACATCCACCTTAGTTGTATTACTAATTTTAGTCATGCTATCATGAGATGGTAGGGTCTCCATGTCAAATCAATAAACTATAACTAGTTGAATCTAATCCTCCAATATGATATACCTCCAAACTATCAGGGATCACTCATGATGTAATCATACACTCTCAGTGACTCTGATAGTATCTCATTTAAAATCTCTAATAGCCTTGTGCATGTGAAATCCTTGAAGGCCTACACTTGTAAGAGTGTACATGTCATAAGACTAGCTCACTAATATCTATCAAACTTACCTAACTCATAGTATAGATGTGTTAATTTTCTCCTTCCCCATCCATATATTATCAACTTTATCTCTCCATATGCCTAACTATTTGTGCTAGAGGATTCAGGAATACAGTACCCTTTTTATCATGTATGACAATAGTGGTTGTGATGCATAGCATAATCTTTCTCCAAAGAGTTGTCCATCTAGGGATGATTCTCTTTAGATGCACTTAGCCAATTCTTTGTCTCTCTCTGTATGGAGTACCCATATGATACTCAAAATTTTTCATAATCTCTCTATAGGATTTCTATCCTCGAGGTATCACTGTAGGTCCCCAAACTCAAAAGCATAGGATCCAACATGCATCCTACACTGTGACTATTATCTCTCTCACTAGTAGGTGGAAGGAGAATGTAGTGTCATCCCATCTCTCCATCAATACTAACCACATACCTCTAAGTAACCTCACATGTAGTTGATGTGCTACCTAGTATAGTCCTGTATCATTAAGTATCTATACATATTTTGCTCCTAGATCTTGGATATGATCTCTGATACATATCATAACATATGACATGCATTTCTCCTTGATAATTAGTGGATCCTATAGAAACATAAAAAATGATATCTTTCAATCCATCATATCAATTTGATACATCACTTAGTTTGTAGCTCAAAACTAGGTTGGTCTCCTAGGGGACTAGGTTGACTTTCCTAGGAGTAGGTTGACCTCCCCAAGGAATAGGTCAACTTCCCAAGGGACTAGGTCAACCCACCTTTGGATTAGGTGAACATGCCCCTCATACACCCTTGAAGCCTTGTGTACTAGGTTATCCTAATCTAGGACTTGGTCGACCTCCTACTAGAGACACTACAAATTAGTCATATAGCTAGATTCTATGACTATGAAAAGAAAAAATATGTTAAATAATGTAAATATGAGTCTTATGCTTACCTACTCAATCATGACACCATCCAACACATCTTTTTAGAGAGCCTCCATGTACATGGGTTGTAGTGGCTTTGTATTGGAATCTCTCTTCCTTCTTCTTCTCTCCTTCAAGCATAAGGTAAAAAATAAGATTTCAAAACATGTAACTTGGACTTATATAACATTTATTTAGGTTAAATTTTGAATATTTTTTACAAAACCCTAATTTACAAGTATTATATCTATTTACACTTCTTTCAATATCTTTAGTTGTCTAACTCTAATTTCTTCATTGTCATAGGCATTGGAATCATAATTCAATTACCTACTATTATAATATCCTTGGTGCAAGAGCACCTAGGTAGGCTAGCGGTAGACCTATGGTTTCTTAGATGTTTTGGCTTATACTGATCTACATACCTAGATCAATAATAGGATTAACTTGGTTCTAATGTGTGAATGGGTAGGTTGGAAGAACCCAAAATGGTGAAGTTACCCATAGTTGCTCAAAAATTGCTCATTTGGCTTAATAGAGCATTTTGGGTTTTTGAAGGCTAAATAGGGAAAGTAAGTGTTTTAAAGTCCTTATTAGGTTTTTAGTATCCATCTTAGGCATTTTACACATTTTTGGGTCAAATGGATTAAGTTTGAGAAGTAGATATGCAAAATTGCAAAAATTGCTCAATCTTGTAAAAGTTGACATTGACAACTTTTAAAAAATTTCTTGCAAAAAGAGAAACTTATTGCTTAGAGATCTTCAACTACCTAAATAAGTTTGGAATGTTCATATTATTCCTTTATAAGGTCATTTACAGCCTTACCATTTTTTTGGAGGAATTGGATTTTCTATTGTACGCACTGAGAAAGCAACATTTTAATGACAATATAGTATTTTCTGAGTTTTTTTGGCATGTGTAGGGATTAATTTTCTAATTCTAGCTCTATTGGTGTTGGAAGTGTTAGTAGATATCATTTAGAGATTCTTTACTTAGTTCATTTTTTATTTAGCAAGGTCTTCCATGTTTTGATTAATTATTTTGTATTTCAATAGGATATTGTCCTGAGACATGTTGTTTGCACAAATGGGTTTCTAGGGCCACTTCCTACTATAGGCATTGTACAGTTTCTTGGGATTTGGAGCTAGACTCCATGTACTCCATGTTAAATAATGGAGGGCATGTGGAAATCAAAACTATGGTTTTTAAGATGATGCCCTAGGCAAGTCTTTTCAACTTGGGTAGGGATCACAGAGCAAAGAAAGAGCTATGGGGAGGATTGAAAGTGCAGATACTTCAATCCAAGAAAGTGGAAAGTGAGTAAGTGTTCTAGACTAGCCCAAATCCTAAGCAGAAGCTTCAGTGTGTACTCTAAGGAATGAATTTTTTTTTTACATCGGACATAATGTAAACCTTTGAAACCTTGATTTCTAGACTAAAATTATACTTGTACTATATGGACAAGGTGGAAACTCAAGACCTCCAAAATCTTCAAGATCACTAAAAAGGGTATTCATAATGGTAATTTGGTTGGGTACTTGTTAAGGGATTTTGCAAGATATTCATGTTTTTGTGCATTTTGAGGGCTAATCCTTGTATCCCTTTTTCCAAGCATTTGAGTGCATTTACACTTGTGGAGTGCAACTTGATTAGGGTTGTGGCATTGTTTTGGGTTTGGAATCTAGGAGAGAGACCTAGGGCATGTCTAGGTGTCCATTTGATCATGTGTAATAAACAATGAATTTTGTGGCTATGTGTTTATTGATGGTAGTTAATGATTAAGCTTGTACTACCTAGTTGATGTGCATGAGTTGAATTTGTAGGATCTATTGGATAGAACCCTCAAAGGCATAGGGTGTGTAACAACCCTATCTGGTCAAGTGAGTGACCTAAAAAATCCCTATAGAGCTTAGGGTTTGAGAGAGAAAGATTGATTGTAACATCAATGTGAAATAAAAGCAAGTTAAAAACTTGGAAAAAGTGGTGGATGTCTATAGATACTAGGAAATTAGTAGGTGAAACTAGCCTGGTGATTAATGTGGAACTAGCCAAGGAAGTTAATGAATAGACGGAGAAGAATAGGCTCCTTGAAGTAGCCTTAGAAGAGGTGAAAACAAAACTAGAGGAAGTTGTTGATGTAGCAAAGAGAAATGAAGAAGAAGACAATGAAAAGGGTATGGAGGTAGTAGAAGATGATGTAGTCCCTAAACTTGACCATGTCTTGAATGAAGAGCCCTTCTTGAAGGCTATGAAACCCTAGGAGGAAAAGCTTTTGAAGGTGTGCCACTTTTTAGTGGAAAGATGGACATAGATGCAGTCATGTATTAGATAGATGGAATGTAGAACCATTTTGAGTGTGAAGGGTTATTAGAGGCACAAAAGGTTAAAGTGGCTAAGTCAACACTCAAAGGTTCAACTCTAACATGGTGGAAATATGTACCAGATGAGAGAGTCAGCATTGGTAAGACACCTATATCTAATTGGAATGCTATGGTTACTAAAGTGAAGGAGAACTTATTGCATAAAGGCTTTGAGATCCAACTTCACAAAAGAAAAAAATGACTAAAGCAAAAAGACCTAGATGTAACCTACTATACTGAATAATTTCAGAGGCTATGTCTAAGATCCCAAAAGTAAGAAGAAGATCCAATCATGGTGGCTAGATATTTGAGTGGTTTGAAGTGGAATATACAAGAGAACTTTAGTTTTTGGGCACCTACCACTATCCAAAGGTGTCATCAGCTAGCTCTAAAAGTGGAGGAAAATAACAAAAGGATAGGGGATTCCAACTTAAAAGATAGAGGAAAGGGAAGAAATCAAAGAGGACAAAGAGGAGGCGACCAAGGTAGAGGTAATGAGAAGAAGAATCAAGGTGAGAACAAGCTCATAGAGAAAACTAGTGACAACTCCTCAAGAGGTGGTTATAACAGAGGAACAGGTAATCAAGGAGTATTTAATAGGAGAAGAGGATCAGATTGATCCAAACCATACTTTGCAAGTATGAAATGTTATAACTATGGTTACTTGGGTCATCCAGCCTATAGATGCTCAAAGAAACTATCTTCCTTACACTATGACAAAAGGATAACATATATGCAAGAGAACAACTCTAGCAAGGAATCTGATGTGGACCACATTGAATCTGAAAAAAGTGAGAATATCATGTTTAGGAGAGTGCTTGTCAAACAACTAGCTCCTGATGAACCTAGACATATAACAACCTTATTTACAATAAAATGCCAAATCCTAAGAAAAGTATGCAAAGTGGTTGTTGATCTAGGGTCCACTGATAATGTGATATCAGAGGAGAATATTACTAAACTAAAATTGGAGAAGATTCCTCATGAAAACCCTTAAAAGTTACTTGTCTTAACAAGGGGCAGAGCATCTTGGTGAATGAGAAAACTTGGGTAGATTTTTCCATAGAAGGATACAAGGATAGATTGTTGTGTGATTTGTTCCCATGGATGCTTGCCACCTTTTGGTAGGTAGGCCTTGGAAATTTGATAGGGTGGTTTTGTATAAAGTAAGGACTAATGCCATAACTTTCAAAAAGGAAGATAAGTCCTTTAAAATTTAATATTTTTTGGAAGGGGATGAAACACAATCTAAAGTACCTAGTGTATTTTTTTGTAGTGGAAGACAATTTGTTAAAGATCTAAGAGATGAGGAATGTCATAGTTCTGTAGTAGTATTGAAGTCTAAAGAAAAATAAAGTGTAGTTGAGGAACCCTTACCAATTGATGTCTAAAATTTGCTTGGAAATTAAAAGGAAATAGTGAGTGATGGTACTTTAGCTACCTTACCTCCTACAAGGTTTATAGGTCATAAAACTAACTTTGTTTTAGGTGCCTCCTTTCCAAATAAAGCAACATACAAGCTCGGTCTAGATCAGAACTTAGAAGTGGCAAGACAAGTCCAAGAATTGATGGATCAAGGTCTGATACAAAAGAGGATAAGGCCATGTGCAGTCCCTATTGTGTTGGAATCTAAGAAAGTGGGGAAATGGAGATTATGTATGGACTTAAGAGCTATCAATAGGATCACAATCAGGTATAGGTTTCCCATACCTAGGATTAAGGACCTTATGGATTGTCTTGGAGGGGCTAAAAAATTCACTAACTTGTATTTGAAGAGTAGTTATCACTGAATTAGGATAAAGGAGGGAGATGAATGGAAAACAACATTTAAGATTCCTGGTGGTCTTTATGAATGGTCTGTAATGCCATTTGGTCTTTCCAATGCTCCTAGAACATTCATGAGGCTCATGAATGAAGTGATCAAGGACTTCATAAGAAAATTTGTGGTGGTATACTTAGATGATATAATCATCTATAGAAAGACTAACGAGGACCATATCAAGCATGTTGAGGCAGTTTTAAAAAGAATTCATTAAGAGAAGCTAGTCGTCAACCTTGAGAAGTGTGCTTTCTTCAAACAAAAACTTGTGTACCTAGGCCTTGTGGTGCCTCAAGGAACATTAAAGATATACAAGGAGAAGGTTTTTGCTATACTAAATTTTCCAACACCTACCGCATCTACTAAGGTAGGAAGTTTTTATGGATTATCCCAATTCTATAGGAAACTCATTAGGAATTTCAGTGGTATTTATGCACCTTTGCTTGATACTATAAAGGGTTGAGTCAAGACTAAGTTTAAGTGGACTTTAGAAGCTAAGAAGTCATTTGATATGTTGAAGAAACAAATAGCCACTCAACCTATCCTACAATTGCATAGTTTAGAAAAATTGTTTGCAATAGAATGTGATGCAAGTGGCTTAGTAGTAGGTGGGGTTTTGAGTCAAGAAGGTAGGCTAGTAGCCTTCTATAGTGAAAAAATTAATGAGGCTAAGAAGAAGTATACATCCTATGACTTAGAGCTCAATGTCTTAGTTCAGTGTCTTAGGAAGTGGAGATACTATTTGTTTCCCAAAGAATTTGTTGTGTTTATAGATAATAAATCTCTTAGCTACATCAACACTCAAGAGATGTTGAACAACATAATTGGAAGCCTTCACCTTCACAATCAAGCACAAGAAGGGGCAGTTGAACAAAGTGGCAGATGCACTAAGTAGAAGGGTCATGATAGTTCAAGAGATTTAGCCCCAAAGCATTAGGATAGAGAGTTTTGACAACCTCTACAAGGAAGATGAGGACCTTGCTGAAGCTTACAATGTATGCAATGATTTTGAGAATCATTTTCATAGAAAATTTTTAGAATATACTTTGCAAAATGGGTTTCTATTCAAGGGTAACCAGTTGTGTGTGCCAAAGGATTCAATGAGAGAGAACCTAATACAAGAGAAACACAATGCCATCTTCAATGGACATTTTGGTGTGAGAAAAACCTTAGAATTGGTGCAAAGGTTTTATTAGTGGCCTAAGCTAGTGAAGGATGTGACTAAATATGTGGAGCATTGTATGCTATGCATGAAAGCCAAAAGAGGAATGAGCGAGGTAGGTCTTTATCTACCTTTACCAATTCCAAATAGGCCATGGGATTGTATAGGTATGGATTTTACTATAGGCTTACCCAAAACCAAGCAAGCATATGATAGCATTTATGTTGTTGGGAGATTTAGAAATATGGGGCATTTCATCCCATGTGGGATAACTAATGATGTATGTCATATTCCCCATCTATTTTTCAAACAAGTTTTGAGGATCAATGGACTTGCATTAAGCATAGTGTCAGATAGGGATGTCAAATTTATGAGCCATTTTTGAAAAACTTTGTGGAGAAAGCTTGGCACAAACATTTCTTTTGGTTCAGCTTACCATCCCCAAATTGATGGTCAAATTGAAGTGGGTAACAGGACCTTAGGTAACTTTCTTAAGTGCATAACTAAGGAATATGTTCAGAATTGGGATATTGTCATCTCACAAGAAGAATATGTTTACAATGATAGCATGAATAGGAATACTGGCAAGCATCCTTTTAAAAAAATTTATGAAACGCATCAAGGGTGTGTATGTGAATTGCATTATCTTGGAGACATGGATCATAGAAGTGGTCAAGTTGAAGATTTTATTCAAACCATGAAAGAGATTTAGGAGCAAGTCAAGAAAACCATCCAAGCTAGCACACAAAAACTAAAAGACAAAGTGCATAAAAAGAGAAAATATGTTCAATTTGTTTCTAGTGACTATTTAATGGTCCATCTGAATAAAGAAAGGATTAAAAAGGGGGTTCCTAAAAAGCTACAAATGCAGAGGGTAGGACCTTACAAAATCTTGGAAAAGTTTTTAATGTATACGACTTGGTGGTGTTCAAAGGAATATTACCTAAGATCAATCTAGATATTCAAGATGAAATTGAACCTACTGCAATACCTAGTGTCAGCAAGTTGGAGGCAGAGAATGTGTTAAACTCTAGAGTGACGAAGTCTACACGGCACAAGGTATATATGGAGCACCTCATCCAATGGAAGGGAAATCCTACTTTAGAGGCTACTTGGGTTTCTAAAATAGAGTTCAACAAGTTTGGCATTCCCATGGACATGTTTCCATTAGATATAACTTAGTTTTTTTTAATGGGGGAGTATGGTGTAGGAACACCTAGGTAGGCTAGTGTTAGACCTAGGGCTTCTTAAATAGATTTTAGTGATGCTAGCCAAAAAAATAGATCAATAATAGGACTAACTTGGTCCTAAGGTGTGGATGGGTAGGTTGGAAGAACCCAAAATGGTAAAGTTGCCCATAGTTGCTCAAAAATTTCTCATTTGGCTTAATAGAGCATTTTGTGGTTTTGAAGGCTAAATAGGAAAAGTAAGTGTTTTAAGGTCCTTATTAGGTTTTTAGTATCCATATAAGAAGTAATTTTGCATATTTTGTGATCAAATGGAGCAAGTTTGAGAAGTAGATACTCGAAATTTAAAAAACTACTCAATCTTGCTAAAGTTGTCATTGACAACTTTTTGACAATTACTTGCAAAAAAGAGCAACTCTTTACTTAGAGCTCTTCAAGTACCTAAATAATTTTGGAATGTTCATGTTATGAATTTATAAAGTAATTTCCAACCTTTTTATTGGGTTCAAGAAATTGGATGTTCTATTGTATGGACTGAGAAAGCAACATTTTGATGATAGTTTAGTATTTTTTGGGTTTTTTGGCATGTGTACAGATTAGTTTTCTAAGTTTTGGATCTTTTGGTGTTGGAAGAATTAGTAGATGTCACTTAGAGATTTTTTACTTAGTTCATTTTTTATTTACCAAGGTTTTGTGTATTTAGATTAATTACTTTGTATTTCAATAGCCTGTTATCCTAAGATAGGTTATTTGCACACATGGGGTTCTAGGTTCACTTCCCACCATAGGAATTATACCGTTTCTTGGAATTTGGAAATATACTCCATGTAGAATAATGGAGGGCCCATGGAAAGCATAGTTGTGGTTTTTGAGGTGATGCCCTAGGCAAGTCTTTTCAACTTGGTTGGGGATCACAGAGTAGAGAAATAGCTATTAACAGGATTGAAAGTGTAGATACTTCATTCCAAGCATGTGAAAAGTGAGGAAGTGTTGTGGAATAGCCCCAATCCTTAGGAGAATATTTGGTGTGTACTCCAAAGAATGAAAAATGAGTTTTTGTGTCAAACAACATGGAAATCCTTGAAACCTTGATTTCTAGGCTAAAATTGTGCTCGTATTGTATGAACAAGTTGGGAACTCTAGACATCAAAAGTCTTCAAGATTGCTAAAATGGGTATTGGAAATGGTATTTTTTTGGGTACTTTTTAAGGGATTCTTCTAGATATTAAGGTTTTCAACTGCATTTGGAGGACTAATCCTTATTGCCTTTTTCCAAACATTTGAGCACATTTACACTTGTGGATTACAACTTGATTAGGGTTGTGGCATTATTTTGGGTTTGGAATCTAAGAGAGAGACCTAAGGCATTCCTAGGTGTCCATTTAATCATGTAGAAGATCCAATGAGGTTTGGGGCTATGTGTTTGTTGATTAGAGTTGACGAGTAAGCTTGTACTACCTAGTTGATGTGCACTAGTTAAATGAGAAGGATCTATTGGATAGAATCCTTAGAGGCATAGGGTGTTAAAAGCCATATTTGGTCAAGTAAATTACCTAAGAAGACCCTACATAGCTTGTGGTTTGAGAGAGAAATATTGGTTGTCACATCAATCCTCTTGAAATATTCAAAGTCAATCTAGAAACATTTTGAGGGCTTCTTTTCATCACTTCCTATTCATAGTTTGTTGTGTTTAATGTGATCCCTTGTTTCACTTTTTCTAATGAGAAAACCAAAACAAGAAGGGGCATGGCTATCTACAAGGTTCACTATCCTTCTATAGTAAGTCCTAGGTGATTTTAGATTATCAATGACTTATAGTTTTGTAGGATGAGGTTACTAATATTTTCTTGCAGTATTTGTACATGTGGACTTTGTTATATCCTTTTTACAAGTTATGATTATGTTTTCAAGATTATATTAACTTTCATATGTATGTAGGGTCATATCCCACTAAAGTGGGGCCTAAATGTATTGTCTTGAATTAAACACACTTCATTTTAAGACATTCTATATCCTCTTTAGTGTATTTTGCATTTCACATTCATATCTTTAGCACACACTTCACATATTTTCTCTTCTTTCTCTTAGGTGAAACTGAGGTAGGATCTAATTGATCCTCCTTGATTTCCTTCAACAATTAAATTAGGACCTAATATATGAATATCAACTCTACCTATGATCCCAAAACCCTAGATTAGATATCTAGGTGATAGTCTAAAGTACATACTTCATCACCGAACCTCTACTATTCTAGAATATGTACAAGAAGAGCCTAAAGGTTAGCCTTATGGATTAGGTAGACCTAGGTCAACCTAGGTTGACTTGGATCAGACTAAGTCAACCCTAGTTGACCTAGTCAAAACTATGTTGACCCACATCAACCTGGCTCCAATGCTTTTGGTGATTTTTGCTTGTAGTTGTTTAACACTCCCATTCAAATCCATCTTGCATAGTCAGCCCTAATGGTGTAATTTCTGATTATTTTGAAAACTCACTATAAAAAGGCATCTAATCCCTCATTTGAACATAACATGACATATAACATGGTATGAGAGGAGTAAGGAGAAAGCAAGTATAGACACCCCAATCTAACTTAGAGAAATTGCAAGGTGGAAATAAAGGTTGGTTTCTTATTCTTCATTGTAAGTGAGGCTATCATTCTTCAATCAAGAATTCAAAGCTGAATATATCAAACAAGGAGTTGCAAAGGGATCTTGAAGATGGTTAGATTACTTTATCCTTGGGGATTGGTGTGATTTCTACACCATTCTTCAGATGCAATTCTTTACAACTTCATATATTTACATACATGCACACTTACATAATATATTACTTGTTTGATATATATTAAATAAATATCACTACTTATCTAATGTATTTTCCAAGATCATATATCCCTTGTTTGATATTGTTGTCAAATTTTTTTGGGAGTGATAGGGGTAGCACATACTGCAAAAATTGTCAACTGACCATTTCATTCTTTTCTAACATAATATAATGAAAATTGAATGTAGTTTCACAAATATATTGTAAATACAAAAGAGCATGACTTACCTTGATGAAGGTATGTCAATCATGCATTTTCAACCCTAGGCCAAATTCACTTTTCTTTGATATGAGATTTCTTATATTCATAGGAAATCTTGTAGCAAATTGAATTTTTTTTATGACTTATTTTATGGAATTACTTTTCTGGTCCATTAATAACCAAGGAAGGACACTTGCATTAATCCAATCTCCATTCCTATTTGATTCAGTGATATTTTTCATTGCATGATTGGAATTGTAATTGTTACTACAAATTTTGGTAAGTTTTTCTTTGTCATGTCTTCGACCCAATATGTTCCACTGTGTCTCTATTACATTCTTTCCTATATGCATAATATCAAACAAATACACAATTTGTATGTGCTTGTAGTAGGGTAGCCTACTAAATTCTTTGGGACAACATTTTATTCCCTTTGGAAGGTGGTCCATAATAATGCCTTGACAACCCGAAATTCTATTATATTCCAACTACCATAGGTAAGGTTTCATTCTTTGTGGCTTTGATGTAGTCTATTCTTCCCCATTGAAATGATATTCATTGAGAAAGTGCCCATTCTCATCAAAAAAATTCTTTCTTAAACTTTTGGAATGATGAGATTTTATCTTTGGACCATAGACTGGACATGCAAATTATCCCTTTATTTGAAGACCTACAAGACAATGATACAATTGAATTAAATATGTTCATTTTTGTAATTCATATTATTGCATACAACTAGATTTCAACATAACATTCCACAAAAATGTGTCAACCCTAGGGCATCATGAATTGTCCACACAAGCATTGCATGGAATTGAAATTATTTTTGTCCAATTGGTCTACATAAATCATCGATAGTGAAACCATTACATAACACCAATAATTCATCGACAAGAGGTGCAATATATACATTCATATCTTTCACTTGGTACTTACCTAGTTGAATGAACAAAATTAGTTAATTATTGTGGTCATTTTACTCCAAGACTTATAATTACATATGTGTAATAATTAAATAATAATATACTTGGAACAATCATTGCTAACATAATGTGCTCCCTCTTTATTGACATCCATGGAGGAACATTATTGTTGATAAAAAAAATAGGCCACACCAAGTAAACGGATCTAATCTCTCCAAATGGATTGACACCATCAGCTGCAAAGGAAATCATGAGATTTTGAGATTCTTCTTTAAAGTGTGACCACTTTTCCACTATGACCATAAGTGTTGAACCATCCGTAGGCATTTGAATAATGTCATCTCAACATCTATTGTGTGCATAGTAATCCATAAATTGTGTCAAGCTACTACACTTGAATAAACACTTAAGACATGGAATAATGAGAATGTAATGAAGAACCTTGCGAGGCACCATTTTTGTCACTTGATCATCTTGATGTTTTCCCATATGATATTCAAGGCATTTTATTTCATTTTTTTGCGTTCCTTATGATAAATTACATGATCTATAGGACAAGCGTCTATTGATTGATACTCCATTCCAATATATTTAATAGAGGCACATAATTCTTGGTATGAGTGAGGGAGAATATTTTATGGTAATAAAAAATAGTCACCTATCAATCTACAACAAAAAATATAGTTCATTAGTATAAACAATCTTAATGGTACATATTTCACCTTTTATATACTATAATGACATATATCACAAACCTTAGCATATGTGACATTGTTATGTTGGATAAACCATTCATAACCTTCAAATTTACCAACAACAATAAAACATAGAGAAGAGTTGATTGGTATCCTTCGTAAAGCGTCATGTTTTCCTTCTCAAGTCGAGGTATATCATGGATGGCCTTAATGTCACCCTCATCATAAACATCATCATTGTCATCTCTTTATATTTATTATTACTTTAATCCCTTGAAATGGCTTCAACTAGTTTGAGAGATCACGACATGTTGGATGGTTCCTAGAATTTTGGTTCCTGGAAGGCTATTCTTTCTTTATTAATGTTGGAAGAGAATAGTATTAAGGATTATGTTACCAATGTTGTAGTTGTACTTACATATGTGAAATGTCTTGCAACATACAAGAAGGATGAGGCTAAGCAATGGAGGATAATCCTTGATGGTGTCAAGGATCATATTTTTCCACATATCTCGAAGCTAGATACAACGAAGAAGATATGGGATGTCATTTTGAATCTATACTAGAATCCTACCACCATGTTAGTTAACAATTTATTCTCCTATTAGATTTTATAATTTGTCCTCTTTGATACTCAATGTTTGAAGAGAAAAAAGATGTTAACCATCAACTAGGTCAGTATGTGTATTCTATCACTACCTTCTAAATTGACTAGGTACAACTCCCTATGATTTGCAATGATATGAAATGAATATGTTTTTATCAAATCAAAATTTTTGACATTATAAGCTCTTAACTTGAGAATAGTAAAGGATAGTCAAAATATTTGTAGGTACAAATAATTTAGGAAAAATAAATTTTGGACAACCTATCACACCGAATGGAATGATTGTAATAGAATATCTTGATATTTCCTAACTCTTACATTTGTTCTAAATACAGTGTTAGTCATCTAAATGTGGAGAGCAATAGAAAAAGATATGCATATGGGGGAAAATTGAATTGCTTTGACTACTAGACTTTATCGATTCATACACATCTATTCTTCATTTCCCAATTAAAACTATCTAACATGATATGAAATTAAAAAGAGAAGAATTAGAATCATATATGAAGAAAGTAAATAGAATCACCTTTGCTATGAATATCAAAATGAAATGGAATCCATATAATTATCATAGAATTGCATATAATTGTCCTACTACTCTCAATGCAGAACTACTCTATGCATGGGCTACAAAATATGACAAAAGAATAGGGTAAATAGAATTATAGATAAATTTACCATCAAGTTGTTTGACCTTCGTATTGTCAAATAAGGTTACATTTATAGTTTTTTTTTGTCCTTTCTTATTTTCAGCAAAGAAATAGTCACATAATAGAAAAGAAAATGAGAATAAAATATAAAATTGTCAAATTTGCATCATAATATGAACATGTGGTATTCCCTTTAATAATGATTTTTTATCTATGTTGTTTCCTAAAAATAGGCAATGACTATTTAGCTTCCTACAATCTCCAAAAAATCCTGTAGAACATCATTTATCATTCATCTCCTATTGTTTCACGCCAAACCCATGCATTTTATATTAAAATGGTCACTACATTTTCAAATTCTTATCATTGATCTTAGATCAATGATCATGATTAAAATGTTATGACCTTCCTTCATAACTTCTTATGCAGGTGCCTCCATATATATGTGTCTTCTTATAGTTTTGTTTCTATAACATTTTTCCTAACAACTTTACATAGCGAGATAGTGACAAACATAGATCCATTTTGATCTGACATTGTTCATTTAAAGCTTTTAACTCATTGAAGTTTCCTTTGCATCATGGGTCTATCTCTTCCATGTGTTCAATCATCATTACTTCACTATGATAATTATTTTGACAATTTTTCATAGCAAGATGGAGACAAACATAGATTCATTTTGATCCAAGGACAGTAGCAAAAGGTATTAATTTTATATTTGCTTTACAATGTGTGGGTCCACTTCCAAATAGATACATCATGTCAGATAGATGGCAGAATTTTTGTTGACTGAAGAACCTGACATATGACTCCACTTTGTGAAATGTGTTGGCCCATAGGACACATGTTCGTCCATTGCTATGTCGCTATGAATAATGGCCAACCAACTTTTTATAATGACATAATGACAATCATAGATCTTGTAAGATCTGACAATTGAATATATCTACTTTTCTATTTAATATTTAAATGGGATCTAATCTAACAAGTAAGCATTTGGAATTTTCAATTAGCCAATAGCATGCATTCTTTTTTTCAATTGACTTTTCAACCTTGCATGTATTAAATATTAACTGTTGATTTCATTTCAACTAATATCTTTGTCACCTTTGACTTGGTTCTTTCACCATTTTTCCATTTTGAATGCTCACTCTATATAATAATCAACCGATCTTTTGTTTGACTTGTGCTTGTACTTGTGATTTGTATATCAATCTCTAGTCTTAGTCTTCAATGTTTCTACTATATTTTTTTTGTATATGTCTATGATCTCTTCAAATGTATACCTCTTTAGATATAAACCTTTGAACATGTAGTTAGAAACTCTTAGGAATTTAGAAATGCTTTCATGAATAACTACTTCATAGAATGAATCTTTTTCTTCGCCATGATTTAGAACAAGGAAATGTGATTTAGTAAAATATCCAAACCTTCTCCTCATCAAGATAATGCATCACAAACTCCCCAAACCCTAATCACCTAGCTTTTGACTGATGCATTGCACATGTGATTTCCCACATTAGGTTAACTCAAAGGAATGATGAAAAGAAAGGTCATCCCATAGGAAATATAGACTAAGACTCAAGACATTGACATTTTAAGTTGACTCAAAACCATGGAGCAAAGATATGGACAGAAACTTGGGCAACACACTAATAGAAAGATGATTCTCAAAGGGAAGTTTAAGATTTCCTAGATGAACCTATGAGAAGACATCACAAGTTACTTCACTATGCTTAGAATTGTTAGGGATGAGTTAGCAGTTGTTGGAGAGAACCCCAGTGAGAATAGCCCTAAATGGGTTCACTAAGAAGTGGGGTGTCTTTGTTCAAATTATCAGTGGACAAGACACTTCACTGATTTGGGATCTGAACATTCAAATTTTTTTGGACCAATATAGAGAAAATATCTAAGAGGATATGAGTACTATGTTACTTTTATTGATAATTTCTCCAGAAAGCCCTAAATATACTTCTTGAAGACCCATAATGAGGTTTGTAGTCACTTTGAAGAGTTCAAGGATCTTGAGGAAAACATGACAAGAAGGAAGATAAAGGTTCTTTGATTAGACAATGGAGGCAATTACAAAGGAAACATCTTCCAAGAGTTATGTACTTCGGAATGAATCAATAGAGAGAAGACTATTCCTTACAATTGATAGTAGAATAGTTTTGTTGAGAGGAAAAGTTGTTGTGTATTGAAGGTAGCAAGGGCTATAACCAGGACATGCCCCACTACTTATGGGTAGAGGTGTGTAGTACAATAGTTTACATTTAGAATAGGGTTCCACACAAGGTGCTAGGGAAAATGACACCAAAGGGAGATTATATAGGGAAGAAGCTAGATGTTGGTCACTTCAAGATATTTGGGAGTTTGGCATATTATCATACTTGAAACGATACATGTATGAAATTAGAAAAAATTATAGAGAGAGGGTACCTTCTTGGTTACATTTAAACCTCAAAGGCATATAGTATTTTTATCCTTGGGACCAAAAGAATTATTTCTTGACATGGTGTCAAGTTCATGAAGGACAAGGCATTTAGAAGGTCTAGATATTTTCTAGTAGATTATCAGAGTGAGGAGCTCGTAAAATATCTAAGACCAAGCCAGGGGCAACAAAGCTCAAATATATTTACAAGTACAAGTATAGGATTTGTTGGTCAAGGTTCATAGAATATGGAGTAGCTAGTGCAAAAGAAAATACATCAAGAGGACATAAACGTTGACATTTCAACCTCTATTGTTGATAGTACGAGCCATGAGGTTCAAGATGCACAAAGGGATACTCAGGACTTTGTTGTAGCTCCTAGGAAGAGTACTAGAGAGTAGAGACAACTGGCCAAGTTCAATGACTATGTGGCATTGGTTAGTTAGGTGGTAGATAGTAAGCCTTTTAGCTATTAGCAGGTTGGAGAGCTTCAGGTATGGTGAGATTCTATGGCTGAAAAATATTCCTCAATAAGGCAGAATCATGTGTGGAAGCTAATGCCTAGACCAACAGATAGAGCATTGGTTGGATCAGTTTATATCTATTAGATAAAACATGATGCAAATAGTAGCATCAAGAAATGTAAGGCAAGGTTTGTGGCAAAGGGGTTCTCTTAGAAGGAGGGAATAGACTACAAAGAAATATTTGTTGCAATGGATAGGTATACTTATATACAAGATATGATCTCATTTGCACAATATATGAGATGGAAAATTCATCAAATGTATTTCAAGACAATATTCCTTAATGGTTGGTTGAAGGAGGTATATATAGAAAAACCAAAAGGCTTTGTAGCAAACAACAAAGAAACTCATGTGTGAAGATTGAAGAGAGCCTTTTGCAAACTGAAGTAGACTCCTAAAGCATGCTATGAGTGCATTAATACATACTAGCAGGAAATAGTCAATGTGAAGAGTCAAGCAGATGCTAACCTCTAATACTTGGTGGTTGTGAGTGAGGTTTTCACTCTTATTCTTTATGTGGACAACCTATTTCTTACATGTTCATTAGGCCTTATAGAGGATTACAAGAGGGACCTTGCAAAAGAGTTTGAGATGATGGATTTGGGACTTATGCACTACTTTCTAGGCATGGAAGTGTGGCAGATAGATTCAAATATTTTTCTTGCTTAAGGGAAATATTACATTGAAATCTTGAAGAGATTTAGGATGGATGATTGCAAAGCCATATCTACACCCATGGTCAAGAAATGGAGGAAGGTAGATACATCTAAGTAAAAATATGTAGATCCCACCTTGCATAGGTAGTTGATTGGTTCACTTATGTATTTGGTCAAAACCAATCCAGATATAGCATTTATAGTAAACTTTCTTAGTCAGCTTATGGTTGAACCAAAGAGAATGCATTGGACAATGGCCAAGTATGTGCTACGTTACTAACATAGTATAGTTGAGTATGGGATCAAAATATGTTTGACTTGAAGGAATTAGGTTGATAGGCTATATTGATGCAAATTGGGAAGTACAATAGACAAAAGGGAGAACATTACGGTTTTGTTTTAGTTTGGGATTAGGAGTTGTATCTTGATTCAGTGGGAAGAAAAATTCTATGGATCTAAGTTCACTAGAAACATAATACATAGCAGCTAGCATGATGGCATATGAACCTATATGGCTTACAAAGTTTTTAGTGGTCTTATTTGATCAAAAGGTTGAGACTACTATGCTACATTGTAACAATCAAATTTGCATCAAGTTATTTGAGAATCCAGTGTTTCATGATAGTTGGATAAAAGTAAAAAGCAGTGTCACCTTTCAGGCTGACTTATCAGAACAACTGAACTTGAGTATTTCTATTTAAAAATCTATTTTATGCAAACATATGATCTAGATAAAATTATTCTAATTAAGTTATATATGGGCTCACACTTTCCCCATTGGAAATATCTATTAAATATATGTTTTATACTAATTTGTACCCAATTACTAAAGAAATACAATTATTTTAGAAAAGTGGCATTTCAATAACTCTTACTAGTTTTTATGGTATTCTTTTAATAACATATAAACACCATTTTATAGAGCTCATAGTCAAGAATATTCTCATATAGATTTTATAGTGTTTTAATTGGATATAGTATATTGTAGTTACAAAATTCTATAGGCTTGTATTTTAACACTCGAAAAGATGTCAATTTTGAGAAAGAAAAAAATAAACAACTAAAAATTACATGATGTTCTAGATGAGAGAATCCTCTTTTAGAATGTATAATTTTTATCCTGGTTAGAATAGATTTGTTTTTAAAAATGTGGTGGGAGATGAGAACTATTGATCTCAACTGAGTTGAAATTTTGATCATTATAAAAGAGAAAATACAGGTCTAAAGCTGATTTTTATTTTTGATTGTTCTAGCTATATATATTATCTATAACATAGATTGAGATCAAAGGGAAATAAATTTATTCCCATGTAGTTTTGTGGTGGGAACTAGACCCCTCATTTTCAACATTTTTCAATAGCTAAAAAATTATCTATAAAAATTAGGAAAATATATCAGTTCTTATTCCAAATAATTATTAAAATTTATAATCCTAAACTTCATCCAATTATACACATTTCATTAGTTTACTTCATTTTCAAATTCAAAATAATAATACCAATTTTATTGCATTGAAGGTGAACAATTATACTTTCATTAGCCTTTTCCTAAGTTATAAAAGGGTGACATGGGTTTGTGCTTTTACCTATGTCTAAACATATAGACATCCTATATCACTTCACTAGAGATTGTGTATAACGAGGGGTTATCAAGCTATATCACATACTGATATAGTATCAAGTAGCAGACATTTTAACTAAGGCATTGGGGAAGACAAAATTAATCTTCTTCAGAGATAAGTTAGGTGTCATGTAGAACAAATTCCTTGGTAAGAGGGAGTGTTAGTTTTGTTATCTTGGACAATTTTTCATCCACATGTATTATTTAGTAAATAGTTATTTTAGGAGTTGATTAGTTAGAGTGGGGATAATTATTTATTAAATAATTGACTCATTTTAGAAGAATTTAGAAGCCAACTTGATTAGTGTTGTTAATTTGTTTTTTCTCTCATCTGTTGATTGATAATCAATCTTAGTTGTTCGTTTTCCCTCACTACTAGTATATAACTGGGTCAGGCGTGCATTTGGAGAATACAAGTTGGAGAATTATTTGCAATACTAACAAATGAATTTGTAGTGATAGAAAATAGTATTGCAGTGTTAGTAAGGGCACATTGATAGCATCGGGGATACAAGTGAAGGAAGAAATTGGGAGGTTGTCAAAGTTTTGCCAATAAGAGGCAAGGAATTTTATATATCTTGATTTGTTGAAGTTAATATAATTCCTCATCTATAGAACTAGTTTTCCCTTAGGGATTTTTCCATCAATGATTTGCTGGAAAATATTATGTCATTATGTTACTTATTTCTTTCTATTTTTATTAGTGAAGTTGTAGTTGTGATATTTTTTGATATTAGCTATGAATTAATTTTTGATAGTTAAATAATTATTTAAGATAGGAGATTGATAATCAGTGACTACAATAGAAATTTTCACATGTTGGTTAGTGCTCATTGGATTAGCTCATTCGATTCTTCCCATGTGGAATTTTTTGGTTACAAATTATTGATATGATCTTTGTGAGCTTAGGTGGTTGCTAGGACTAGTTCATGTTTTTGTAGTTTTATTGTTGTTGGTTAGTAGTTTTTAGTTTTTTTTGTTCTCAATAGTAAGGTGTCACTACTTATGACCCTATCTCTTTGTCTTTGGGTTTGATGTTGATTTGGTAAGGGTTCAAGCCCTGTGCTTCATTACTTATTCAGAAATATTTATTTTTTATTAATGGTGTGAGAGACTTTACATTCTTTGCAATACAATATGAATGTGATCTTCATTGTAGCCCGAAGAAAAATATTATAAATTAATTTCTAAATAAATATTTTGCACCAAAGCTAGGTGAACTTCATCCTTTTCTACATCTTCATTTTTTCTTTTTTTCTTTTTTTTTTTGTGTTTCCAAAACCTAGCAGTATATATCACTTTCAAACATATTTCATAGCTATGAGAGGTCATATCCATATAGGAAAGAACCATTGAAATAAAAAAATAGCACCATCAAAAATAGAATTGGATGTGATCAAGCATTTTTATTAAATATTGAGGCCAACTTAGTTTTAATTCATGAGTATACTTCCAATCTATTTAAATTTTTGAGGTTCTAAGATGCACTAAAAATAATCATTACACTTGAAGAAGTGTAAATTCCTTGTAATTTTCATAATTCATATATAATTTTTTCTCCAATAATTTAACTTCATATCTAGAATTCAAATTCAAATTATTAGTCCCTGCGAAGGCATACTATTGCATCCATTAGATACAATAGTACTTTTTAGATCAATAAATCAGATTAAAGAATTTTTTAATCATATCTACATGTACTATAGTTTAAAATATTTTTTTCTATTAAATTGATATTAAAAAAATTAATTATTTGTTTTCTTATTGGCTTACAACATATTGAGCAAGGAGTAAAATTATTTTTGTCATTCAAAAATCTAGATTTTTCACTCTCCATTTTTTTTTGGCATTAATTACAACTTGACACATATATCAATCACACTATGGTGCATTAGTTGTAGCTCATGAAAAAGCTTTAAGTTTCCCCATTATTTTAGGTGAGTTGAATGCTCAGACTAAAATATGGAATATGCCAAGCATCATGTGTTTTTAGCCTCCAAAAAGGTTAAATGGCTTAGGCTTGGTGAATTTTAATTGATCTCACATATGACCAAGTGTGATTTGGACAAGATAAATTATTTTTTCTTTAACAAAATACATTAATGTTTTAAGGTATAATTTAAATTTTATATGTTTGATGTATATTATAAAATATATAACCCTTTTTTTTATGGAGGGTTCAAATCTATGAGGAACGAGGCCTGCGAGCTACCAACGAGCGAAGGCCACCGCTTAGATTTAGGAACCCAATACAGGTAACTTTTATGTACTATAGTAGACTAAATAGAAAAATATACAATAATTACATTTATAAATGGTATAGTCTAATTTTTAATGAAGAATTTAATGTCTTCAATCTAATGAAAAAATTTATTGTTAATGTTGATTTTATCTTTTTAAGTACTTCAATATACTAATTATTTTCTCCAAATACACTTTTCTTAGTATTTGAATTATAACAATTTTAAAAACTAATAATACTCTTTATTTATATTTGAACTAATTTAACTACAATTTTATGTATATTCTATTTTTTAAAAAATTATATAGTAATTGAATGTCTAATTTATTCAATTTTAACTTTGATTCTAAAATGAGTTTGAAATTTATTCACTCTCCCTATCCATCTTCCTTTCTATTTCCAAATCATTTTACACCCTATATATCCACCTATCTCCTTTATATCTATGTCTCCCTTCCTAGATCTCTATATCTATCTTTAAACTTAATTTATCTCCATTTCTTACCCTATCTCTATATTTTTTTCTCCTCATCTCTTCACCTCTTTATGTACCGTTTATTTTGAATTTTATATTTAGATTATTCTTCTCTAATTCTCCCCCTCTCTCTTTCTATATTTTTATCTATTTATCTTTGTATTCCTGTCTACTTTGTAACCCTATATTTTCCTCTCCTCTCCATATTCCTTCTCACCCATCTCTATCTCCTTACCTATCTCCCCCTCTTACTAAACATGTTCACAATGAAACCTAATTATCTCATTGATTTAGAGAATTAGTTGCAATGATGATCAGATCCTTATAATATGCAAAACAATCATTTCAAAAATATAAAATAACATTTCAATTATTTAAATTCATATTTAGAGTGTAATAAATAAATTATTTACTATTAGTTACCTCTCTCTCCATATACACCAACTTCCCTTCCACTCTAACTATTGACAGGAACTTTGACATTGTTTCATACATAGAAGCTGTTTCATTTCCCTAAAAATATAATTGCACATATAGTTATATATAGAACTAATCATAATTAAACTAAATTTTGATTTGTTTCCGAAACACCTATTAGTTGTATCAAGTTATACAAATTGGCCTGATGGTACACGAAGCTAATACGTCCCTAAGTCGTCATGGCGCGTCAAAGGGAATACCGTTTAACGTGGACAGACAGCACTCACGTATAGGGCCTGCCACAATACCCTCCACCATTAATCTACAACCAAGAGGTTCAAAACAAAGCCAAGCCGTTCGTGTCCACTGATTTAAGGTTTGATATTCGCAGTATTTCAGAAAATTCATTTCGCGCGGTCTGGATATAGTTGACCACAACATTGCAGTACCCAGAAAATACAGGACTGCATCGAAATTCAAAGGTATGTAGCAGGAGTAGCCTTTAAGATTATTGTGTAAGTTGAAGCTTCTGGAGACTGTTTTTCTATTAATGTAGCGTAAAAGCTTGTTGTTTTCATTGAAAGATTTCTAAGACTGTTACCTACGATAGTTTTGGATTACCCTAAGTTTGGAGGTAGATGTTGACAAATATGCAAAACCCTAATACAGTGCCTCTGCTACACTTAGACAGTTGCCATTATTTCTGAGGATCTCGGGTGACAAAATATCAGATGAAAAGATCAAAGTTCCTAAGTAAAATGGCCGGATTTCAATAACGAGAGGCGGCAGCCACCGTTTTGGGGAATATTCTGAGGATTGTTCAAACCCTAGAGTTTTACCTGAGTACAAAGTGGCGAGTCAAAAAGATGAACCTTGTAAGGATTGGAATCCAGAATGGTTCAATGTTAGAAATACCCCCTTTTCCTCGACCCATATTTCTCGTTCTACACATGCCACTTTGGCCATGATTTCTGCCCTCTCTCGTGTAGATGCTGGAGATCTCACTGTCGCCGCTGGAAAATTTGAAGATTTGTTCGACATCGGAACGGAAAGACACGGAGATGGTCAACAATTTATGACAGACGCCACAAAAACTACCAGCGTGCAGACAGAAACTTCCATTCGGAACTTTTCTGGTACATCTTCTCGAGGTTGATAATCTTCTATCCTTTTTCGAAATAGGTTATTAGACTTTACATTTACTTGCGTTTACCTTTATATTTTCTTATTTGGATGTTCATATTGAAACTGAAGATTCTGAGGTAAAGGGTAGGAAAATATTTAGGCAAATCCCTAAAATTGGAGAGCGCAGGACAAAAATGATTTCAACCCCTTGTAAATAGAATGTATAAATTGGGTTTTTTTTTCAGTTATTGAGGGAGAACCAAAAGGAGTCTAGCGCTTGTAAGCAAATCTGATTTTTCAAAAAAAAATTAATTTTAATTTTTTTTATTCTTTAAAGTCCTATGTAATTATTTCTTAATATTGTAAGCCTACCTGCTCATATAGGAGATATTTAAACAGGTTGTGGATATCTATAATGAATTTAGATGAGGTAAAAAAAAATAGATTCATTGCACCGATCTACCATAAAATTTGGTTTAATTGTCTAATAATAGATGTATTAATTTTTTTTAAACAAATTCTAAATATCAATAACATCTTCTTAAAATCAAAACTACAATGCAGAGAGGAAACCTGGTTTTGACACAACCATAAGACCATCGCATGCCAAAACTTAGAATTAAAAAAGTTTAAAGTCATAAATTGTATTGTAGAATAGGTATAGATTTGCTCCTGTGATATATTCCGGCTGTGTACCTGTTCTCAACGAAAACATTATGTTTAGTACATCCCTAAACTGTAAAGCTCAGGACAAAAATTAATTTTCACAGCATCGTAAAATTCTGACTTTTTTCATTGTGGATACAACCAAAATTTCGTTTCAACGCCGATTAGTCCATTCTAGAACGAAACATGAAAAAATTCTGTAAGTAATATAAAAAATTCCAGGAGATAATGAAATGAATAAATTAAGTCTCTACTAACCTGGGTGGAAGAAGTTAACATAATAATTTTTTACATTATAAAAAAGGCATTTTCTTTCCCTCTCCCTCTCAGCTCAATTGATGTGTACCTGTTTAGTGCTGGTCACAACACATCAATGGGCAAGTGATTGCAGTGATCAGAAATCAATTAATGGAAAATGAAAAATATAAGTTTCTAGATTCTATTGTGTATTTGTTTTTATCTTCAATTTTCCTAATCACACTTCTTGATATATTATCAGAAGTTTCTGGATTCTATCGTGTATGTGTTTTTATTTTAAATTTTCCTAATCACATTCACTTCTTGATATATTATGATGATTAATGATAAATCAGAAAGTGTGATGATAAAATAAGTACATATAGAATCCAGATTGTAAATATAATAGATTTTGCAAATCTGATATCTATCTAGGAATAACAATTGATAAATGCGTATAAGACCTTTTAAGAAGAAACAATAGATGGACATCGGCATTTAACTACTGCTACAGAATTTTCTAATTCGAGCAAAAAGTATAACTAGTTTGAAGTTTGTCAGTTCCAATCTTGACGCGCTTGTTAATCTGATGAGTGTTTAGCACGAAGGAAATATGAAGTGGCCGGAAAAATACCAAAACGAAATTCTGAATCGGTGAAGCAGCAGACAAAGGTACATTACAGAGGAGTAAGGCAAAGGCCGTGGGGCAAATGGGCGGCAGAGATCCGCGATCCGAACAAGGCAGCTCGGATATGGCTGGGCACATTCCACACAGCAGAAGATGCAGCTAAAGCCTATGATGACGCTGCCCTAAATTTCAGAGGTAACAAGGCCAAATTGAATTTTCCAGAAGCCAATAAGAAGTTGAGTGCGAGCTCAAATAACGAAGATGTCTTTAATGGAAGGAGGACACAAGACTTGGCCGCAACCTCAACATCAACGGATTCTCCATCCATACTCAACCCTCAAAAGTCAACGCCAAATATAGCCGAACGCGGGGCTGTTGCTACTTTCTATTTTCAAAACGACAATTCGTCAGCATGTTTGTCTCAGTCTCCCAACCACAGCTCAAATACTGATGTGCAAAAATCTAATAGATTTCTTTCATGTGATGCAATTCAGCAATGTTCCAGCTTTAAAACATCTCCACTGCAATCAGACGAGTTTCATTTTGCTTATTTGCAAAACCATAAAGCTATTGATTATGAAAAATTTAACGGGAAGCATACATTTAGTTCATCAGTATATACAGATTACGCCTCGGGAATAATGGGTAATCAATTGCACCAGAAGCAACAGCAACAGGTGATTGTTCCGCAACATTTACCTCAGCCATCGTACGTTTTAACACACGAGGAAGAGCAGAATCCTTTTCAAGAATCTGTTTTCCATCAAATACCTATTAATTCTAGCGGTGAATGCTCAGCTTCTCTTACACCTCATAATTTTCACTGCAAAGATCCATGACAGATAGAACAGATGAAACGAATCTCAAGACACAAGTGTACTTCAGTCTCGTTCTGCGGTGAGTGATATTAATGTTTCAAGAAACGAAACAGATGTGGTAAAAATGTACAAAAGATTTTAACTTTTTATTTGTTGGCAAGGTTTGATTCATTAAATCTTTGAGGTTGTGCAATAGCAGATACGTTGGATTAAAGTTGGATTTTTAAACTAAAAAGTGTTAAATAGGAAAAGTTGAATTGTGATGTTTAAAGACGGCTTTAAGGAATGAAATGAAGTGTTGAAAATATAATCAGGTGAACTTCTAAGTGTTGGAATCATATTTTCCTTCAATTATAATTTCAAATTTTGATTTTGTATATCAAATTATAAATTGTAAAAATCGAATAATTTCTTTCATATGTCAGGTGTTGTCACAATCATGTTTTATTAAGTTTATACAATATTGTTTGAAATCCTACATTAATCTTTTGACTTCTAAATTTGGTGATCTTGGGACTACTCCTATATTCCTACTTCTCACATTTCTATTTAATGTTCTCACTATTGTACACAGAAATAACTAGGTGGATAAGAATACAAGTAACTTCTAGTTCTGTTCATGGAATAAATAGTATTTATGCACACACATAGAAAGTGACTGTGGTTTTCAGTAGCTGGATTAGAGAAAGTGAAGCATTGGTCTAGAGCTTCTGAAATACATTACTATAGCTATACATATATCTTATGTGTTAAATCTTTAATTTGATAAATATAGTTAATCATGAAATTTTATATATTTTTTAAAATAAAAATAATAGCTTATTTTAAAATATCTAACAGTAATGAATTATGTTTGTGTTTTATATATGAGTTTTTTTAATAATATTTAAACATATTCTAATAAATAGTTGATGGATGTAAATACTTATCAAGCATTAGTTATATCAAATATATTGTTTAGTTTTAAGGTCTAAATCCACTATAGGAAAAACAAAGCTCTATTCGAGCTTTAGTCCCTATCTTTTCTAACTAGTGGGAAGAAAATTTTGACTAAACAAAGATTATTAGACACATGACTTGAATTCGTAACAGGTCATATTTGGTTGGGCAAGAGTAGCTCCTTGATTTGGAATGTTAAATGGAAATCATATTGATGATGATATAGTCTAATTTCTCTATTGGAAGCTATCTATTATCTGAGTAGATTGATTTCTTTTTTGTTGTTCACAACCTCTATAGTGTTGACTTTGTATTCATTCTCAGTGTTAATAGAAGGTAAATTAAAATTAATATAAATATAATAATTTTTCTTCTTAGTATTCTTGTTCTTGTAAGTCATGTGAACCATTTAAATATTTGAAGTATCACTCTATATATTAAAAGGCATTATGCACAATTTGAATATAAATAACCATTCATCAAATACAAGTAGATAAAAATTAAGTTCAGTTGAGTAAGTTAATTGACAGTAGATGGACAATACTTTTGTTGTTTTTATATAGCATATCATGTTTAGATTTATTTTAAAATAATTATTTATAAAAGAAGGGAGAAAACCATTATATGATGGTATATGTGAAATGGACAGTACAAGAACCATACGAATAGTTACAAAAGAGAATTATAAATATTTGCACAAAATTATTAGGTAAATTGAATCTAGAGTATAAGAGTACTCTATTTAACTGCAAGTCAAGGTGTTAAAGAAAACTAATATAATTGGTAGACCTAAAAAAATTGTAACTTCATAGCTAGATTTCATATGTGTTATATAAAATAGACCAGACAACAATTTTCATCCAAGAGAACTGTCCAACATGTAGAAACTGCAAGTACCAATCAATGCCAAACAATTTATGAAAACAAAGAGAGCTTCAGAAATATGATAAAACCTTCTAACTCAAAATCTCTACAAACTACCCAAGCTAATCAGACTGATCTTATAAATAAAAATAAAACCATCAAGAAAACATAGATCAATTATATGTGAATTTCAATACTTACCAGCCCATGCCGGTCTTCAACTTGAAAAGCAAGCTTTTGTGATAGTATAGGAAAGTCAACAATAAAAAATGAAAAATGTATCCCACACTAATGCATAGTTTTTGAAAACTAATTACACATGTGAAAAAAATTGTTGATAACATTAAGAAATTCTATACCTATCCCAAACCTTCTTCTTTTAAACCCTACAGGTTCCTTAGTGTATCGAGAGACTGGCTCAGGCTGGTACTAAGATATGGGTTCATATAGTGGAAACTACCACTAATATCGGAGCTATTGAATTTTTTTGGCTTGTAGTGATTTCAATTTTTATTTTAAGTTTTCTTTCTATATGCTTATAAAAGATTTGGGTTTTTCCAAATACTTTGATCTGTTACACATGAATTCTGCTTGTAGATTTGCATGAAGTTTTCTTAGACAAGGAATAGAACAATCATTGATTACATTCACACTTGATATAAATGCATTAGAGGCATCAAGGGAGAACAAATAGATTGCAAAGATAAATAATTGAAATGTTTAATATTTCTCACCAAAATAGAAGGCACTACTAAAGTAGTCGCTATTTTTTAGTTTAGGGTTCCATTGGTAGAAGATGGTATTAAATGTTTGTAAGGAATATAATGTTCGAAGATTGTTTGACTTTTATAGTTGGCAAATATAGAATCCCAAGCCTATGGAAACTTAGTTTTAAAACCCTCGTCACAAATCTAGCTACAACCATAAAGCTCCAAAACCATACAATTCAATCTAGGTTCTTTCCAGAACATAATCCATGCATTTGCCTGATTGTTGATGTATTCGATGCTAATTTCCCTAATGAAGGAGAGAGGTTCTTTCCCATCCAATTGCCACCAAACTAAAAAAACCTAGAGGTATATAACATAAGATTTATGTCTGTAATCTACAAAAATTTGAAAGAATGTGGCAGAATCCAAACCAAGTAAAGTGCGACAAGGTAAATAAGACAATTTTTTGCACATAGAAATACAAGTAGAAAACTATGAAAATCAAGGACAACACTTTTGAAATAAAAAGACTTCAACCTAACATTTTATGGGCACCATTAATCTTGGGGAAAAATGAACCAAAACATAAGAATTGGAGATAAAAAAACAAGTCTAGTCTCAAATTTACCTTAGGTTGTAAAATCATTTTCTTCAGATGATCAAGTAGAAATTAGGTCTTCTAACCTGCCTAAGAAACTTTTATTAGAATGAGAAAGCAAATTCAGTTGAAAAGATTTGTAAGGAAAATATTTCATTATTTTAATAGAGAAGGCAAATTTAGTTTAGAGAATATCATTAATAGAAAAAATAATCAGACCTAGCTTCTTCAACTTCTCCAACTTTAAGAAAAATCTATTTTATGCACCATATTTCTCATTCTTTTTAGAGAAAAATAATTTTCTCTACATAACCATAGTCAGAAGTGGATAGGTGCATAAAATGGAAATAGAGGTGTAATTCAATAAGATATGCCAGTTGTTCTTACAATAAATTTTGGAGAATTCTTACTAATTAAAACAAAAAGACTCCCCATAAAAGAGCTTCACCCAATAAGAAAGCCACTAATTGAAATTAATATTTCAGTGAAAATACTACACAATGCAAGAACTTTATTTTTAGACATAAATAATTACTCAGCACTTCTTTTGAGAATCTAACGAATATAAAAGAGTGTAGTGAAAACTATAGTCTCTTTCCTTAAAGGCACAAACTAATAATATCAAGTCCAGAGACATGAAGATAGATAACAAGAAGTGACACCTAAAGTACATAACTAAAACTAGCAATAACTAACCATTAAGTACAAAAAATAGCTAATTAGGCTAGGAGATAAAAACAAAAACCTATCCAATGCCAATGTCAATGAAGCTGAAAACATAGACCAAGGTACCCAGAAACCACCATCTAGTAGCAAGGAATCAACAGAAACATGGTGCACCATCCACTAAGCACCAAACCATCCACATCGAACCATCAAACACCACCCACCTAAAATTAGCAACATCAGAAACCAAACACCAAGGACCTAGCACACACCAACCAAAAGCAAAAGTGGAAGGCCAACCAACTACCTTTGCAACTCCTTGAGTTGTTCCACAAAAAATAACTTTGAAAGATGGAAAAGTATAGTCTCAATTATCCCCTAGGAGGTCACCACATTACCTTCCACTTTTCTTGAGGTCTTCTCTTTCCTCTTTTCCATCCTTACCTTCCACTTTTCTTGAGGTCTTCTCCTCCCTCTTTGCCATCCTTTCTGCAATCTGAAGTTTTAGGCCACCAATTTTGGTCTCTATCTTTCCCTAAGAAAAATTAATGTGGGTTATCAGATTTTTAATTTTCTTCCCAAGCTGGTCTTGACCTTTCTTCATTGTCATAAGAGCCTTCTATATTTCAAATTTTTCTTCCTCCAAGAACAACATGTGTTGGAATTAAAGATAGAGTAACTCAGAGTGGGGGTGAATCAATTGCTCACAAAAATTAATCCATAGATCCCTTAAATGTCTTAAAGATCTAGTTACTGCTGATACTAGGTAAACATAAAAAAAATGTTGTAACTCGGTAAATTAAACTATTACTTATCTTCAAGAAAACATGCATGCAATTGAAAAAAAAATGAATACAAGAGACACCAGATTTAATGTGGAAACCCAATATGGGAAAAACCACCAAGTAACTAGCTACCATTTTTTCACTCTTCTAAAATGAGCCCTGTTAGGAGCCAACCTTGTTGAAGGTTACAATACACACTATTAGGTGTGACCCTGTTAGAGGATTTAATCACCCTATTAGGAGTGGGCTTGTTAGAGGTCTTTTAGAACAATTCAACTGAATAGTCACCTTGTTAGAGGATTTACAAAATGGTTATTAAACCAACTCTGTTAAGAGATTTGAAATCATTGCTACAATTGTTAGAAAGCAACAATGAATTGACTTGAACAAGATGGAAATGAATTTGCTAACTAGAGGTCTCTGTTCTGCATCATTAGATCCTCCTTGATCAAATATGGCTTTTCTGCTCCTCAATGATCTCTGATCATCCTTCAAATTTGCTTCCACAATCATTAGTCCTCATATCACATCAATTCTACTCCCACACTTGGAATTCGCAATTTGACCTCTTATTTATACCATTTAGATTATCAAGTTAGCTCATTCTCACGTTACATTCACCAATAATCCATACATCAGTCGGCTACAAATATTACTTTAAACAAATAAACGTTATTTCACAAATCAATGAAATCCTTCATTGGCCGACCCTACTTGGTAAATACTGCTTCCAGAAATAATTTCTTGAGTTAACCGTCTTGACTCAATTAACATTGCAACATCTACAAAATCCTTTGGCTACCGAATTGACTCGATAAGAACTAAATTCCTTCTGTATGCATGAGAGCTTGATAAGAACTGCTTCTACCATAATTCCCTTTGATGACCGAGTGAGCTCTGTAATAACTAAATTTCCTTGATTAATTTTGAAAGCTTGATAACAACTGTCTACTTAGTAGACACTGTAAACCTTCTGAGCTCGGTAGACTCTATCTTTTGCCTTGTTAACCATCTGAGCTCAATAGATTTTGTTCTTTTCCTTGTTGACCATCTAAGCTCGGTAGGCTCTATTCTTTGCCTTGCTGACCATCTGAGCTTAGTAGACTCTATTCTTTGCCTTGCTGACCATCTAAGCTCAGTAGACTCTGTCTAATGACTGATATGACATTTGTGTGACATCAAAGACAACACCCAATTGAAAAATTGTATCAACAACATGTTCCAAAAACCCACCACTTGCAATTGTGTCCACCCACTTCCTAGCACACTTCATCCCTACAAATTGAAGTCTAGTCTACTAATTCTCACTCTGCCTCCTCTATGGCTTCCAACCTATTTATTCTACAGGCAATATGCATCTTGAAGAGAATCCATCGACCTAGAGATTAAAGCCTATTGTAGCATTAATCTTTATCAATCAAGTGGAGAGCAAGGGTTTCCAAATTCACAAAGCCATGCTTATTTTTATGAATAGGGCCTAAAGAGTGTTCTTAAGAAACTTGAGGGTCACCATGATATCTCAAATCAATCACTGGGGAGGGAGGGTACATTGTGAAGGCTAGGGAGAGGCAAGTGAGAAAATTAGTATAATTCTGCATGTAGTCAAACTCTATGGCCAAGGAAGAGCCCTTTTAAGAATCCTCAAAGACCTCCACAATTTCTTCATTAGTATAAAAGGGGTCATCTTTCTTATTTTTTGCTATATCAGAGGAAGAATTTTGACAATCAACCCAATCTTGGGGATGTCTGGGGGATCAAATCACTATGATACTCATAGATTCTATATAGGAGCCCTTGGTGTTTAGAAAGAGAACTCTTAGTCTTACATTTTTCCATAATTTTAAAGGAACACGGTTTTTTTCTTCTATTTTAATGCATTCCTTATGATTTATAGTTGATCTATATTCAAATTATAAAAAAGTTAAAGTACACTATTTGTTGTAAATTTGGTAGTTGCACTTTTTTACTCAATATTGTTAAATAGTTTTGGTCCTTCATGATGACTTAGTTTGATGAGCCTTATCATTTTATCCTCAATATCTTATGTTATATTTCGTTTAAGACTTTCTTACTTTAATGTGGGTGTGAATTAATTGAAAACATCTCTTCAATTTTATCTTTTGAAATTTAGTTATGTGTTTTGTTAAATGATTTGTTTTTTCGAATGCTTAAATTAATACAAACTCTTATCATTTTATTTCAAAGAGTATTATATCCCTTTTAGCTTCAATCTAATGCATAGATCTAGAATTCATGACACAATTCATTTCATTTTAAGAATCGTCATAGCTTAATGGATATCGAATCTTACTATAAAAGTTGTATCACTTTGACTAAATATAACTTTACTATAAATAGCTATAACTACAATAAATTGAATTGTCAATACTTTTTAAAATGGTTTACATGTTAATTTGATATAATCAATTGAGTACTCATTATATACCTCATTATATTTAATATTTTAAAACTTATTGTTCCAAAAATAAATTAAATAAATCATATTGTCTAACTCATTGATAAAAACCTTATTTACATTAATTCTTGCATAGTTTAGGTCCATTAATCGCCAAACATGCTTATATTATAAAATAAAATACCAGTTTGAATACACCAACATCTACTTAAAATTAGAAAATCACAATTTCATATCCTTCAATAATGCTTCACATCCTACTATAAAATAATCTATTTAAATCTACATATAATACTTTTATTTATTGTTAATCTTTACAAATATTGAATGAGTCTTAAAGCCTTTATGGTTGGTTTTCCTATTATTTTAGTTTGTACATTTTTCATGGTTCAAATGATCAATTCTACAAAACTAGGCCAAATATCAAATTGCAACATTCCCATAAATTCACTTCAATAAATTTTTTATTTCATTATAAATCTAAATTATAAGTTTTCTACATATAAAATATTTAATTCCTTTACTATTATTAAACAAGTGAATAAATGATATTTACTTGGAAAATATTAATAACTAGTTATTAGTAAAATACAACATTATTGTAAAATATAAATTAAAATTGTTAGTGGGTATTAATTTCTCCACCAACCTATGGTTCCTCCACCCTCTACAACCCACACTTTGTGGTTAATAGTAGACAAGCAGCTGCACATAGCCGCCTAGAGCCATTTGATCTACAGCCTCCAACTACTATAGCTACCCATATTCAATACAAAATGTTAATATATTATTATTATATATTTTAATATTTTCTTGACATCTGACTCTAGCCATCCCAATATACTATTATAGTAATATTGTAATCTATAAATTGAATGTATAGGAAATAGAATGGCAGAGTCCATTTTGGGTTTCTCATATCTCTTATGGTTTCTCCCTTGGTTTCTCTTTCCACTACTTTTTCTTTGTTATGTTATATTGTGATTTTCATCATGGTATCAGAGCTAATGGGAGATGATCTTGGAGATCATGGAGAGGTCGATGAGTTTGAGTTGGCAAATGAAAAGTTTCAGCCACTGAGTATTTTGTCATTAAGGTTGTGGCATCATAGCCCAGTAGGCAATGATATTTGAAGTTATCTTCTACAAGAACAAAGAGAAGAAATTAGAGCCAATGGTAAAGACCAGAAGATCTGATAAAACATGTGAAAAGAAGGAATTTGAGGTGGTAGATAGAAATTTATTTTGCTACTACTAAAAGGGTTTTATTATGTGTTTGTGTTCGAAGTATTTTTATGAAGTTTAGTGTTTCTATTTTGTGTATTAATGATATATATGAAAGTTAGCATTGTTTGTAGTGGATTTCATCATAGAAGTGCAATTATGCAAGAAGATGTGCTTGAGGAAGTTCACAGTGGAAGCTGTAGATTGAATTTGCGAAAGTTTTCTATGTATTTTGGGAACATTTGTTAAGTGTGAGTTGCTTTTGTTGAAGGAAAATTTAGACATTGTATTGTACCTAAGTTGTTATAAGGGGTGCATTATCAATTGTATCCAACACCCTAGAGCTTGGTTTGACATATTGATGAACCATGTACTGGAAAAGGATTCCTATAGAACTAGTGAGTATAGCAGTTGGGTACCCATTTATCTTAATAGATGGATTTCTTTTTATATGGACCCAATAATTAGTTTGATGCAACCTAAGGAGAAAAGCCAAAGTAATGATAGTTTTTCCATCATGTGAGTTTTCCGTAATCTGAAACCATTTGTCATGTTTCCACATGATGTGAGTTAGTGGTAATCTGAAACTATTTTGTGTTGTTTGGTGGTTTGTAGTCACCATTCTTATGTGAGGTTTGTGGTCAGCCAAAACTATTCAAATGAATTTTTTTTGGTTAGGTAGAAACCATTTGTATTACATTGTTAGGGGTAAGCTGTAAAACCCAAAGTGATTATGACGAGGGAAAACAATGCAGTACCATTAGTGGAAGAAATTAAGGGGGAGTGTTGACGGGTATTAATTTCTCCACCAGCCCGTCATTCCTCTACTGTCCACAGCCCACACTTCGCTATTAATAGTAGACAAGCAGCCACACATAGCCGCCCAAAGTCATTTGACCTCCATCCTCCAACTCATGTAGCCACCCATATTCAATGCAAAATTTTAATATATTAAAATTCTACATTTTAATATTGTGTGGACAGCCAACTCTAGCCATCCTAACATACTATTATAGTAATGTTGTAATCTATAAGTTGCATGTATTGAGAATAGAATGGCAGAGCCCATTTTAGATTTCTCATATCTTCTACTGTTTCTCCTACTTATTCAGTGTTGTATTATATTTTTCATAAAAAATTAATAAACTAAATCATTACGGGATTCGAGTGAAAATAATAAACCATTAAGATTGACAAATAGAAAAATAGAAAAAAAAACAAGACACCCCATGTATGCTGCTGGCTTTTAATTATTGTGTCACAGTTATAAACAGCGATGATTTATGATTGTCATTAGAAGTAATTCAACACGGAGAGCAGTTTACGCTTAGGCTGAAAAATTAATGGTAACAGAGAATACCATTGAACAAACGTTTGGTGTGCTCTTGAAGGTGTACGTGAAGTCCGTGTCTGGCGCCTGCCAAAGTAACCTCCGCCGGTAATAAAATATTCCTATTTCCTCTAAGATGCAAGGCCATAGATAGGCCATTGTTTCGAGGGTTGATATTCATAGAATTTCGTTGCATTTTATACAAATTATTACTAAGTGCGGGTTATCTGGTATGAAGCAAAACTTTGCGTCAGTCAAAGAATTTCAGCCGACATTTTCTGTGGACTTCCAATTCCATCCCTAATTCTTTATAATTTATCCCCAGTTTTTAGGTAGACGTTGAAAAAAGCACTTCTTTTACGCGTCAATAGCTTCCCATACTTCAGAAGATCTGATATGAAAAATTATATGGTGTAAAGATCAAACCTGGTATGCGGAAACCCTTTACTAGTTCAGCTGCATATAGCAAAGTGGCGAGCCAAAAAGATGAGTATTGTCAGGGTTCGAATCCAGAATGGTTCGATGTTAAAACTACTCCCTTCTCCTCCTGCGCCATTGCTCGCTCTAGAAATGCTACTTTGTGTGAAAAATCAAACTATTGCAGTCACTGATTATTAATCTCCTATCACAAATGATTATTAAACTGCTGAAAATAAATTCCCAGCTAATATCGAAAAATAACACAACTGCAACTTCACTTAAAATATGGAAAGAAATGCGCAACACAATGAACACAATATTTTCGGAGAAATTGTCCCTGGAAAAACCCCTAAGGGAAAACCAGTTCTACAGATGAGAAATTATATTAAACTTCAGCAAATCAAGAGATACAAAATTCCTTGCCTCACACTAGCAGAACTCCGACAACCTCCTAATTTCTCCCGCTGATATTTCTCACTGCTATCCCTGCGCTAACACTGTGCCCTTGCTATCAGTGCAAGACTGTTTGCTAACACTGCAAACTGCTTCACAAAAGCTTCCTTGCTAACACTGCAAACTGCTTCTCCAAAAGCTTCCTTGCTAATACTGCAAGACTGTTTGCTAACACTGCAAATTGCTTCTCCAAAAGCTTCCTTCCTTACCTTTGCTAACATTGCAAGATTGTTTGCTAACACTGCAAACTGCTTCACCAAAGCTTCTCACTGTGCCCTTGCTAACACTGCAAGACTATTTGCTAACACTGCAAACTGCTTCACCAAAGGCTTCTTCTCGCAAAGCTTCCTGCAAGACTGTTTGCTAACACTGCAAACTGCTTCTCCAAAGCTTCCTTGCTAACACTGCAAGACTGTTTGCTAACACTGCAAACTGCTTCACCAAAGCTTCTCCGCTAACCTTGCAAAGCTTCCTACCTTCTGTGCCCTTGCTAACACTGCAAGACTGTTTGCTAACACTGCAAACAGCTTCACCAAAGCTTCACCGCCTTTCTCTCCAAATGCCCCCTAGACCCCTTTTTATACTACTCTCGTTGGTAAACTAACGACTGAGATTAAAACAAACCAACGGCTGAGATTAAGACAACTCAACAGCCAATAATAGAATTGGTTGCAAGGTGTCCAAAAGGGAATCTCTAAAATTAGTAAATAATAACCATTTACTAATTTTTGGCAAGTGGACAAACAGCTGTCCAAACCACCCATAAATACAACCGCTATTCATAGATAAGGACGAACAGCTGTCCAAGCTACCCATAAATAGTGCTGCTATTTTCGGGTCAGAAATAATAGCTATCCAACTAACAATAATTAACACTCCCTCTTAGCGAGGAAGCTGTTCTGCATGACACCCATCTTATCTCTGAAGAAGATAAATTTGGCCTTTCCCAAAGCCTTCGTCAGAATGTCTGCTACCTGCTCATCTGTAGGTATGTATTGTAGTCGAACAACTTTCTTCAATCTGCACACGTGGGTCTCTTTGTTGTGTGCTACAAAGCCTTCTGGTTGTTCTATGTATACCTCCTCCTTCAACTCACCATTGAGGAATGCTGTCTTGACATCCATTTGATGGATCTGCCATCCCATCTGTGCTGCAAGTGAGATTACAGCTCGTATAGAAGTATACCTGGCAACTGGAGCAAATGTCTCCTCATAGTCTATTCCCTCCTTCTGAGAGAACCCCTTTGCCACAAACCTAGCCTTGTATTTCTCGATGCTACCATCTGCACCGTGCTTTATCTTATAAATCCAATGTGATCCAACTACAACCCTATCTGTTGGTCTAGGTACTACCTCCCACACATCATTCTGCATTATTGAAGAATATTCCTCAACCATAGCATCTCGCCATACCTGATGTTCTGCAGCTTCCTGATAGCTAGAAGCTCACTATCTACCAACTGACTAACATAGTCATTGAACTTGGTTGCTTGTCTTCGCTGTTTAGTACTCTTCCTAGGAGCTCCCACAAACTCCTGAGTATCCCTTTGTGCACAATCTCTGATGAAGTGATATCTGATATCTATATGTTTGGACCTATCATGAAACACTGGATTTTCAGACAACTTGATGCAACTCTGATTGTCACAATGTATCATAGTAGTCTCAACCTTCTGACCAAACAAGGCTACTAACAACTTCCGAAGCCATATAGCTTCACATGTCGCCATGCTAGCTGCTATGTATTCTGCTTCTGCTGAACTTAGAGCCACAAACTTCTGCTTCCTGCTAAACCAAGATACAACTCCTGATCCCAAGCTGAAACAACACCCTGAAGTGCTCCTTTTGTCCGTTGTACTTCCTGCCTAATCTGCGTCAGTATAGCCTATCAACCTGATACCTTCACCTCGAACATTTCTTTCCTAGGGCAAAACTCTTCTACCCTTAACAATGCTCTGATACCATGTGAAAAATCAAACTATTGCAGTCACTGATTATTAATCTCCTATCACAAATGATTATTAAACTGCTGAAAATAAATTCCCAGCTAATATCGAAAAATAACACAACTGCAACTTCACTTAAAATATGGAAAGAAATGCGCAACACAATGAACACAATATTTTCGGACAAATTGTCCCTGGAAAAACCCCTAAGGGAAAACCAGTTCTAGAGATGAGAAATTATATTAAACTTCAGCAAATCAAGAGATACAAAATTCCTTGCCTCACACTGGCAGAACTCCGACAACCTCCTAATTTCTCCCGCTGATATTTCTCACTGCTATCCCTGCGCTAACACTGCGCCCTTGCTATCACTGCAAGACTGTTTGCTAACACTGCAAACTGCTTCACAAAAGCTTCCTTGCTAACACTGCAAGACTGTTTGCTAACACTGCAAACTGCTTTTCCAAAAGCTTCCTTGCTAATACTGCAAGACTGTTTGCTAACACTGCAAACTGCTTCTCCAAAAGCTTCCTGCCTTACCTTTGCTAACATTGCAAGACTGTTTGCTAACACTGCAAACTGCTTCACCAAAGCTTCTCACTGTGCCCTTGCTAACACTGCAAGACTGTTTGCTAACACTGCAAACTGCTTCACCAAAGGCTTCTTCTCGCAAAGCTTCCTGCAAGACTGTTTGCTAACACTGCAAACTGCTTCTCCAAAGCTTCCTTGCTAACACTGCAAGACTGTTTGCTAACACTACAAACTGCTTCACCAAAGCTTCTCCGCTAACCTTGCAAAGCTTCCTGCCTTCTGTGCCCTTGCTAACACTGCAAGACTGTTTGCTAACACTGCAAACAGCTTCACCAAAGCTTCACCGCCTTTCTCTCCAAATGCCCCCTAGACCCCTTTTTATACTACTCTCGTTGGTAAACCAACGACCGAGATTAAAACAAACCAACGGATGAGATTAAGACAACTCAACAGCCAATAATAGAATTGGTTGCAAGGTGTCCAAAAGGGAATCTCTAAAATTAGTAAATAATAACCATTTACTAATTTTTGGCAAGTGGACAAACAGCTGTCCAAACCACCCATAAATACAACCGCTATTCATAGATAAGGACGAACAGCTGTCCAAGCTACCCATAAATAGTGCTGCTATTTTCGGATCAGAAATAATAGCTGTCCAACTAACAATAATTAACACTTTGGCCATGGTATCTGCCCTCTCCCTTGTAGATGCTGGAGCTCCTAATCTTCTCATTCAAAATATTGCAGATCTACTGCTCTCTACAACGAACACACACACAGATGATCAGGTGCGCTACGTGGCGGGTTCCGCAAAACCCTTCAGCGGGGACACAGAAACTTCTATTCAATACTTCCCTGGTACATCGCCTCAAGGTTAATTTACTTTTGAGTAACTTGTTCTTTCCTTTAATTTTTTTGAGAACTTGTTTTCTGGGTTTTCATAATGCAACGAAGGATTGAAGGAAAACTGTCAATTTTTTTAGACAACCCCCTAAAATAGGATACAGACGGTAGAAAATTATTCCAATCACCGATGAATAGATCGTAAAACTGATTTCCGGTGCTTCTTCATTGCCAAATTCACAACGCCGCAAAAATAAACACTACATATGATAGTGTTGTGTAGTGTTGTTGCATTTAAGCGACAACTACTTGATTCCTAATTCTGTAAGTCCGCCTACTGATAGAAGAGCAAAGTTAAAGGGTTATGGAAATTAGACAAAATATTACAACAGACCTAGCGGATGACGGCTTTGAAAATGAGACTGTTCGGATACAATCGACGTTCAAATTTGTGATTTTCATTAATGAAAAAATACAACTATATCAATTCGCTTTCAGTAAAAACTAATACGAACGAAAAGAGTAGTCTGTTATACTTAATGCTAATGATCAACGGAAATACACATTCAGATCTTCGTAAAATTTTCTACAAACATTTTCATTTTGCATACAGTGATTTAGAAATCTCTCCTAACAAAATCATATCAACACGGGTAAGTAGGTTTTTAAACTAGACACGGATAAATTCTTTAATGGTTGTTTAAAAGCCTGTAGTTAGTAAAGGGAGTTTGTACTAACCTGGTAGGAAGAGGAAAACAATACTCTTAAACTTAAGATTTTCAATTTTGAATACAATGCAAATATTGTTAAACTCTCCTTAAAAAAATTACATCAGCGATATATTCATTCCTTCAACTAAATAATGAATAAATTTGGAAGTCTTTACGAGTTGAACAAAAAATAATGAAAATAAGTTTGTACTAACCTGTTAGGGAGAGGATAACAGAAAAATCTTCATTCTGTCGACCACTCAGCTCAATGGAAATGTACCTAAGATCTAATTATTCTGGAGAAGGGTTACTGAGTCAGTGATTGCAGTGATTAAAAATCAATTTGTCAGAAATGAGGGGAAAATACTCAGCTCAAAATATACGTAGAGAAAAGAATTGATGAATGATCGTTTCCATTTGACAGTTTTAAAAGAGAAAACAATGATGCTCATTACATCAAATTAATTACAGCAAGAGAATTTTTTAATGAGGAAACAATGATGCTCATCACATCAAATTAATTACCGCAAGAGAATTTTTTTAATTGAACAAGAAATTTAACTAATTACCTCTTCGTTGCTTATACTAATGCCGCGCTGTTATTTTTATGGCTGTTTCATGCAATTCAGGAAAGAAAGAGGAGCAGAGTTTTCATAGATCATTACAAATAAAAAATGATTCTCTTGCGCAAGTTAGAAAACAAAAATCTCAAGGAATGAAAGAGCAGGCAAAGGTCCACTACAGAGGAGTAAGGCAAAGGCCGTGGGGCAAATGGGCGGCGGAGATCCACGATCCGAACAAGGCAGCTCGGATATGGCTGGGCACATTCCACACAGCAGAAGATGCAGCCAAAGCCTACGATTATGCTGCCTTAAATTTCAAAGGAAGGAAGGCGAAATTGAACTTTCCAGAAACCGCCTCTCTCACTTTCTACGAAACCGACAACAACCAGTTTCGTGTGAAATCAAGTAATCATGAGGATGCTTTCAAAAGAAGCAAGATAAAAGATCCTGCCGTAGCCTCATCATCCAGTGTTTCTCCATTCACACTCAATCCTCAAACGTCAAAACCGACTAATTCATGTGGCTTTCTTCGACGCGGCTATTCGTCAATATGTTTGGCTGAGTCTCCTGAGAACGGTTCAAGAATATTGGATGTGAACAAAGCTAACAACGTTCTTTTAAATGATGCAATTCAATGGCAGCGACGAGACCAACATTATGTTTCTTATTTAAACAGCAATGAAGGACAATATTACGGAAGTCTTGCTTTGAATCCATCAGTATATTCTGATCGGGCCTCAGCAATGCTAAATAATCAACAGTATCAGGAGCGACGCCATCATATGATCGTTCCTCAAGATTTACCTCATCCGTCATACACTCTGAAGCAGCGAGAGAAGAATCTTCTGCAAGAAACTGGAGTCGATCGAATATATATTCAATCTATGTGGGAAGACTTTCAGTGCAAAAATTCATGATACAACAGCATGAAAGGAAGTTCTACTTGTAAGTATGGGTAAATTGTTTTCAATTAGTTTCTGAATTCACATTCATTCAAATATATCTACTTAGTACTTAATGTTTTTGTAAGTTATTCATGGAATTCTAAGGAGTAAGAAATTTTTAAGAGAAGTACCTCTGTTTAACTTAGTAGGATGGAAAGAAGGATTGACTGTTCTAGGATTTGTTAAATAAATGACTGTAGCAATACATCTTGTTTTAAATAAATTGTTATTATTTATTTTAAATTGAGACTTCTTTTAATTTTAAGAAATAATTTTTTATTAATATATCTATGACATTATGAATAGTGAGGTATGCATGTATAAGATGTTTAATTAGTTTCTTAAACAATTTATCTATTTAAATTTAGGCAAAAGCTTACAATGCAATGGTAATTTGTGAGCTTCTCATGTGAGGGGTCTTGGGTTCTAATCTACCTTTGCTTAACATATAATAATAATTAATTTCAACAAATAATAATAATTTTAAAAATATATCTATTTAATCTATATAACGTATGATTATTAGATGAAATGAAGACTAAAATAGTAATTGTTGGATAATTCTATTAGTTTTAAAGTGATCACACATTTTTATGCTATACAATTTATAATATTATTTAACATCAAAATAGTATGAAACTATTAAGTTTATTGGACATCATATTATTTAAAATCAAATACAAAACTATTTCAATTTCTTTTTTTGATGGATTTCTTAAGCTGAAATATATTTGGAGTATATTTGTATCCAAGACCTATGTGACAATAGGTCATTCATTAAGAATTTAAAGGTTTTACGTTATTGAATGTATTAAACTAAATAAGTAATATTCATATTGCACCTTAGATTTAGAAAGGTGTTTTGCACTTACTAAACATTGGTTTGTGTCTTTTCTTCCATTCAAAGTATGAGTTTCATATTTGAAATAAAATAGTAATTTGTTAAATCTTTTATTTAAAAGAGTGTAATTCTTAAAACTATAACATGTATAATATATAATAATATAGTTCTTTTAAAAGAATTTTTAGGGACAAGAAAAAAAAATATAGATTATAATTATATAATGTATTTTTTTTTGAATTATTAGATAGCAAGCAATAAAGATGGGGGGTTGACCCCAAGTAACAAAAAGGATGAAGAATAAACTGGAGGTAACCTCCCAATTATCTACCTTATACCATCTTTAAACTTTAAAAAAAAAATGTCCATAGCATAATTGACGGTACTATCAGTCCTTAATCTAATATGCATAATAAATGTAAAATAAACTAGTAACTCATAAACAAAATGCTGCTATTACTTGACATAAACATAAATACTAAACCCCCATGGAGTACCAAGTTCATACAAATGAGCATAAAAACCTTAGAGAAAAAACACTAGAACCAAGGCTTGCTGCCCTCTTCTTGCCCTTCCTTGTCCTCCTTCTTTTTCTTAGGAAAATCCTTGTCTACAACCTCCCCCTCTACTTAACTAGTTTGTCCAAGATGGACTTTAGCTAGTTCTTTGTGACAAACCCATAGATGGATTGAGTGGTCTAAGTAGCTTTTTCCTAGGCCTTCTCCTCCTTATTAACTTGTAAGAAGTATAAGGTTGTGGCTATGGAGTGCATGACCTTGGCTATACCAATTTGATTGTCAACCAAGTCCTTCATAGACTGCTCTAGCCTTTCCAATCTTGCTTTATTGTGACTAAGCTTCCCTTTCTTCCTAGTATCTTTGTTAGTTTCTTTCCTAGGGGAAGTGATATCATCTCCCCTAATCCTAGCTATGGTAGCCTCTAGGGTGTCAGAGATATGGGAAGGGCTAAGATGGTTGGGGGTTGGCTTGTTGACCTAAGGCAATCTCTTCTTTCTTGCAGGTTTGACATCACTATTGGAAGATTTATAGGATGAATCATGCTTTGGTGGGGGGGGGGGGCGGGGGCTTAAATTTTTCTAGCTGGAGGCATTTAATGGTTCTCTTGGTGCTTTCTAAACCCTTCCTAATATCCAAATATGACTCTATGAGGCTAGATTTGACCTCAAGGTCTATTTTGGCTTTCGAGCCAAGCGTTTTCTTGAACTTCTTGTGGCTAGGGGTAGGGCCTAGGTCCAAGGAGACTTGAGGGGTGATAGAGGCCAAAGGGTTAACCAAAAGAGGTGGGTTTTGGGCTAGGTGCTAGATATACAGTTTGTTCATAAGCCCCTGATGGATAAGGTAGAAATTTTTACTTTCCTCAAGTTTCCTCTTGGCCTTATAAATACAATCTTCTAGTGAATGCAACAACAAAAATAGGAAGGAAATCTGGTCAAGATTTCTAAAGTGATTCAAAATAGGGAAGTAGTAATAATAGATTACCTAAAAGTAGTCCTCCAGGATGATATACTACATGATTGCATAGCAGATGACATTCCAAGGCTTAGGAAGGGCTTCTTGTGAAAACCCTATGCGCATTCGAATCAATTCTTCCTTGAGTTTGAAAAGTTTTTGCAAACTAGCTTCATCATTGACCTTAGCCTATCTCCATCATTTCTTTCCTTCCATAGTAAATTCTTTGACCCTTGTAATGGTTTCCTCATAGATCTCAAATCTCATACCATTGTGCTTCACCTTTCTATCTTTCCAAGTCTTGAAGAACTGCATTGAGACAATCTCATCATGCTTCCATGTATTTATTGTATTTAAGTATATTAGATAGTTTGGACACAAAATGTTGACAAATAAAGAAAAAAAAGTGTTTAAACCTAGTCTAATTATATTATTTCTTAAGAAAATAAGAGAAATGCCTAATATATGATATAGTATTTAATTATTCAATGAGAATGAAAGATCATACATTTAATTGAAAGTAATAATTTTTGCAACCACATATTATTGTATCAATGCCTCTTGTTACCAGAAATAGTTATAGTTTTTACATAAATCTCAATTAATAAATGAAGTGTATATATAAGTGTGTATGGATCTCTCTCTATATGTATATGCATGTGCATATATGTATGTATGTATGTATGTATGTATGCGTACATACATACATACATACATATATGTATATGTATATATATATATATATATATATATATATATATATATATATATATATATATATATATATATATGTATATATATATATATATATGTATATATGTATATATATATATATATATATGTATGTATGTATGTATGTATATGTATATATATATGTATGTATATGTATATATATATGTATGTATATGTATATATATATGTATATTTATGTATATATATATATGTATATATATATATATATACATATACAGAGAGAGAGAGGGGGGGGGGGAAGGGGGTATGTATAGTTGGAAGTCACATCTATAGTATTGCAAAGTCAGTGGAAACTATAATTTAAAGGGAAAAGTTTGACTTTTTTTTAGTAACACCATTTTGAATAAGAAAAATTCCTATATCACAAAATCAACATATTGGAAGGTACAATGTCAAAATTATATCAATACATGCAATTACAATTGAAAATATTTAGATAATTGTTCATATCTTATATTAAAAAGACAATGTATATTGGTAGGTCGAGTGATTCACAATATCCTCTAATGGATGAGTTTTAACATTTCTTAATACATCTTAACACCATGCATAATTATCATAAGAAAATGGTTTACATAGATGGAATTAAAGGATGTAAGATGTTGAGCCCTACATAAACATATGAGAACTAAAAGAGATCCAATAGTAGGAACAATGACCCTCATTCTTACTTCTTATTTTTAAAATATCCACACATTTTTGTACTAAATTCATTGTGACATCATCCAATTATAAGAAATGTGTGAGATTTAAGATACTTTAAAAATAACTTAGATGTCATTTAAGTTAAAGTTTTAAAAGAGGGTCGTATCATATGTTAGCCTTCATGAATATAATTAGAAACAAGAAAAGTATAACCTATATCAAAGGGTTCCTTCTATTTTTTTCTGAGCCATGGTGTTTATTCATTAAAGACAAATCCTGAATCAATTAATTTCAAATTTTGAGAAAAATTCAAAATAAATATTGAGCATTTGAAGACAAAAATTAAATATTTATTTCTAAGAGACTATTTAGATACATGAGATTTATTTTTTAATATTGATTTTCATGTTTGATGAAAAGTTAACATTATGAGTTGGTATTCTGATTCTATTTGAATGATTCATAATAATTTATAGAGTATATCTAATTTCATTGATGGAGTGAAATTTTCACATCTTTTTCATAAAAGAGTTTACAAATAACTTCCCATATTTGGTATTGCACATAATAATGCAAATGTATTTAATTATTTTCAATTATGTATACTACAATATGTAGTTATATCTTTTAAATCTTAATTTTTTCACTCTATATTTAGGACATATTGATCTTCTAAGTTGTGGATTTTCAAATCATAATGATTGTTTCTAGAAATAACTTATAATTTTGGTAATAATGGTAATAGTAGACCTTCTAGAAATTAATCTTGGTAGCATTAATGATTGACGAGGGGTAAATATAACAAATATTTTAGATTATTTCAAGACCATGAATGTAGGTTCATAGAGATCACCATGAAATACAAGGTCTTGATGTAAATCATGATGCTACTTAGTGGGTCTTAAGATAAAAACAATTTCTTATGCACTTTGACTTGTCTAACAATAAAAGTGTTAATAAATTGGAGAATAGTAACTTACATAGGTATTGAGAGCACAATGGTTAAGAGAATTCTCAAGCTTAAGACGATAGTGAAGAAAATAATTGAGAAGATAAAACATAGTGAATAATAGATTATGGAAGTTATGGTAAGGAAATTTAATATTGACTGGCTAGAATGATTAAATTTGGTGGTAATACAAATTAATGAACAAGGTAGTTGCATGAAGGATTGTTATAAGTAAATCTAAGATTTTCCTATGATGGTATTTTGTTATAAATAAATAGTAGGTGCAATGAGTTCTTAGATATGAGAGGAAGGTGTCTAAGATTAGAAGTGAATTAGATAAAAGAGAGAATACATTTTAACGAGGAAACAATTGAGGGAGGAAGAATATTGTAAAATGAAGTGACGTTTCTTTTTTATTTTAAGATAAAACATTTTTTAAGAAAGTGAAAATCTTGGTACAAACAAGAATGTAACTTAGAGAGAAGTAGGAAAAACAAGGAAGAGACCAAGCACATTAACTTATAAATCTATATTAGCATAGAAGAAACCAAAATTTAATAGAAGAAAAATATTTTGAAGAAGAGTTGACATACAAGTACAAGGACAAGAAATAATTAATGGAAGATTGATGCTTATATCCAATTTTAATAAATTTGCACCTTACAACACAACCTAAGGAGTAATGAACTTCTGAAGAAGGATTTTCTTCTTACATTGTACTATAGTCCAAGAACAAACAACATCTTGAACTGAAAACGTTAAACATGGAAATGATGCACCTTTGGAGAAAAATAAAGAAACTCCTCTCATGGCTAAGAGAACAAATCAAAGGAGAGACTTCCTTGGAGAAGTAATAAAAATCAATAACCAGCCAATCACCTTTGATAAGAGTAATGATTTCTAAGAGGAGTCTTTAAAATAATAAAAAGAGAGATGAGATCTCATGGACTTTTGTACTATACTAGCAGATGACAATAGTAAATTATTGGAATCATCATTCAACCCATCAAACACCTTATTAGGAAAGACAATGAAATGATAAGAAAGAGAATTTTCGTAGCAAGTTAGGCTCCGTTTGGTTGCTGGCATAGGAATAGAAAATTAGAAGAGAAAAATGGAATGGTAATGGAAATGGGGAATGGGAATAGAAAAGGGCAATTCCAATCGTGTTTGGTACACTTGGAATTTGACTGAGAATATGTTAATCCATTGTTTGGTTGTACAGAAATGGAATAGGAATAAGGTTAAGTTTTGTATTTTAAAAAACATTTCCCCTAATTTTTTTTCAATTTATTATTTTTTTGATTAATTCATTTTCATTTTTTTTAAAAAAATAGATATAATTTTAAAAAATGTTATAAAAAAAAACTCAAAAAAAAAAAAAAACAAATTTTTTTTTTAAAAGTTAAAAAAAAAATTTGATTTTTTTTTTTTTTAATGGAAAATCAGAATGGGAATGGAAATGGCCTATTCCAATAACTGTTTTTTTCTTGGCATAGCCATATGCTCATTTTAGGGGCAAAATTGGAATATGTCTTCCTATTCCCAATTCAGATTGAGCTTACCAAACAACGAATATAAAACATATTCTAATTTCCTTTTCCTATTCCACTCATATTCCAACAACCAAACAGGGCCTTAAGGAAGACGTTTATCAAGAGCTTGGGGAAAGAAGAGGCCATATGTTGAGTAGTAAAATAATGTTTACATTGGAAAGGGGTGCCCTCATAGTCAATCATTGAATACCAAGGTTGCACGGGTACGTGGGTATGGGAACGGGTACGGGTATGCATATTTTTTAAAATAGGGGATGGGGGTATGTGTATATGCCTATTTTTTCTATATAATTAATATTTTATAGAAAATATAAAAATCAAAATATATGTCATGAGTCATGACATTGAGCATTCAAAACAAGAAATTTGAAATATATATATGCTATTGCTGAATGGTTAATGTTTAAAGTATTTTTCATAATAGGGGACGGAGGTACTTGGGTATGTCAAACTTATTTTAAAATTATACCTTTATATTTATAAAACATTTGAAATTATGAGTCATGACAATGGTTTTTCAAAACAAGAACAGTCATAAAGTTGGCAAATGTAATGTATTGTTTTCAGTTTCAGATTTGCTATATGTTTGAAATAATAATATATGATAAATGCTTAGATGCATAACAAAGAAGGCAGACTTTAAACATGAACAAGAGGATCCTAAATCATATAACAATGACATATTGCAAATGATAAACTTATGACTTGAACAGTGATAAAGTTTATTGTTAATGAGTATCAAAGTTTCAAACTGATTTGGTATTGAATTATGCTTGATAAACAACAAGCTAACAATACAAAAAAAAAAACCAAAAAAAAAAAATTAGAATCTTAATCAAGGTCCTTAGCTATGATGCTCTCCACCGAGTACCCGGTACATGGGATACGTGTACCTGGTACTTGGGTACGTGGGTACTCGGTGGGTACGAGTACTAGGGGTGTGGCTACGAGTACCCATGCAACCTTGTTGAATACCATGCGCACTCATTCACCTAAAGAACCATATCATCACGCAAAGCCAATGATAGATCAATGTCAACAAAAATGTAAATATTAAATGAATAGATTAAATCAATCAATGAAGAAGATAAATTATAAGGACATCTATTTATTGTGATTTGTCAAAATTTTGTCTACATCCACATTCAAAGTAGGGAACAATTATATTAATGAAATATCTGATGCAATACAATATATGGCTGTAAAAGTCATTTATAGAAAGCTCATCAAATTAGAAAAGACAAGAAAGAGAAGGAACAGTTGTGACTATTAGACTTCATACCCCAACAAAAAACCTATGCATAAAAAGAATGAGAAACAATAATTATATCTAAGTGACTGTTAGACTTCATATCCCAACAAAAAAACCTATGCATAAAAAGAATGAGAAAAAATAATTATATCTAAGTCCTGCACCTTTAGCAAATGACCTAGGCCATTATGCTTAGATTAGAATAATATTTACATCAGAATTGTAAGAGAAGGTAGAGAAATCTGCAATCATCAATTAAAAATGTCTAAAACATCCTGTCACGGATGATCTAAGAAGTTGTAGGAGTTGAATAAATACAGTTTGTGCTAATCTGCTGTGAAGAAAGAAAACGTTATAATTTTGTACGGATACGTAAACGAAGTTGTCAATCGCCATCCTATTTACCTTATTTTAAATGGACCAAAAGTTTAGTTATGCTGGGAAGACGTGAGCGAGTCGTTAGCTGCACCTGATAAGGAATCAATTTGGGGCACGCGAGGAAAGATAAGTTCTTACAACGAAACATGCGTCCAAAAATAATCGATGAATAAACATTTTGATTAAACAACGGTTACAATGGAAACAATTGACTGGGCACCTTCTAGAGGAGGAGGAAGGAGGACCAAATGGAAGTTTCCAGAAACAGCCTCCCTCAGTTTCGTGTGAATTCAAATATTGAAAATGCATTTACGGAAAGTAGGATGGGTATGTTTGAGCCGCAGCTTTGAAACCCACTGATTCTCAATTCACATTCAACGCTCAAAATATGAACGCTCCTACTTCTCACTCTCCCTAACGCGGCTATTTGTCAGAACCTTTGCCTCAATTTCTTGAGCGTTATGATAGTTCAAGAATGAATCTGCACAAAGCTGACAACTCTCTTTCGCATGATGCAATCAAGCAATCGTCTAACTAGTTCTGTAGAGATAACTTCAATTTAAAACATATATATCTTTTTCATTCTGCACTTTCTCATCGTGATGATGGATCATGTAGTATGATCAGAAACGTTGATGGTAAAAAATCACAAACAATCAAATCTAGAAAACAATTTATTTACAAACGGATTGTGGAAATCTGATTATGTTAATATATATAAAAAGATTATATAAAAAATGATTATATGTTGTGATATTGCTCTTAGAGTTTTTGAGTCAAATCTAATGACGTGTGTTTTATAAGTACTGATTCAACATAAATCTATCTCTCATGAAAATAAATATATATACTTGTTTCATTTATTCTCATCAAAGATGAATTCATATTAAATCGCAATACATGAAACATGCTTCAATGAGTTTGACTAAAAAGCTACATAGTTGAAAAATTACCTAGCCATATCACAATTTGATTTATAGAATTATCTCCTGCTTATTAGAATTATATAAGATCATATGATTTGAAATTAAAATTATATTAGTATAGAGGATTATATATTTTAAAAATATGTTTTGAAAAATTATAAAAGATTATTATATAAATTTTGATATATTTAATTTCTATAATGTTAAAAATTATAAATATCATATTTAAGGTTCTTTTATTGGAATTTTTATATTATAAAGTAGTTTTATTAAGTGTAATAATTTTTCATATAATTAATTTAAATTATTTTCATAAATTTAATTATTTTACTTTTGGGATTAAATTTTTTTAGAATTTTTAACTTAAAAAATTATATTTTGCATAGTTTATATTATCATTTGTATTTTTTACATTGATAATAATTTTTTAAAGATTTTATTTCATTATTTTTTAAATAATTATATAAAAATTAAAGTTATAAATATTTTCTATCTATAAAAATAATGCATTATACTTTTGTTAACATATTTTCCTTTTTGTGAAACAATACTATTTAATAAGTAATAGTTGTAAAAATTATAAATTTAATCTAATGAAATCTTATTGGTGGAGGCATATAGTTATAGTTCCGATTATTTAATTTTTTAAAAATAAGTTCAAACAAGATTATTTTGCTTTACTTATTTTAAAATTTTAAATTCTTGTACAAAGCTTAAAATAGTTACACCAATTGATATGAATGCTCTCCATATTGATTCTTTCCAAATCAAATATATTTTACTAAATTCATAAAAAAATATTGCTACTTGATTATTGTTTCATAAATTTCACAATGACAAAGAAGTAAAATAATAAAGCAACCTACATAATTATAATGAAAATGTTCTTTATATAGCCTTTGTCCAAACATCTACGTAGCAAGCTCTCTCTACTTATGTGAGCCTCACTCTTTGTAAACATACACACATACATATATGTATATATTAAAACAATTCTAATTATTTTTAAAATATATGTATTTTGACATATCTAAATTAACATATAGAAATTTGTAGGAAATAATATAAAATTATATTCAAGTAAAAATTATTATATATTATTTTGAGGAGCTTAAAGTTTTAAGGAGCTTAAGGTGGATCGATGGTAAAAAGGTTGAAAAAGGAATGTTTAATTTTTCAACATTAATTTTTATATAAAAATAAAATATTTTTTATTTAAAGAATTTTAAAAAGAAATTATAGTTAAAACTGAGATTTATATATAAAGATTATCTTATTTTTCATATAAATTTTTCCATACAACTTAAAGAAAACAATCATTTTTAAAATATTATACTTAACACTATTAATTTTATTATTAAAAAAAACTTTTGTTGGAACGAATATGATTAAATTTATTAGTTAGTCTTACTCGTTTCTTTAGCATGATTGGGAGTATCGAGAAAATTAAAAAGTCATAAACAAACAAAATAGATTAGTTATTGAATCAGTGATTCGGCAATGGAAAAACAAAATTAACTATGAAGTTAATTTTGTCCGATACCAGACTGGTCAACTATTTTTACCCGTGTGAAATGACACCTCCTAAAAAACGCCCAAAATCTTCAGCAAATCAAGCTTTTGATTTTATCAATTCTCAAATTTTCGTTTAGCTTTTCTATGCGCCTGGCTCTTTCTCCACTTGAGACACCGTGAAAACCTTTTTCTTACTTTTTCTGAGCATGACGCATTACACTTACCCGCTACATTTGAAAAAAACAAAAACTAATAAGCTAATTGTAAAAGGAACGTAAAAAGTTAAAATAAATATATTTATTCTCGATGAGTTATGATTGCCTGGAAGCATTTCATTCAAAGCTATGCTACTTGGAAAAACGAAGGAAACGTAGCGGAAAATACATTTGATCGAAGGTTTAGTTGGCTTTTGAAGGTTTATGCGTAGTCCCTCTCTGGGTCCCAAAATAATGTCCCATTTACTATAAAGTTAAAAGATTTGAAACAGCCAATTAAACCTTCAGGGAAAAGCCTTCCTGTCTTTCACTTGAAGACACGACGAGTTTTGTGTGAAGTAAAATAATGGATGTACAATGAAACATATCCATCTGCATTTTCAATACTTGCCAGTTTTTTTTGTGAGTTCACATTCAAACGTCAAATATGGACGCTGACTACTTCGGGCTGTCCCTAACGCGACTGATTGTCTGAGCTTTAATATGATCATGCTCCGCGTAGATCAAGATTATACCTCCAATGACAATAGCTGTCGTTCACATGATGCAATTAAGCAATATGCCAGCTGCTCGATATTTGTTGAGTAGACACAACTACTTATTTGTTCATGGAATGACCAATATGCGTTCACACGGTTAAATGTACGTATGTTTTAAGGAGTTGGATTGGAGAATGTGAAGGAAAGATGTAGAGATTTTCAAAATGGAAGACTTGAGTATGTCTATCTTATCTTTTTCGTTTATTCAGTCACGATTCTATTTTTCATGGTTAATATTTAAAAGATCCATTTTACATTAAAGATTGAATTGGTTATAATTTTATAAAAGTCGATTTATATTTATAATGTTTATTCAAATAATATCATTGTTTAAAAAGTTGAAAATTGCTATTTGTTAAAAAAAAATTAGGGGATTAAGAGTGCGGATTTTGAGTTTTAGTCAAAGAAATTCTCAACCTTCACCAATAAAAAGAAAATAAAAATTTAATTTGTATAATTATAATTATAAAATGTACAAAGTTTCTGAATTTCTAATAATAAAGTTGAAACAATTAAATATAAAATATTATAAATCTTCATCTTCAATTTTAAATTTTAAACTTTCCTTAACCTCTTAAAAAAAATTCCCGATTCTTTAAGAACATGTAAGAGTGGAATGAATGAAAGTTATACCAAAATTTATAATTTTATACAAATATGCAAAAGGAATTGTCAATCGTTGCCACCTTGACTAAAATGGAACAAAAGATTGGTGATTCTTGGAAGATGTGAGTGATTAATTAATTGTCCCCAATAAAGAATCAGTTTGTGACAAACAAACAAAGAAAAGTTCTAACAAAAACACATGCATAAAGATACAATTGATGTATGAATATTTAGGGATGACTTAAACATCAAACACTAAGGCTTGATTCCTGAGCTAAAAATGTTAAATAGTCAAAATTAACCTTTTTTTTATGAACATTTGCAATAAAAAAATTGTTTCAAAGGTAACAATTGATGGACATAAGTATGTATCTACTCAGAGACGATTTTTTCGTATAACAAAAGTTCTAACAAGTAAAAATACAATTGATGTATGAACATTTTCATGAAAGAGCTATTGCAAAGGAAACAATTGATGGACATTAGTATGTAATTCCTCTGATGGGATTTTTTGATATGAAGAAATATGACCGATTGGCAGAGATTCGTTGGAATTTGGATGGGCACCTTCCAAACTAGAGGAAGATAAAAGAGGACCAAATTGAACATTACAGAAAAAACCTCCCTCACTTCCCCCAAAACCAAAGGTGAGATTAATGTGAATTCAAATACTAAAGATGGATTTATGGAAATTAGGATGGAAAATTTGAGCTACAACTTCAAGACCCACTGAATCTTAGTTCATACTCAAGGTTCAAATGTGAAAGGTTACTATAATTTCCCTAATGCAATTATTTGTCAAAACATTAGTGCTAATTTCCTAAGATTTGAGATTATGTCTGCCTTAGCTTAGAAATAAATTTTGCACAAAGCTAACAACTCTCCAATTGTAAGAACCATGTCCTACTTAAAAATTACCACATCATACAAATGTGAAAAACACAGAAAACAACCAATAAGAACAAAGTTGAAAATTCATAAGCCATTCGTTATTCATTAATCAAGATTAACAAAAAAAATTATACAAATAAATACAATATAGGACTAATTTGTTGTAACAAAACATCCAACATCCATCAAATGCCGATCACAAACTTATGATCAAACATACATCACAATCTTCATAATTACATTATCCATTTACAAAATTACATCAATTGTTCATCCTCAAGATGAATGTAAAATAAGAAATAGGCTTCATAATACCATGACGTATGTCCTTCTATGTAACTAGTCTCCAAAGCCATCAAATGTCATCCATCTACTATCTGAGATAGGAGTGTGGCCCAAACACTTTTACCATGTCAACCACAGAGTGTTTACTCTCCCGAGGTTCTTCTTGACATAAAGATCGCCTTGACCCTAGCACAAGAAGCCTAACTTCCTAGAACAAGATCAATTGGATGGATCTCATGCAGTTGTGAAATGTAGTACATACAACCATGTGCCTAGTAGCCTAATTATGGAATGTGGTAGTGAAAGAAACTTACACTACACATCTACTCATATGTAGTGAAAGAAAATGATTGAAACATATGTACATTTAAGAATATCTACTCATATGAAAATTAAAAGTAAGCATAGTCATGTTGGATACAATTGTTAATTTTGTATTGTCTTTGATGTTACATAAATGTCATATCAGTCATCAGACAAAGTCTACCAAGCTCAGATGGTTAGCAAAGCAATTTATAGTGACTATGGAGCATTCCTGAACATTACAAAGGTAAGTTAACTTTTACCGAGCTCACTTGGTAAGCAAAGGCAAGTTAACTTTTACCGAGCTCACTCGATAAGCAAAGGCAAGTTAACTTTTACCGAGCTCACTCAGTAAGTAAAGGCAAGTTAGCTTTTACCGATCTCACTTGGTAAGCGAAGAAAAATTAGCTTTTACTGAGCTCACTTGGTAAACAAAAGAAGGTTAGTATTTATCAAGTTAACTCGGTCTCCGAAGGAAGTTGCAAGGTTTGCAGTGTTTATCGAGCTTCACTTGGTTAACACAGGGAAACCATTTTGAAGCAGTGGTCACCGAGCTGGGTCGGGTAGCAAAGAATTTTATGATTCTAAAGAATTAAGTTTAATTGCTTTGTGCAGCTGACTGATTTATGTTTTTCCAGTTGTTGTAATTGAGCCAACTTGACATTCTATAAGGTATATATGAAAGGTCAAGTTGTGAATTCAATAGAAGTAGAAGTGTGTGGATGCATAAAAGTGCGAATGTATAAGCAATTACATGAGAGAATGTTGAGGAAGAACTTGTCATCTCTATCTCAAAAATGGAATGGCAAGAAAGATTTCAAATCATTCAAGGACAAAGGTAAGAAAACATGTTTTATGGCTAAAGATTCTAATGACTCTGATAATGAAGAAGAAGATGAGAATGTCTATATTGCTATGAAAGATGAATCTGATAGCTATGAAGAAATGGCACTCATTTTTCATATGAGCAAACATGATACATGGATCATAGATAGTGGTTGCTCTCATCACATGACTGGCAACAAAACCAAGTTTGAATACTTTGAAGACTATGATGGTGGCAGTGTAAGATTTGGTAACAATGAATCTTGTTGTATAAAAGGAAGAGGAAGAATCCCTCTAACCAAAGAACTTATATGTGATAATGCCTATTGGGTAGAAGGACTAAAGCATAATTTGTTAAGTGTGGCACAACTACTCAATAATGGAATCAAAGTACAATTCATGCATGGTAAAAAAAGACTGCTAGATGGGAAAGGAAAGCTGATTGGATCAGGCACTCAAACTAAAGGTAACTTATTCTATCTTGAACTAGGTGAATGTTCATGTTTCATTGCTCAACTTGAAGAAAGTTAGTTATGGCATAAAAGGTTGTGTCATGTAAACTTTGATAATCTGGTAAAGATAAGAAAGTTCAGAAAAGTAAAAGGCATTCCCAACATAAAGAAACCTAAAGTCGGTCTATGCAAAAATTGTCAAATTGGAAAGATGGGAGAGACTAGTTTTAAAAGTAAAAACTATTAGTCTGAAGACATATTGGAAATTGTGCATACTGATTTATGTGGACCTATTGGAATTGAAAGCTATACTAGAGAAAAGTTCTTCATTCTTTTTGTTGATGATTACTCAAGAATGATGACAGTCATGTATCTAAGAAATAAATCAGAAGCATTTGAAAAGTTCAAATGGTATTTGGCCAGAGTAGAAAAGGAAACAGGAAAAAGATTAAAATTCTTGAGATCAGACAGAGGTGGAGAATTCATTTCACAAGAATTCAATAACTTTTGCATTGAAAGAGGAATCAAAAGACAGGTATCAGCACTTGGAACACCCCAGCAAAATGGAATAGTTGAAAGAAGAAACAAATCCATCATGGATTGTGCAAGAACATTAATGATTGAAAAGAGCATTTCTATTAAATACTGGAAGGAAGCAATCAACACTGCAGTCTATACCTTAAATTGAGTACAGCTGAAGAAAGACTCATTCAAAACCCCCTATGAGTTATTGTATGGCTATAAACCTAATGTAAGTTATCTTAAAGTATTTGGAAGTAAATGTTATATTTTGAAAGAATCTAGAAAAGGAAAATTTGATGTAAAAGGTGATGAAGGTATATTCCTTGGATACTCATGCACAAGTAAGGCATATAGATGTTTAAACTTGTCTACTCACAAAGTGATAGAAAGTGCACATGTGAAAGTTGATGAGTTTGCAGAAAGGACTGAAGAAGAAAGCAAAAGGGAACTAGAAGATTATAAAAGGTTTGTCTTCAGTGAACCTAATACAGTACCAGTTACATAAGAGAATCAGGAAACTTCTACTCCCGAGTCATCTGTAACCGAGTTACAGGAAGTTCAAACCGAACCACAACAAATCGAGTTAAACTCAGTATCTACCAAGCAAGTATTTATCGAGCAAACATCTACCAAGCCAGAATAGAAACAGCCTAAAGTTGAAATGCAAAAGGATAATAATGAAATCCATTCAAAAGGCAAGGAACCTATATTAGCCAAGTATGTCAGAAGACATCATTCAACAAATTAGATCATTGGAGATAAATCTAAAGGAACCATGACAAGGAATAAGCTGAAAGGTACTTGTTTACTTGCTGATTTTGAACCTAGAAATATCAAAGATGCATTGGAAAATGATAGTTGGATTGAGGCTATGAATGAATAAATAGAGAAAATAGAGAAAAAAAAGACGTGGACTCTTGTACCCAAACCTAAAGACAAAAATGTAATTAGAACTAAGTGGGTACTCAGAAACAAGTTGGATGAAGATGGTAAGGTATCAAGAAACAAAGCTAGACTAGTATACAAAGGATATGCTCAAGAAGAAGGAATAGACTATGGAGAAACTTTTGCTCCTATTGCAAGATTGGAAGGAGTCAGAACCTTACTAGCATATGTTGCTCACAAGGGTTTCAAAGTCTATTAGATGGATGTCAAATCAACATTCCTCAATGGTATACTGGATGAAGAGGTTTACATTGAACAACCTAAAGGTTTTGTTAATCCAGATAAGAAGAACATGGTCTGAAAATTACACAAGGCATTGTACGGTCTAAAACAAGCCCCTAGAGCATGGTATGAAAGATTGCATAACTATCTTATTTAGATTGGTTTTCAAAGAACTAATGATAACAGTATCTTGTATATTAAGGAAGGACCAGATAATAAGATTATCTTGGCAGAAATATTTGTAGATGATATTGTTTTCATAAGGAATGATGATCTGTGCAAAGAATTCTCAGAACAAATGAACAAGGAATTTGAAATGTCCATGTTTGGTGAGATCAAATTCTTCGTTGGTCTTCAAATTCAACAGAATAAAAATGGTATCTACATTACTCAATCAAAGTACATCAAAGAGATATTGAAAAAGTTTGGAATGGAAGATTGTAAACCAGTTGGGACTCTTATGTGTACCGGATTAAAACTTACCAAGGAAGATGAATCAAAGGAAGTAGATCAAACATTGTATAGATCTATGATTGGAAAGTTATAGTATGTAGTTCATACAAGGCCAGATATTGCTCTTGCAGTTGGTATTGTAGCAAGATTTTCAGCAAAACTAAGAGAAAATCACTTGATGGCAATCAAAAGAATAATGAGATATTTAAAAGGAACTGAAGAGTATGGTTTATGGTATAAGTTTGGAAGAAATTTGGATTTGAAAGTATTTACTAATGCTGATTGGGCAAGAAACCTTGATGACAAAAAAAGTAAAGTGGAGGTGCATTCTTTCTTGGAAAAAGGTTGGTTTCTTGGACAAGCAAAAAGCAGAACTGTACATCTCAATCAACAGCAGAGGCAGAGTATTTTGCTGCAGCAGTAAACTACTCTAACATTGTTTGGTTTAAACAATTGTTGGAAGGCATGAAGATGGAAATCAAAGAACCTGTTGTTATGTTCTGTGACAATACAAGTGCAATCAACATATCTAAAAATCCAGTAATGCATTCCAAAGCCAAGCACATTGCAATAAAATATCATTTTGTTAGAGAATTGGTAACTAGTTACTTGGTGGTTTTTCCCAAATTGGGTTTCCACGTTAAATCTGGTTTCTCTTGTGTTCATGTTATTTATTTATGCATGCATGTTAATCACTTTAAATGCTTAATAAAGTTAACAGAACATCTGTCAAGTTTTAGTATCTATTTGTGTGGTTACCGAGTGTCATTAGCAGTTATAAGACATCTAAGGGATTGTAGAAATATTTTTGTGGTAACTAATTCACTCCTCCCCTCTCAGTTGCTCCATCTCTATTTCCAACAAGTCACACACATATGCATTACAATAAACATCATAATTAAATGAAATTAGATAAATGATTTGGCCAAGCACTAAATTCATCAGCATTATAGAAAAGGGAGTCAAAAACATAATAAATCCTACTTTTCAAAATCTAACACATTGAGAGAAGAAAAACAAAATGCATCCATCCCCTCCCTCCCTTAAGTCAAATTACACCCATCCATATGATAGTTAAACCTCAACACTTAGGACATGTTTCAATTAAAAGTACTTATACTCAAAGTTTTCTTTCTATCATTAAACCAAAGTAAAAGAAAAGTTTTAGCTTGTTGTGACACCTAATCAGAACAAGTAATCTTATCACCCAAGGACTACTATCATTCTTAATAAAGTTCAAAGGCCCTATTGTGAAAGAGTTCATGGAAATTTGATTGTCTAAGAATATTAGCATTTCAATTGTGATACACAACATACATTGTAATGTTCACCATCTTTTGGGCCCTTAATGGAGTTCTTAGCCTTTCATTTTCTAATGGCTAAGTGGAGAAATACGCATAAATAAATTAAATTAAAGTCAATAAATAAATAAATCTAAAGGTGACTTTATATTAATTTAATTTTTGTAATGTCCCCATTTTAGCAGTTGACCAAGTCTATGTGCGTTAGCCTTGTTCTACATGGTCCTGAGGGCTAACGAAGGGTTTAATGGGATCTTGGAGTGTTTTGGCCTAGTCATTTCCAGTTTGGGCCAAAACGAAGTTGATTTACTCAGTTTCAGGCATACTTACTATTTTTAGTAAGTCAGCAGGACACAATGCAGGTCAATTTTGGTGATTGGATTCGATACTCCTCGGTGAGAGCTTTTCGATGAGCTATCACTCGCATTATTCGAAGTCCAATTGCTAATACATTTTAATGCCTGAAGTTTTATTAAAGTAACGTCTAATTTAATTGTAAAATATTAAAGTGTTACTTTAATATTTATCTTATGGTGATGTGTACCCAAGGGAGACATAAGGGGTATTTTAATATATGTTTTATATTACACATCTTTATCCCACATTGCCCATATGAGTTGAGCGGACCCATGGGAATAGAATAAAAGGAAGCATTTGTAGCTTCATTAGACAGGTTGAATATGAGAAGAAATTGGTGTGTGAGTTGCAGCTTTGTTCTTGGCATTTGAGGATGTCTATCCTCTCTTGTAACATTCTAGATGTCATTCCCTTGGGGTTTGGCCTTTGGAATTCTTTGTTATTAGCTTCATTATCAGGCAGTTTAGGTGCATTTTCGGCTACAGGCAGATTTGATATTTTGCTCATATCTTCTTCACTACTTGTCCGACGCTTATGCCTCTTGGAGGGAATGGTATTATGAAGGTAGTGGACTGATTGGAGGACAAAGTATTGTAGCAGCAAGTTCATAAGCATGGGCTAGAGTATTATGACAATATTGCTGAAGTAATTAGTGAGTTGTTAAATCTGCCATGTATTTGGTTTTATGAATTCTGAAAATAACATTTTATTAGTAGCAGTTCATTTCCACTTTGCATATTATTATAGTTTCTTTCTTGTTTATGTTGTATGATACCAATTCCATGCACGAAACACAACAAACAAATAAACGTTTGATTTTCGGAGTTATAAGGGGTTTTAAGAAGTTGAATGCAAACTGTTTGACATAATTCCTTTCAGCAATTTGGTTTAGTTTTTTTTGGGACATCCAGGGGTGCCCATTACAGTGGTATCAGAGCTATAAGTCCTGCCATCCTGTGGAGGACTTATAGGGAATTTGGAACAGTCGGATAGAGGGAAAAAGTAAGTAAAAAACACAGTCTAAGCATTTATGTTTGAGCATGTGACAGGGGTCTTATAATTTCCATGATACCAGAGCAAGACAAAATAGGATTTCAGACTTGCAAAGCAAACAGTCTAGTACATCCGTGCAGGGGGACATTGAATTCAACCATACAGACACAGAGGAGATATTCTATGATCAGGACAATAATATGGGTGATCGAGATGATAGGAATACAGGATTAGGCGGAGGCCGAAATGCTGGTCTAGATCAGGGGGAGGTACTGTTCTGACAGTTACTAGATACATTAGAACAGGGGCAGCTATGCAACAGGAGCAGAATAGGCGAATGGACATGATGTTGCAGCTCATGGCTAGACAGATGGGTGTCAATATTAATCCAGGTGATGCCAACAACAGAAACAATAACAACGAGGGAAACAATAATAACGGGGGAAACAATAACCATGAAGGCCAAGGCAACAACAATGGTCCTGAGAATAACATTAATGGTAATAATGGACACAGCAACAATGGGAATGAGGTTGATAACTTTAGAAACGTTGCACGCCCAACACAGACTGCGAGCTCAAGACCTCTTCTACCCACTTTTCCACCCAGAGATCCGGTTCAACCAGTAAACGAACCGCAGATTACTGAGTTACAAGATCAGTTCAGGAGGGACTGGGAGGCTAGTGGACCAAAGTTTCAGGCGGATATTTCTCTTAGAGATTATATGGACTTGAGGATGAGACACGTGCCTAAAGCAGGAGGGAGGAATCAAAACTTTGAGCTGAGGAAGAAAGTTGGAAAACTTTCTTTACCTTATTATGATGCTTCAGGGAAGATGACTGCACGAGCTTGGGTGCAGAAGGTAGATACATACTTGCAGCTAAATCCTATGCCTGAGGAGGAGGCTATCAAGTATGCGGCTATGCACTTGGATGTCATTGCACATGAATGGTGGCATCATGGCATGGTGACTTTGGGGCATAATCAGATTACATCCTATGAGGAATTCACCGAAACATTGATTGGGAGATTTGACACTAAGGATCCCGAGTTACATTTCAAGGAGCTAGCACAGTTAAAACAGTCAGGTTCTGTGGATGCTTACATTGCTGAGTTTCAGCACTTGTCTGTACTTGTTACTGATATCTCTCCTAGGAGATTGGTGGTTTTATTTTGTGATGGTCTTGCTGATCCATTACGAGGTTGGGTGAAGGGACATGATCCACTCACATTAGCTGAAGCAACTAAAAAGGCACGAGATTTAGCCCCTTCGGTATACAAAGGAAAAAACCATTCAACAGATTCTTCCTACCGCAAGGACAAAGACAAAAAATCATTTCAGAAAGAGTATAGCAAACCCAAAGAAGGATCAAAAGGACTAGACAATGAAACCTTGAATGAACTTCGAAAGAAGAAGCTGTGCTTCCATTGTAGAGAGCCTTGTGACTTATCTCATAAATGTTCTCTCAAGGCTAAGGCAAATCAAATGGAGTATTTTTCAGCAGAAGAGTCAAAGTCAGAAGGGGAGGCAGCACTCTGATTCAGATGAGGGTAACACTATAGAGGAGAGCAACATTCCTAAGGATGATAGATCGTTGGCACGCTTGACAGGGGCCCAAAAGGCAATCACATTTAAGGTCAGGGGTACTATCCAGGGGCAGAAAGTGATATCTCTTATTGACACTGGGGTTACACATAACTTCATAGATGCACAGTTGGTAGCCAGGAGAGGGTTACAGATAGAGGAGCATGATGGGTTTAGAGTCATGGTGGCTAACGGTGATAAGTTATTATGCACTCGGAAGATATCTAATCTTCGCATCAGGTTTGGAGATGGCTACGAGTTAGAGGATGAGTTCTATGTTGTGGACATGGGAGATTATGGTGTCATCCTTGGCGTGACATGGATGGCTTCACTAGTTGAGTTCACACTCAATCTAGTGAAATTGGAGATGAGATTCCAGCATGAGGGTAGAACTGTGGTACTTAGAGGGCTTTCAGATGGAGGTTGCAGAGTAGTGTCCTTGAGGAGAATGCAGAGACTTTTTCATCATGATGACATAGAGTGGGCGGCAGAGTACCACATTATGCCAACTTCACCAGAGCCACAAGAAAAGAGTCATCCACTAGATGTCTAGAAGATACTTGATAGACACGCTAAAGTATTTAGCGATATTCCTCATGGGGTTCCTCCTGACAGAGGGATGGAACATGTTATTGAGCTGGAGGAGGGAGCCAAATGAGTTATGATTACTCCCTATCGTCATCCTAAGAAACACAAGGATGAGATAGAGAAGGCGATTAAGGATTTGTTGGAGATGGGGCATATCAAGCCTAGTAAGAGCCCTTTTTCTTCAGCAGTAGTATTGGTAAAGAAGAAGGATGGGACGATGCGCATGTGCATTGATTACAGGGCACTGAATAAGAAAACAATTAAAAACAGGTATCCCATTCCTAGGATTGATGAGCTGATTGATGAGTTGCATGGGGCATGCTTCTTCACCAAAATTGATTTGCGATCCAGATACCATCAGATCAGGATGAGAGCAAAGGACATTGAGAAAACAACCTTCCAATGTCACTATGGCCACTTTGAGTTCATGGTTATGCCATTTGGTCTAACCAATGCACCTGCTACATTTCAAAGTTGTATGAACCAGGTATTCAGGAAGCAGCTAAGGAGATTTGTCTTGATCTTCTTTGATGACATCTTGGTCTTCAGTAAGACCTGGGAGGAGCACTTACATCATCTAGAGGAGGTGTTATCTATTCTGGAGAGAGAGTCATTGTATGCCAAGGAATCTAAATGTGAGTTTGGCATGACTGAGCTCCTTTACCTGGGGCATATCGTTAGTGCAGATGACGTTCGGGTTGATCTCGAAAAGATTAGAGCTATTCTAGAATGGCCTACTCCCACAAACCTTACACAGCTTAAGGGATTCTTTGGTTTATGTGGTTTTTATAGGAGATTTGTTAAGGGATTCTCACAGATTGCTACACCCTTGACAGATCTTACCAGGAAAGGAGCCTTCGTGTGGACAGGGGCAGCACAGAGGTGTTTTGAGCATTTCAAGCAGGTAATGTCTTCATGTCCAGTTCTAGCTCTACCAAATTTCACGAAGCCTTTTGAGCTTCATTGTGATGCATCAGGTGATGGGATTGGAGCAGTATTGATGCAAGAGAAGCATCCCATTGCATTCGAGAGTAGGAAGCTCCGAGGAGTTGAGAAAAGTTATTCTATCTATGACCGGGAGATGTTGGCCATAATGCATGCATTGGCCAAATTTTGATCATATTTGGTAGATGGACGTTTTGTGATCAAGACTGATCACAACAATATTAAATACTTCATGAGCCAGCGTGATCTTAATGATCGGCAACAAAAATGGGTGACTAAATTGCAGGCTTATGCCTTTGACATAGAGTTTGTCAAAGGTAAGAAAAATGTGGTGGCTGATGCCTTGAGACCTCACTTATGTGCTCTGGCAGAGATTTCAGGAGATTGGAGAGATCGGATTATAGCAAAGTATGTCGGAGATGCTTGGGCTTCTGGATTGATTTCAGGTACCATACAGGATGATCGCTATGAGGTGATAGATGGATTGATCAGAGTTCAGGATAGGGTTTATTTGATTCCGTCATCACATTTGAGAGAGGCGATACTGAAGGCATTCATGATGCACCCATAGCTGGACATCCGGGGGTCTTCAAGACCTACAGGCAGATTCGAGAGCGGTTTTCATGGAAAGGGCTCAAGGATGATGTTCAGAGGTATGTCAGGAGTGTGTGGTTTGTCAACAGAATAAGGGAGAACACACATTTCCTGCAGGTTTATTACATCCCTTGCCCATTCCTGATAGGAAATGGGAAAGTATTTCGATGGACTTCATCACTAGTTTACCACGAGTGCAGGGAAGGGATTGCATCTATGTGGTGGTGGACCGCTTGACGAAGTTTGCTCACTTCATTGCTATTCCGTCCACTTACACAGCAGCAAAGGTGGCAGATCTTTTCTTTAAAGAGATATTCAGGTTACATCGGTTGCTCAGATTCATTGTCAGCGATCGGGATAGTAAGTTTATGAGTGTTTTTTGGCAAGAGTTGTTTAGGTTGTGTGATACAGATCTTACACCTAGCACTAGTTATCATCCGCAAACAGATGGGCAAATAGAGATTGTGAATAAATGGGCGGAAGGATATTTGAGGAACTATGTAACTACACAACAAAAGGCTTGGATTAGATGGTTGCATATGGGAGAGTATTGTTATAACACCACTTATCATATGTCCATCAAGATGACTCCTTTCATGGCACTCTATGGTTATGAAGCACCTAGCTTCATGGATTTAGTTTTGGGGGACAGTAGAGTGCCCAAAGCCAAAAACTTATTGCAAGATAGTCAGGACATCCTGAAAGTGCTCAAAGAGAATATACAATAGGCCCAGAATCAACAGAAATTGTATGCTGATCAGCACCGAATAGAGCGCAGTTTTGAGGTAGGGGATATGGTTTACTTGAGGCTACAACCATATAGATAGTCATCGCTCAAGAAGAGCAAAGCTGAAAAGTTGAAACCTAGATTTTATGGTCCCTACAGGGTGATTCACAAAGTGGGAAAAGTCGCTTATGAGCTTGAGCTTCCAGAGGGCAATCGAGTGCACAATGTGTTTCATGTGTTTAGGCTTAAGAAAGCCATTGGTCAGAGTGTAGTGCCTTCTGTAGATTTACCCCCTTTGGATGAGGAGGGGAAGCTTGTGTTAGTACCTGAGGCTATTCTAGATACTAGAGAGAGGAAGCTTAGAAATAGGATAGTGAAGGAGTATTTGGTCAGATGGAAAGATCTGCCGGAGGAAGATTCTACATGGGAGAGTGAGCAGGTTATTCAGCAGGCGGGACTGAGATTGCTTGAGGACAAGCAATTTCAAGGGGGGCGGACTGTAATGTCCCCATTTTAGCAATTGACCAAGTGTATGTGCGTTAGCCTTGTTCTACATGGTCCCGAGGGCTAACGAAGGGTTTAATGGGATGTTGGAGTGTTTTGGCCTAGTCATTTCCAGTTTGGGCCAAAACGAAGTTGATTTACTCAGTTTTAGTCATATTTACTATTTTTAGTAAGTCGGCAGGACACAGTATAGGTCAATTTTGGTGATTGGATTCGATACTCCTCGGTGAGAGCTTTTCGATGAGCTATCACTCGCATTATTCGAAGTCTGATTGCTAATACATTTTAATGCCTAAAGTTTTATTAAAGTAACGTCTAATTTAATTGTAAAATATTAAAGTGTTACTTTAATATTTATCTTATGGTGATGTGTACCCAAGGGAGACATAAGGGGTATTTTAATATATGTTTTATATTACACATCTTTATCCCACATTGCCCATATGAGTTGAGCGGACCCGTGGGAATAGAATAAAAGGAAGCATTTGTAGCTTCATTAGACAGGTTGAATATGAGAAGAAATTGGTGTGTGAGCTGCAGCTTTGTTCTTGGCATTTGAGGATGTCTATCCTCTCTTGTAACATTCTAGATGTCATTCCCTTGGGGTTTGGCCTTTGGAATTCTTTGTTATTAGCTTCATTATCAGGCAGTTTAGTTGCATTTCCGGCTACAGGCAGATTTGATATTTTGCTCATATCTTCTTCACTACTTGTCCGACGCTTATGCCGCTTGGAGGGAATGGTATTATGAAGGTAGTGGACTGATTGGAGGACAAAGTATTGTAGCAGCAAGTTCGTAAGCATGGGCTGGAGTATTATGACAATATTGCTGAAGTAATTAGTGAGTTGTTAAATCTGCCATGTATTTGGTTTTATGAATTCTGAAAATAACATTTTATTAGCAGCAGTTCATTTCCACTTTGCATATTATTGTAGTTTCTTTCTTGTTTATGTTGTATGATACCAATTCCATACACGAAACACAACAAACAAATAAACGTTTGATTTCCGAAGTTATAAGGGGGTTTAAGAAGTTGAATGCAAACTGTTTGACATAATTCCTTTCAGCAATTTGGTTTAGTTTTTTTTGGGACATCCAGGGGTGGCCATTACAATTTTCTAGAAGCACAACTAATTATTGTATTGGAAAGTGGGAAGCTTCTAGAGAGTCCATTTTCTAGAAGCACAACTAATAATTGCATTGGAAAGGGGGTAGCTTCTAGAGAGTGCAATTAAATAATATTTTATTTCCTTCTAGAAGAGTGAAGGAAAATAATAAATAGAGGCAAGAGCTTCATTTTTAAGCATCCAATTACTGTCAATTGTATTTGATATAAACTTGAGAGAAGAAACTAAGGTTTTATAATTTCAATTAGCCATTGGAGAGCATCAATTCTTTAATGTTGCAACAATTTGAGGTGGTAAAATATCCTTTGAATTTGGCATTTAGGAGAGCTTCATTCTGGAGTTCTATTTGTACTTAAATTGGAGAATACATTTATTGTTAGCTACTATAGTGTTGTGAATGGTGATGTGAAAGTGTCATGAATAGTTATGTGTATAGTACCCATGCTACAATACTTGGCTTGATTATATGATTCCATCCATGGGCATCACTATTATCAAGTTCCTCTTCCAAATATTAGTAATTAGCATTGTAATCCTAGGCATATAGTTTTTTTGTTGTAAGTGATAATTCATAATTAGATTTGGCATTGTTGTAGTCATTATTGTAATTCCATTTGTCTTGGCAAATTCATAGCAACATTGTACATGAGAATAAATTCAAATAAGTACATATATGTTGCATACCATTTTTTTGATGAAATTTCCATCTAATAGCATATATGAACAACATAATAGTTGTATGCCAATTGTTTGTCAAAATGTCAGTTGGTTGTAGGTATGCATTCCACATCTAGTTTCCATGTATATACAATGAAAATACCAAAAAGGACTGCACTTGCATATTAGTTCATTGTAAGAGGCATTGTAATATCATTTGTGAATATTTTAAATTTCTCAACATCATTCAAATAATCTAAAACACAAAAAATATTAAAAAATAGAAAGGTAACAGAGAAATGTTTTACAATATTCCTTGAGCTAAAATCAGTCAGTTTGGGCAAGGGATATTAGATTGGTATCAAAGCTTGCTTGCAAAGTGTTTGATGAAGTTATAACCAATTGGGGTTATTACATTGGCATTAGAGCTTGTCTGCAAAGTGTTTGACAAAATGTCAAAAAAACTAAATTTGAGAAGGATTTGGCATTTCATGAAGTTATAACTAGTTGGGGTTATTACAGTGGTACCAGAGTGGTTTCCTATCATATTATGGGGTAGAAATTTTTTAATTATTGTTAGATTTTTTGTTTCATTTGGAGTGACCAACACTCTAGCATTTTCTAGCCATGGACAAACATAGGAGGACTAATGGTTCTAAAAGTCAGTGGAGTAATGAGGATGTTAGCACAAAGATGAATGCTTTGTAGAAAAGTATGGAGAAACTTAAGATTCATCAACACAGATTGACAGAGAGCTTGTTGGATCTAAAGACAATTGAAATGGTAGCAAGGTATATGGTTTCCACCTTTAGAAGGCCAACATTGAGGTTGCAAGGAAGGAAGTTTGTGATTTCCCCGACAGAAGTCCCTGATGTAGATGTACCTATATTTACTATGACACCTGCTAGTCCTATCTACAATGCTGAGAATGGACTTATTTCATAGGGACATGTGGTTGTGTTAGTGGTAGCAAAGGATAGTGGCACCAAGCTTCAGCAGGTTGATGCTCCTAGAGCTGTTGCTATAGTTAGTGCAGAGACAGTTGATGTAGTTGTTAACACTGATACTTTGGGCTCTCTCAAGGATATGATTATTATTGGAGATTCATATGTGAGATCTCATGGTGTTGCTACAGTGCAAGAGGTAGTTGCTTCCTCGGGTGGGAAAAAGGCATGTATAAAGTCACTCAATTGTGATGTTGGTGATGTGGGTGTTTCAGTGGAGTCAGTAGATGTGGGTTTATGCTCTAGTATTATTGATTCAAAACCTAGCACTGAGTTATGTTTGCAGAGTTAGGAGTCTACAATTGAGGCTTTGTTAGGAGATATCAATGCAGATAGTATGGACACATCTGATGATCCATTTGATGATGCTATGAGATGTCCTAGGTATGCTAGCCCTTGTCAAATATTAGGTGACAACTTCAAGGAGGTTTTGGATGAGTCCCAGGATCGATGCTTGTTGGATCTTACTATTGAGGTGGAAGCTGAGACATGTGAGGAGATTGATACAACAAGGGCTTCCATTTCTTCAAATGAGGAGTTGGTTGAGGTACATGGTAGTTGTATGTTAGATGCAAAATTGTGTGAGGAAGATAGCACCTATATGGGTGATCTTGTGGTGGAGAGTTCTAATTTTATTCCCATAATTGGACCATCATTCCATAGGAAATCTAATCTATTAATTTTGGCACCAACAAGATGCTTTGATGAACATTGTCATTTGTGGTTCATTCCATGTGTTCTTTCCAAACAAGTGAAATTAAGGCTCATGCATTTTTGGTTGGGAGGTCATTTCTCATTGAGTGAGGAATTTTCCAACACAACCCTCACAATGTTTCAAACTAAATCAAGGAGTAAGACTTTAGGGTGCGTCACAAAAGAGTATAAAAAGATTTGATCAAAAGCCCTTTTCCCAAGTGTGACATTTGGAAAATCTTTTACTATTTTGAGGGTTTATTAATTTTCATTTCCTACTATTCACTTTTGATTTTATGCATGTCTACTAGCATCTTGGTAAGCCATTGTACAACAAAAGAGCTTTAAGGGAACAATCAATATATTTAATTCTCCCAAATATAAGAAATGTAAATGCAAGCATAGCTACAACTCCTACACATAACATCTTAGTATACTTGATCTTTTGCCCTACTATAAAAACTGTAAGAAAAATAATAATATAATATATCACCCAAGATAAGAAAGAATTCATAATCTACGTGCATAGAAATTAGGAATGATTTGTGAAAAGAGGAACCTAATTCAAATGTTGACTATCTGAATAATGAAGTTCAGCTAAACAAATGCCTTTCTAGCTCCAATCATCTATTCTTTGGCTCCCTTCTCAACAACTTTGTTCTACTTGTCTTTCTCCACTCTTATGATGAACAAAAACTTATTTTTCAAGTCATATAGCCTTTCCAGTTTCTAGGTGCCAAAAACCTAAAACATATCACTCCATGACATTGAATTCAAAGTTATAATTGCATATATGAGCTAGTTATATAATATCCATAATACTTATGAGTAGGGTTCTGGGCTTATAGGCCTACCGGTCCTTCTATGAATGTTTATGTAGCCTCTATCCTTCACATTTATTAATTTATGTGACATTATGATCTAGTATACATATCCCTATACTATGTCATGTCAATAGTGAATTTTTTGATACTGGGTTTCCGCCTATAATCTTTTCAACTCTTTCTTGATCTAACCAATGTAGAATTATATTGGTGTTCATTTGTGCTTTCTATCCTCATATTCCTTTGTTCACCAATTTCTAATTAATTACAACATAATGGTATCCTAAGTATTAGAATCACCAATCGCTAGTCTTAATGCTAATGAGACTTGCAAGTCCAACACAGAGAAAGTTTAGGATTTTAATATTGAGATGGTGATCTCATGATTTTGTAGGAGTATCTTCATATACTAAAACCTTATCTCTTTTACTATAATTCACATAATGCAATCAATATTACAAGTTCCAACCTCCCTGCCGACAACTAGCATGGCACTATGATAAACAATAGGGGCTGCAAGAAACAAGAGAGGGGTCACATCTAAGATGGGTGATGCATGACCATGTCATAACACTAATTATATTTTAATCTAGAATATATTGAAAAAAATAAATGGCTTCTCATTTTAGGTTCCTAATTTTATAGCAGGGGAAGAGACCTACTAGCTATATAGGCTAACTTCGTGCACTTAAAACTCCAAATTTGTACATTAAAATTTGCCCATTATTTTGGTGAATCTTTGTAGGTGACTTAAGAGATTAAAGATAACATTTAGGCTTTTCTACATTAATGGAGCTCTCTATATAAGTCTTAGAGTCAAAGTTGTCAAAAGGTACCATTTCAAAATGTTTCCCTAGAACCTATTATGTTCACCCCTTAATAGAAACTCAAAAAAAAGAAATTTTTTTGCATAAATAGGGCAATAAAAAACCAAGAAAGCTAAAAAATCATCAACTATTTGTATATGTGTGATTGGCTATTGGTACATGTGTTATGGGCTATTAGTACATGTGTTGACATGTTTAAGAGCATTTTAAAAGTGGTAATTGAGGGATCTATGATGATACTATATTGGTCATTGGATTCCTTGATGGCTACTAAGTCTCTTCCCCTAAAAGGGCTTTGTTTTCTTCCATATTTCTTGGGCCTTTTCCACACTATCTAGGTAAAAATCCATTTGGTATAGTTAATACTTTTGAATCTTTCTCACATTAGTCTAACTATTCTTTGTAGTGTTCTTCATAATTATTTGGTTGAGAGTGACCAAGATTGAAAGATGATAATGCTATTGTTTATATCTATGAGTTATCATATTGATGTTGGAATTGGCTATCAGTTAAAACATTGAAATAAAATTTTCTTAAGTATTGATTAACCCCCCACCCATGCCCCCTTACCCACCCCCCTCCTCCCTCCCCTCCTCCTCTCAGTACTTAACCATCCCTATCTTCAAGCTTCTATGGGGATGATTGAGGTGTCTATCTTCATGCCCAATTAGTTTTTCTTGGACCAACATAAGGATCTCCAAAAGTAGTCATTTGGTCTTTTGTCCCTTTGCCTCATGGTGGTATTTGTTGCGTGATTGGTAGTTAGTTCTTGATGTTCGTGGCTTTTAGAAATTGGTGGTTTCTATTAGTTCTATGTGGCTTTTGTAGAGCTTGTTGGTTAGTGCTTGTTGGTTTGGCTAGAATTGTTTGACTGATTTGTGTTTTTTAGGTTCCAACATACTACGTGTTTGCTGAAATTTTTTTTTTTAGTTCCTTAGATTTTTTATGTTTTCCTAGTTTTAGTGTTGCTAGTTATTGGTGTCTAGTTTTTTTCTACTTAATTAGTAAGGTTTTATTGCTTGTGACCCTATATTTTTGTCTTTGGATTTGATGTTAATTTTGTAAGGGTTTCAACCCTATCTTTCTTTACTTATTTAAAACTATTTGTTTTCATCATTGGTGTGTGAGACTCTACATATCTCTAAATTACAATATTTTCTACCATAATCTTTTACAATAGTTCTTTTTCAACATTAGTCACATTCATTATAGTAGGAATATGATCTTCATTATTGCCCCAAGCCAATCTCATAAACTAATTTCCAAAGATATCTTTTGTACCAAAGCTAGGAAAACTTCATCCTTTTCTTCATCTTCCTTTTTCATAATTGTTTTTATTGGATCCTTCTTTTTTCCTACTTTTTTTTGGCAAAACTTGGCAACATATATCACCTTCAAACATATTTCATAGGTGTGAATCTTTATCTAGGGAAGAACTATTGAAATAAATAATTGTACCATCCAAAGTAGAATTGCAAGAGATCAAGCATTTTAATTAAATATTGATGATGACTTAGTTTAAATATTGATCAAGGAATTTTTTTTAATTTATATATAATTTTTCCTTTGATGAATTAACTTCTTTCTTATACTCAACTTCTTATCTAGAATTTAAATTAGAGTTATTTAATATATAGAAGATGTTTCATTTCCCCAAAAATATAATTAGGCACATAAAAATAATCATAATTAAGCTAAATTTTTATTTGTTACCGAACACATATTGTTGAAAGTTATACATGAGGTGTACCAAGTTATAAAAATTGGGCTGATTACACAAAGCTAATATGTCCCTAAGTTGTCATGGTATGTACACCCTTTTATGGAGAATACCATTGAACATGGACAAACAACACTCATGTATAGGGCCTACCACAATATCCTCCATGATAATTAATCTAGACTCATTTACACTTAAGTCAAGAGATATATAAAAAATCCAAGTCTTTCATGCCCACTAGTTTAAGGTTTGATATTAAAAAAAAATTAGACAATTCATTTCACACAATTTGGTTATTGTTGACCACAACATTGTAGTACCCAGAAAAAACACAACTGCATTGAAATTCAAAGGTATGTAGCAATAGACTTTAAGACTATTATGTAATTCAATGCTCTTGGAGACTCTTTCTCTTCTAAAGTAGTGTAAAATCTTGTTGTTTTCATTGAAGTATTTGTAGGACTCCTACCTATGATAGTTTTGGATTACCCTAAGTTTGAAGGTAAATGTTGACAGAGATACAAAAACCTAATACAGTTTCTCTTCTACATTTTGATAGATGCTATTATTTCTGAAGATCGAGTGTGATGAAATATCTAATTAAAACATTAAATTTGGTAAGTAAATGAATGGATATCAAAACAAGAGTTTCCAACCATGGTTTTGGGGAATAGTCTAAGGATTAACAACATTATTGATAAGAAATAGTAATAGTAGAGACTTTGCAACTTCCCTACAACTGTGCTACAACTTTTTTGCCCTTAACCTCCTCCTTGCATCCATTCCCTCTTAGTATTGGGAGGGATGGATCCCTCCTCTACCTCTCCCCTCGCTAGAACTACCCCCTATTTGCCTAGATTTTGAATTGGTTGCAAAATCCTAGAATGGTCATTTTATTCTTTGGGAGGTACCTAGTGTCATTCTTGACAACTGTACTTGTTTGGGCCCCAAACCCCTAGGTGGTCCCACAATAATTATGGCTCCAAAGTCAAACTTAGTGGGGGTTTTTGTTAGATATAAGACTCCTTTAGATTCTGGTGCTAAGCCCATATTCTCCTCAAGACCCACTGGACCTCTGATTTTCTTACCTAATTCTATGGTGGATTTGATTCCCTCAGGGTTTACCTTATGCCTTGTTGAAATTTTGTCTCTTTCTAACCTATGGTAGATATGGTTAGAAATGGTGCTCAACAAAGTTGAAACTAACAGGTTCTATTTTGATCTTTGTGATGACTAGCGCCCTCTTCTTGTTCAGGTTCATAGTTGAAAAGGATTGGGATGCGATCATGGCTAGATCTTGGAACTTTGGAAAAAATCACTTGATGCTAATGAAATGGAAATTGGGTTTTAACTTAGACAATAACCTTTATAGATCTTCTCTAGTCTAGATATGCTTGCTTGGGCTCCCCTTGGAATTCTAGGATGAGTGTGTTTTCAGATGGATTGACAGCTCCTTTGGACAGTTTATAAAAAATGGATTCAAAGATTGGCTCAAAGATTAAAATAGGTTTCACTAGGATATTTTTGAATCTAGGAATTAATAAACCCCTACCAACCATGGTGGACCTAAAGTCTAAATGGGGAACATGGTTGCAACTATTGGTTTATGAGAATGTTGCTCCTTTCTACTAGAAATGTAATAGCTTTGACCATGTTTTTGTGGAGTGCTCAAAGAGTGAGAAACTTAAGAACCAGGTCTCATCCCCAAGTGTGGAGGTGGTTGAAAGCTCAAAAAAAGCTAAAAGGACTGTCATACCCAAAACCTAGGAAAATATGCAACTAGATGGTTCCACCAAAACTTGTGTAGGGGATCCTCAGTTGAATGGAACCCCTTACATGGGTGAGAGCACTAGAACCCCTACAAAAGAGAAGGTTGTAGTGCAACGTGAGGAGATGTATGATTTAATAGATCTTGTTGCTCATGAAGAGGGGGAGATCGTTGACATGTAGATCCACAAAAATCCATATCTAGTTGATGGTTTGTTGGACAAAGAAATGGTTGTTGAGGGGGTTGGGAGTTATTATGGCCCACCCCTCAACTTGGGGACTAGCTCACCACTCGCAAATGGAACCCTTGTGGTTCCCCTTCTAGGTATTGGTGAAGTCTTTTCCCCTACTTTTGATGCCCAAGCCTTGATTTCCTTAGCAATGAAATTGAATGGACGGTCTTGAAGAGAAAGATTAGCAAAGGGAATAGGACAGATATTGGATCAACTATGAGGATAGGGAGACCTCTGATTAGGAACATCCATGAAAATGAAATAGAAAAGGATACATAGGGGAAACAAAAAAAAAAGTGAAGGAAACCTAGAAGCATAAAGGATGAAGATCATATCCTAGAATGTGAGAGGGCTGAATAGCCCCAGGAAGTCGTATGAAATCAAATAGAAGATCATTGAACTTAACACTAATATGATTCTTTTGCAGGAAGTGAAAATAACAGTGCAAGTCTTTTTGACAATGGTTAATTATATTTGGCTAGGTGCTAAATATACTTATAGTGATGCTAATGGAGCTTCTGGTGGCATTTCTATGATTTGGAATCATGATAGGGCTATGGGTGTGGATATTTATGTCATTACTGATTTTATTGCCACAAATTTCACCACCCAAACTTGTAATGGTAGGCCTGCTATCTGGAATGAGGCTACCACTATGGCTGATTGCATGAGACAAGGAATTTTTTGTGTATGGGTGACTTTAACACCCTATTGTACCCTCCATAGAAATCAAGGGGATTGGAAGATTTTTTGGATAGCATGCAGGGCTTGGAGGATATTTTGAGAAGAAATGATCTAATAGATATTGATCTCCATGGTTTTTCTTTTACCTAGTCTAATAATAGACTAGGGTAAAACTTGATTCAAGTTAGGCATGACAGGGCTCTAATCTCTTCTAGATGGACATTCTCCAATACACCTCGTAAAGGTGTATCCAAGGACCATCTCAAGTTATTCTATGCTTCTTGTCTCCTGGACACAAAGTGCTACTAGATGAAGGCCATTTGGGTATGAGATCATGTGTCACTTGCATAATGAATTCAAAGACTATATTGCATGGTGGTGGAAGGCTCTGGTGGAAGGCACAGCCATGTTCCATATTGCTAGAAATCTTGACAAAGTTAGAAAGGAGGTGAGAGAATGGAGAAAATCCCCATTTGGGATTTTATCCAAGGAAAAGAAGGTTACTAAAAAGAAGCTAGAAGCTCTCCAAATGCAACTTGCACAAAAAAAATGTAGATTGAGCAACATCAGCAAGAGAGGGAGTACAGAGACAAATGGAAAACCATCCTAAATAGGGAGAAAGTCTTCTAGAAATAGAGATCTAGGGTCCAATGGTTGAAGGAGGGAGATAGAAACACAATATTTTTTCGTAGATCGGCCTTGAGAAGGAAAAGAGAAACACTATCAGCATGTTGATGGATGATAATGACCATGAGGTCACTGACATGGAACAAATAGAAGATAAATTTAATTCCTATTTCTAGGAAATGTACAACCCCCTAATTTCCAAAGTTAATAGCAACTTACATAGTGATATGTTTGAACTAGTGATTAATGACCACATGAATGAGAAGATGACGTGTAAGGTTAAAGAAGAGGAGGTTAGAATGGTTGTCTTTAGTATGGATCAATATAAATCCCCTAGTCCTGATTGGTTCCCTCCTACTTTCTTCCAAGAATTATGGGACATTATTAAGTATGACATCATCCATGTTTCTTATGACTTTGTTAGGACATGAAAGCTATTGAAGGAACTTAACTAGACCTTCATTATTCTCATTCCTAAGATGGAGGACCCTTGGAGACTGGAAGACTTTAGACCCATCAGCTTTTGTAATATAATTTATAAGGTTCTTGCTAAGGTTATGGTGAGTTGTATCAAGCCCCTCCTAGACAAAATCATTGGCCTCTTTCAGAGTGGCTTTCCACTTGGGAGGCAAATTATTGATGTGGTTATAACCACCCATGAGGTAATAAACTCTATGGAAAGGTCTAGGAATCTAGGTATGGTACTTAAATTGGATATTTCCAAAGCCTATGATAAGGTTGGGAGTGAATTCCTCTTTTCTATTCTTTCCAAACTTTACTTTAATGAGAAGGTTAATAGTATTATAAAAAAAATTGTTACCTCTGTTACTTTCTCGCTGATCATTAATGGAGCCCCTGGCAATTTCTTATCTTCCTTCTGAGGTCTTCAGCAAGGTGACCCCCTATCTCCCTACCTTTTTATCATTTTAGTGGAAGTGCTAGAAAGAAATTTAGTTTCTTTGACTAACTCTGATAGAATTAGAGTCATTAAACCAACCTCCTAGTGCCCCCAACAAATCATACAATAGTGTGTGGATGATACCTTCTTATTTCGCATCTCCTCCATCCATGAAGCTAGAGAATGGAAAGACACCTTGAATCAATATGAGTTGGTCTCTAGTCAATGCATAAATTAAGTAACTAGTATTCTTGGTTGCCAGGAGGTATCCCTCATAGATACTTATCGTGGTCTATGGCTTACAATAAAGGAGGTCACCAATCATTTTTGGAATGGTCTGGTTGAATGCTTCCAAAAAAGTTGGCGGGCTGGAAAGGAAAAATCTTGAGTAATGCTAGAAAATTGTAGCTTCTTTTTGCCTCCCTATAGGGTATCACGGTGTATTTCCTCTCCATCTTCAAAATCTTAGATGGGATCAAAGACATTATTAACAAAATCCACTAGAACTTCTTATGGTCTGGTACTAAAGAGAAGTCAAGAATGAATTTGGCTAGCTAGGAGAAAGTCTATCAATTGAAAGCTCTTGGAGGTCTAAATTTAAGAAGAATATGACACTTGAATAAGGACCTATTAACCAAAATCAGCTCGAAATTGGTGAGCTCCGGAGGTAGCTATTGTAACATTATTAAGGCTAAATATCTCAAAAGATTATCTCCCTACCGATTCCTTGGGCACATGATCTCCCCCAAGGCTCCAAGATCTTGAATAATGTGGTTGACACCCGAAAGATCTTGAAAAAGGGGTGTCACTAGATTATGAGGAATTGTAATCCTATTGACTTTTGGGTGTCACTAGATGTGTACTAGATTTGATGGCCCCTCAGACTCGAAACTTTATCATCCCTGAAAGATAATGGATTACTTTCTAGAACATTAAGCCAATGGAGTTGGAGCTTGCTTGAGAGCTAGAAAACCTTCTATATACCTATAGGATCCCCCTCACTCTGGTTGAATCCTTAGTTTGAAAACCCACACACATTCAGGGGAGTTTATAGTTAAGTCTTCTTATGTCTGTTGTATTTGGGGGGGTGGGGGGGAGGGGGGGGGGGGGGTGGAGGTGGCCTAGGCTTATTGGAGATAATCCTGGCACCGTTAGATCCTACCAAAGATAAACTACTTTTGGTGGACAACTTTATAGGTGTTGAACCTCACTATTGATAACCTCTAGTGTAGAGGGTGTCAACTTGCTAACTATTGCATTTTATATTTCCAAGATGCAGAGTCTATTCCACACCTGCTTATCCACTTCCCCTTTGCCATAGATGTGTGGAGGGAATTTCATGCCCTATGGGAGGTCCAGTGGTGTATGTAGAGTGAATTGAAGAAATTTATTCATTGGAACGGTCCAAATGCTCACCCATATCTAAAAAACTTGTGCTTGATTATCCCTTCATATGTTACATCGCATATTTGGAAGGAAAGAAACAATAGGATTTTCAAGGAACAACCCACTACTAGTTTGGGAGTGGCCCAATAGATTATCAGGCTCCTAAAAGAATGCAGTGGGATCTAGCATCGAAAGCACACCTCCCCCCCCCCCCAACCCAAACCACCTGGGTGTACTAGATATGAAATGGGCACTGGCTTGGAATGCTGACTTAATCATGGCACAATTTGACAATTCAAAAGTCTTGACTAGAAAGAAGATGGTGTGGCACCCATCAAACTAAATTTTGATTGTTCATCCATGATGGGTAGCAATGCAATAGGAGGTGTCCTTCATAATAGTATGGAAAATATGGTGGTTGCCTATACTAGAAACTAAGGAGGAGGCTCTAAGAATGAAGTTGAAGCTCTGGCACTCCTATGGGGGTTGAGAATTGTGAGAGCTTAGGGAATCAATAAGATGGCCATTGAGGGGGGATTCTATGCTTATCATTAAGGCTACTAAGGGTGAGGGCTGGTGCAATTGGTTAATTAAAGTCATAATCAATGAAATTTGAAGGTTGATGGAAGATTACCATGAGATCCAAGTGGCTCACATATATGACAAAGGGAATGGCACAGCAAATGAGCTAGCCAAATTTGGCCATGGTGTCATGAGATTAGTTGAATGAAAGGATGTCAGATTGTTGCCATCATCAACACAAGTGGTGATGGAAAGGGAGTGTACTCTTAATAATTCCATATGAATAATCAAAACTGGTGGCAAGCCTTCATTTTTTCATGTGGGTACAAGGACAAGGTACTCCATAAAGGGTTTGTTTGAAAAGATTTTATGATGATATGCATTAATGTTTTGACTACCGTGAGTATTGCTTACAGATAAGAAAGGATACAAAGGGTGGATTTAGCAGGATATAAAGAATAGTTTACCAATGATCAAAATGACAAGTTGTTGAATTATCATACAAACTACAACTGGCAATGGCCATTTATAGATGGAAAGAGATTGCTCATATGTGCCATAGAGGGTGGATTTTTGTTTTTCAGAAAACCTTGTGGAGTTATGATGATTATGCACTACCATTTCATTTTTATCGTTGAGGCTTTTCATTTTATATTCGGTAACTACCAAACCTGCAACAAGGCTATGTCATCGAAAGAATTAGTGGTTGAACTAGGAGAAGGCATGGGCACTAGTGATCATAGTCAACTGGTGGATGTGGAGGAATGTATCTTTAGCAGTGAGGCAGTGATGATTTACTTATAGGAGGGTGATCGTGTACCATATATGGAGGGTATGGTGAAGCAGGATGACATTATCTTGATCCATTCCTTCCAAACTTGGAAGGACAGAAAGGTGATTTTCAATGGTATGGGATTTGAGATCTCTGAGGAAATTGTAATGAGGGTCAGAGAATTTACTATGGAAGGAAATAACTAGTAGAGGTAGGCTAAGGTTAATGAGGAAGCCAGTTTGCAGAAAATTTTAAAACTTAAAGAGGAACTGATGCAAATGCGCAGAGGGTTTTCATAGGAAGCCCTTCCAAAGCCTTGGGACACCATTTTCTATACAATTATGTGGTGTATCACCCTAGAGTACTGCTTTCCAGTAATCTATTATTACCACTTCCCTATTTTGAATCACTTAAGGAATCTTGACCACATTTCCTTCCTGTTTCTATTATTGCATTTGTTAGAAGATTATATTTATAAGGCTAGAAGGAAACCTGAGGAGGCTAAAAATTTCTACCTTATCCATCAGGGGCTTATGAACAAACTATATATCTAGAATCTAGCCCAAAACTTGCCTCTCTTGGTTAACCCTCTAGCCTCTATCACCCCCAAGTCTCCTTGGACCCAGGCTTTGGCCCTAGCCACAAGAAATTCAAGAAAAATCCTAGCGCAGAACTCAATATTGACCCTAAGGTTAAAATTAGCCTCATAGAGTAAGAATTAGATACTAGGAAGGGTACACAAAGTACCAGGAGAACTAGTAAATGTCTCTAGTTGGAAAAATTTATTTCCCCCCCAAAGCATGATTCCACCTCTGATTCCTCCAATAGTATTGTCAAACTTGTGAGAAAGAAGAGTACCTCAAGACACCAAGTCTACCTCCAACCCTCTTAGCCCTTCCCATTATTCCCATTTTACTAGATATCTATGATTATAGAGCACAATTCAGTGGAAAATGTAAAATTACTGTTAAATTTCAAAAGGAAATCCAATTTTTTTTTCTATTTTAATATTTGACTCTTTGCTAGTTGCTATCTATTGAAATATGTAACAAGTTAAAGTTAGAGTCTTTTGCTCAATATTCTTAAAATAGTTTGGTCATTCACATTAATTTAGTTTGATTCATCCAATCTTTTTTACATCAAATTTTAATACTCTATTAGATTTAAGAATTCTTTAGTTTCATGTGGGTGTGGATTACTTGAAAACATCTATAGAATATTATGTTTTGGAATTTAGTTTTATGTGTGTGTGTGTGTAGTGAAAAATGGTTTATAATTATTTTCAAATATTTATATTAATAAACACTTTTACCATTTTGCTCAAGATTAAGAATATTATATCCTTTTTAATTTCAATATAATAAATAGATTTTTTCATGTAGAAAATATATTGAAAAAAAGAGAGTTAATGCTAAAGAAAAGATAGAGTTGTAGCAACAACACTCCTAAGTTAATTACCATCTACCTAGTATTGTAGAAAATGAAAACTATTTCTCACCCAAACTACAAAAAAAATTAGCCACATTAAGTGACGTGGGAGCTGGATGAGATGTAATGCATAGATTTAATGGCACAATATTTTTATGCATTCATGGTAGCTTAATGGATATCTAATTTTCACTAAATATAGTCTTACTATAAATAGATTTTTTCTTCTTTTTTTTGGCAAAATGTCACATACCCATAATGGATATCTCATTTTCACTAGCACAATATTTTTATACATTCATGGTAGCTTAATGGATATCTAATTTTCACTAAATATAATCTTACTATAAATAGTTATATCCCACTTTGACTATACATTAATCAACTAAAATAGTAATAATAATTCAAAATGTTAGTACATTTGAGAGTATGGTACATATTGATTTCTTATAATTAAAGGAGTACTCATTTTATATCTTCTTCCTTCACACATTATCTTCAAAATTACAAAAGGGTACACATCTCCTTCCTTTCCATATTATCTTCAACCTTACAAAAAAGTACAAATAAACATATGAAATAATAATAAAAAATTGTATTTCTTCAAAAGTCTTAGATAATTATATGATCTCATTATAAATCACATTATAGAATTATCCAAGAGGAAGAACCTCTATTATTCTTCTCATATCTTCTACCATCTAATATAAATAGCCAATAACTTTTTGTATCAAAAACTTGCTACAAGTTTTCAACCTACATAATTTTCCAAATAAGAGAAAATCAAAGTGAAAATCTATTATATTACTCATAATATTCATAATAATTTTCAAGGGAAAAAGAATGTAGTTGTTCAACTCAAGAAAAATAAAATAAATTAAATATTGAACTCTGCAAATTAAAAAAGAAATTGGACAGATAAATAAATATTGAATTTTTTTTTTCTAATATATATCAAGAAATCACATTTTTTAAGGCAGGGATGAGGGGATGTCTTGTCTTGGGTTTGAGTTAGGCTTCCACTGATTACATTAGAAGATAACATATAAAAGGAATCTATTTTTGCATGGTAACAAAAAAATTCAATTTTAAATTTAGTAAATTTGTTTAACAATCAAATATTATCTTGATTATGATTTAATATTTTTAAGTCCACATTTATTAGACAATGTGACATTGGAAAATATGTTGAAGTGCATTTAACATATGTAATACATAAATAATATTTTCCTCAAATGAATAAGGGTTATATATTTGTGGTTATCTTAATCATTAATATAAAGAATTAAATCACATATAAAAAAATTAAACATTTTCTATATAATTTTTTTTTTTCTATATTAAAAATGAATTGTAATAAGTGCTTATAATAGTTCTCACAATAAACAAGTCAAATAAATCATCTTAGGGAACATTTATTATTTCTCAACAAACCTCCTTTTCTATAGATACTAGGGGTTCCCTTACAAAAAAAATCCACATTACATCTCATCTAATTAGACTTGAGTGGGTGCCAATTAGTTTCCTTTCTCTTCTTTATACTAGCTTAGTTCATGTTCATTAGGCTTTGATTGATATTCCAAATACATTTCACTCTAGAGTCAATTAGATTAAGGTTGTAGGAGTATTTATGATAGGTAACAACATTAACACTATCAATAATTTAATCTTTTTGCTATATGAAATAATCCTTCTACCATTTTGATGCAGGAGCATCCTAGGGTATTGGAAATCCGACATGTTGGATTTATTTTGACCTTGGAGTTGGAGGACTCGATTGCAGAAGGGTTGATGCTCAAGCACTTTTGAGCAGTTCTTGGTCATAGTGTTGGTTGAGGGGCTTGGTCTTTGAAGGATCTTGAAATAAACTATTTTTCAACAATTTATTGCATGCTCTATCTATGAAGAGTTTGACATATATTGTCTTTCTTGGCTTGTACTACATTGTCTAGTGATGCTCGATAGTTTGACATGCTGATTGGTATTGTTACTCATTTTCTTAGCCAAATTGGTGCATTTTATACACACAAAATGTGATCATGACATGGATCAATTTGGAGATTTTTGTGGACTTATTTGGGCTTTAGATCTTTATCCTATTTTCATTTAATCAATGTTCTAAGTTGGCTAAGGCATTTTGTATTTAAATATCTATTGCAAGATGATTTGTGGTTTAAATATATATTTAATGTAAGAGTTTATTTTATTTGTAACTTTTTAGGCTGACTTGTGGCTTAGTTGTATATAAGTAGATGGTCTTGTCAAGTCTTAAATCATTATTCATCCAAGAAGGAGAAGATGGAGTAGTAGAGAGAGTGATGTTTGTTAGTAGAGCTAGTAGTTGTGGCCTAGGAAATAAGGAAATTTCTTGGTGGACTGTGAGCTCAAGTTTAGCTCTTGTTGGAGGTTTCTACTAGAGAGTTGTTGTGTTATAGATTTGGAATAGCTAGGGTTTTGGATTGGATCTCAAGGGACCTTGTAGAACTAGTAATTGCTTTGTATTTTACTATGACTAGGAAGGCCTTACAGAGTGACACATTCCATGTAATAAGTTGTTTTATGAATAAAGAGTTATGTTTGGTATCAAATCTGGTATCATGTTTTGTATTTATGGTCTTTGGTTATTTTCTAGGTTCTAGGGAATTTTCTTTGGTGTTTCTCCTTCCTTACACTACATCATGTGGTATCAAAGCTTAGTTTGATTTGGTTGCAGAGTTATTGCAAAGGGTTTACAAAGATCTTGGAAGAAGCCTCTATGAACATTCAAACCTAGGAAGATTGAATATATCTATGATGATGTGGAAGCATTGATCTAAGATAAATTCATAACAACTTTCAGATATAAGATGGACTTGATGAAGAATGAAATCATTAGAGTTATCACTAGTGCACCTAGGAATATGGGTACTGAAGATGGTCGTAAGGAAGCTCTTGAGGAATTTGTATTTGTTGGATCTAGTGGAGAGGATAAAGTTAATCACATGGAGATACCTATGGAAGATAGGGCTAGTCAATTGGATATATCTACATTATAGTTGAAGCCAAAGCACAAGATGGATGTTTCTAAATTTTTAGGTACTTTTAACCTTGAATATTTGATTGATTGGATTAATGAATTGGTAGACAAGTTTAAGTTAGAAGATATTGGTGATCCACTTAGAGTAAGGTTGGCACAAACTAAGTTGAAAGGACATGTTACTTTATGGTATAAATAATTACAAAGAGGTAGAGAAGAAGAAGATCACTCACTAGAGATTATTGGTAAAAAAATTGAAGACCTATTTCATTCTTGTTGATTATGAACTTGAGTTGTTTAAGAGCTTACAAAATTTGTAATAGAAGGATTATACTGAAGAGCTCTATAAGTTGACTATTTGGTCTAGGCATAGAGAAATGTCTAATGAGAATGTGGCTCTATACATTAATGGTTTGAGATTCAATATTTAGGATGAGATTGGTATGATGAAGATTGACTTGGTTAAGGATACTTGTTAGTGTATGCTGAAGGCAGCAAACAAGTTAAACAAGAGACATCAAGCTAGTTCCCATGGGAAGGAGAAGCAAGAACACTTGGAAAAGGATAAACTGAGTGTAGAAGATGAACCAAAACCAATTGAGCCGAGGAAGATGATTAGCAAGGTTTTCTTTAAAGGTAACTATTTTTTGTTATGATGAAGAAGGACATAAAACTTATGAATGTTCTTAGAAGGCTAGTGATAAAAGAGCTTTTATTAGGAATGAGGATTAACACTTAGTAAATGAACTCAAGAGGCAAGTACATAACTTCTTGGCTCAGTGAGTAGTGTTTGGTAAACGGGTATTGTAGTCCTATCAAAGGAGTAATTAGTTCAGGACTCATTGTAAGTATGCTAGAAAAATATACGATGTGATTGTGGATAGTAGTAGTACTAATCACCTTTTTGATGAGGAGGTGGTTCGAAAACTTAGTTTGAAGGGAGTGAGATATCTATCTCCTTATAGGATTGGTTAGTTACAAGATGTACATGCATTAGAAGTAAGGGAGTTGTGTCTTGTTGATTTTCAGATTAGGTTGTATAAGGATCAAGTGTTATTTGATATTATGGAAATAAGTAGGGTATGTGCACCAAGTTATGATGCCGAAAACATGACACCAAATGTTTTTTTTTCTTTGCAAAGTGTGTACACACTATAGCCTATAGTCACTATAGGGAACACACACTTTGGCTTGGGCTCCACAAGCTTTAGGCTTGTGGAGCACAAGCCCAAGCACATATGTGCTATAGTGTGTATGCGCTTTGAAAAAGAATTTTTTTTTAATAAATGGGCTACAAACCCAAGGCCCATTTTACTATTGCATCTGGTTTTTCCATTTCTCACAAACAACACACATGCAGATTGAAGAAATCAAAGAATTTTGTCACCCACCTCCTCAAAATGTCTCCTCGTCACTAAAGTTCAAGATCAGGATCATGTAGTATGTTTTCTACTCTCTTATTTGCATTGTTTTATATCTTTTTGTATTGTTTCGTAAATTTTTTTATTGTTTTGTAGGTTTTCTCAAAATTTCTTTAAATTTGTTTATTTATTTAGATTGCAATTGGTTTCTTATTAGGAAATTTAAATAATCAACTACAAAATCCCTAGCAAGATCAAAAAAATCAAAACAAAAACCCCCCACAACATCCTAATCAAAACCCTCTACAAGATGAAAATCAAAACCCTCCACAATAAGAGCAAGAAATTTTATAACCTGCACTAATTGGAAGACCTCCTCCTGGTACCCAAGACAACATTATGAATGAAATAAAAAGAGGGAAAAATGAATTAGAAGCACTCATTGGTAGGTTGAAAGCTTGTGGAAAAACTAATCCAATGAGAGAACAATTGGCATCCCCACTCGAGTCCATTATGGCCCATGTATCTTCTATAAGTGGTTAGTTGGATATTTGGAATGTTAAGAGGGATGAACAAAGAAGATATTATGAAAACAAATTATCATATCAAGATGAAAAAATAGAAAAACATAGCATTTTTGCATTGTTTAAAAAGCCTGGTAAATAAATACTATTAGAGATACAACTACAGGTTCCCCATCCATCAGTTCATACATGATGGTATTAGAAATAACTTTTAGGATAGATGGTGGATGGTCTTTGATGACCCTCCCTCCAATAATCACAAGGTTCCAATGTATGTCTTAAAGAAGTTGTATTGTGAATTTGTCCTTAGGGAGATCCCCAATTATTTTAATATATTAGAATCTCAAGGTAGAGGTGGGGGGTCATCATTTGAGAGGCTGAGGGCATGTGATGATGTTAATGTAGTTAGGGCACATGTTGTCAAGCCACAGGGTGAGCTTGTGATTATTCCTTTAGTTTTGAAGGAACATGTAAAGACGAAAACTCTAGGGACTATTAACGCTTTGATGCAAACCTTCATTCATTTCATGAGTCCATTAGTTAAGGAGGATCTTTCTATGCATCGTGGTCACATGTACACATCATGTGGATCCTTATGCACATTTGGCAATCATGCTGGAGATAGTATGGATGATGGGCTAGTTACTAATCAATTCTTCAGTCAGACATTTGGCATTGACACAAAGGTAAATTACAATTATAGTAAGCTAATTTGATCACATTTTGTATGTATAGTGAATGACTAATTAATTAACATATATTGACATTGTTCAAAATTCAAGGTAAGAGTGTTGCTAGCCCTTGTAGAGATCCCCTGGCCCCATTTTTCATCCCATCAATGAGTCTACAAGTATGTATCAATTTAATCATTTAAATTAATACATATATTTATTAAGTAATCATATGAAGGATTGACAAACAAAAATTTATGCATGTGCACCAGCTTTCTACTAGACCATCGACATTCACAAAGGACACTGAACCTAGGCATGATACGAGCTTCATAGAGGTACATTTGTTTCATGTTAATTTAATTCATTTTATTATATTTGTTTCATGTTTCATGTTACATGTAACTTGTATTGTATGACATGTAGCTCTTGACATTTGAGACTTCTCCTCATCTTCACTAGTCCATCAATCATGGAGTTGTTGTAGCAATGGCTAGTTCATAGCCATTGACTAAGGTATGAAAGAATTTTCTTAGTTTTAGCTGTTGTTAATAATAGTTAGTGTCAAAATTTCTAATATTATTTATAAGATATTATATTGATTGAATTGTTGTAGGGTCTTGTTACACTCGATCATCTGCAACCCTTTGAGGTGGATGTATAGAGTGACTATTTGATGGTAGTAAGAAAATATTAATTTTTTGTGTACATATATTTGATTTTAATGTATGGTAATTATTGATTCATAGCTACTTTGTTTGTATCAGCTCAAGTTAGAGAAGAGCCTAAACAAGAGGACAAGCAAGCATGTGAGGAAGACGCCATCATCCCCATCATCTCCCTCCACACGACAACCAAAGATCACTAGGGATTTTTTTCCTTCCCCTCATGGGAAGGAAAAGATATAGTTGATAGACAGACATGAATAGGCATTAGTGGACAAATATGTTGGATTTTATGTCAGTGGTCATATTTGATATACATTTGATGTATGACATATATTTGATGTATAACATTACTGGACTTATGGCATTATTGGTTAATATATGATATGTTTGTTCATGTATGATATTTTTGGTTATCATAATATACTATGTATTTGTTAATGTATGACATTATTGGTTATCATAATATATTATATATTTGTTCATGTATGACATTATTGGTTATCATAATATATTATATGTCTGTTCATGTATGACATTATTGGTTATCATAATATATTATATGTTTGTTCAAGTATGACATTATTGGTTATCATAATATATATCTTTTTATTATTGTTTACATTTTAAGTACATTTCATCTATTTCATTTTAATGTAAATTGCATCCAAAATGATGCAAAGTGCTCACACCAAAAGCCAGTGGATTCCCAACAAGAACTCTTTTAAGGGAAACTACATTTCTCACCTTCATAAGTGTCTTCAAAGACTCTTTCCAACTTGGTTACAAAATTGAACAAACTTCTACCCAACTTCATGAAACTACTTGATGAATTTCCCTATTCAAGACTTGGGAAGCAATAAGGGAAAATTGAGAAAATTTGAGAAATGGATCATAATCAACTTCTTGCTTCAAACTAAAATCTTAGACACTTTAAGGAAAACCTAATAACTATCTCACAAACTTTATTATATCATCTATTCCATCCTTCCAAGAGATTATTCAACATCATATGAGTGAAAACAATCTTCTAACATCCTATGACTATATTTTCTTTGCAACAACATGTAATTTGTTGATTTTTGGACAACTCTTCACAAAGGGAAGTGGTTATGATTTAAACCCATGAAATGACTATTAAGAAAACTAAGAAGATCATTAAAATCCTCCACTAATTCTATTCAATGATAACATATAGCTATATAAGGTGTAATGACTCTCAAAACACTTATTGAGTCAACTTATTAACAAAAACAATGAAAAAAGAAAAATTGTTACGACTAAGGCAACTTGGGTTTATAGGTGACGTCAAGTTCATTGACCATACAAACAAGGATTACCTTATTACCATAAAAAAATAACATGTTCAAAATGATATGTATGATCACCCCTTTACCTTTGATCATGTGTCTTCATCATTGGATGAGATGACATATCCAGTTGCCATAATCAAAGATTGCTACCCTATGGCATTTAGTGACTCTTAGGAATAATTCAGTTCAGTGTGCCCAAGAATGTTTGAGCACACAACAAGATGGGAGGAGCTTGGGGCTAGTGTTTACCTAGCCACATGAAGCCAATGTAATAGATAGTTTGATCCCACAATGAAAGGTGAGAGAGATTTGGTAGTTGACAACTTTGTACTAGCCAACACTACAAGTTTCAGTATCACCCAAGATGGCATCATAAAATTAAAATGATGTAAGATTACCAAAAATATAGAGAGGTTATTGTAGGTCTTTGTAACACAGTCCTATAGCACCTAGAATCACATCCATACCTCGCACTAGCTTTGAGATATGCCCCATCAAAGATTGTTGCCCTATGGCATTTAGTGACTCTTAGGGACAATTTAGTTTGGCGTACTTGAGAATGTTTGAGTGCTCAATAGGATTCAAGGAGCTTGGGACTAGTGTTTACTTGGCCACTCAGAGCTAACATAATAGATAGTTCGATCCCACAATGAATGGTGAGGGAGATTAGAAAGTTGGCAACTTTGTTTTGGCCAACACTACAAGTTTCAGCATCACCCAAGATGGCATCACAAAATCAAAATAGATTAAGATCTCCAAAAAGAGAGATAGGTTATTTTAGGTCTTTGTAACATGGTCTTATAACACCTAGAATTGCATCCATACCTCATACGAGCTCTGAGATATGCCTTGTCAAAGATTACTACCCTATGGAATTTAGTCACTCTTACAACTATTTTGATTTGACATTCTCAAGAATGTTTGAATGCTCAATAGGATGGGATGATCTTGGAGATAGAGTTTACCTAGCCACCTAGAGCTAACATAATAGCTAGTTTGATCCCACGATGAATAGTGAGGGAGATTGGGTAGTTGGCAATATTGTATAGGCCAACACTACGAGTTTTAGCATCACCCGATATGGCATCAACAAATCAAAATAGAGTAAGATATCCAAAAGGTGAGATAAGTCAATGTAGGTCTTCTCAAGATGGTCCTATAGTACCTCGAATTGCATCAATACCTTGCACAAGCTCTGAGATATGTCCCATCAAAGATCGCTACCCTATGGCATTTAGTGACTCTTAGGGACATTTCGATTCAACATGCCTGAGAATGTTTGAGCACTTAACAAGATGGGATGAGCTTGGGGCTGGGGTGTGCCTATCCACTTGGAGCTAACAAAATAAATAGTTTGATCCCACGATGAATAGTGAGGGAGGTTTGATAGTTGGCAATTTTGTACTGGCCAACACTACAAGTTTTAGCATTACCTGAGATGGCATCGCAAAATCAAAATAGAGTAAGATCTCTAAAAAGTGAGAGAATTTATTGTAGCTCTCTGTAACATGGTCCAATGGCACCTATAATTTCATCTATACCTTCCATGAGCTTTGAGATATGCCCCATCAAATATTGCTACCCTATGACATTTAGTGACTCTTAAAGGACATTTTGGTTCATTGTGCCTAAGAATTTTTGAGCACTCAATGGGATACAACAAGCTTAGGGCTAGGGTTTACTCAGCCACCTAGAGCTAATAGAATAGACAATTCAATCCCATGATGAATGGTGAGGGAGATTTGGTAGTTTCCAACTTTGTAGTGGCAAACACTACAAGTTTTAGCATCACCCAAGATGGCATCACAAAATTAAAATGAATTAAGACCTCTAAAAATAGAGAGAGATTATTATAGGTCTTTGCAACATAGTCCTATAGCACCAAGAATCACATCCATACCTTGCACAAGCTTCAAGATATGCCCTATCAAAGATCACTACCATATGGCATTTAGTGACTCTTAGGGATGTTTTGGTTTGATGTGCCTGAGAACATTTGAGCACTCAATAGGATGGAACAAGCTTGGGAGTAGGGTTTAACTAGCCACTTAGAGCTAACAAAATAGATATTTTGATCCCACAATGAATGATGAGGGAGACTTGGCAGTTGGCAACTTTGTACTAGCCAACACTACAAGTTTCAGCATCACTTGAGATGGCGTCGCAAAATCAAAATGAAGTAAGATCTCCAAAAAGTGAGAGAGGTTATAGTAGGTCTCTATAGCAAGGTCCTATACCACCTATACTCTTAGGGACATTTTAGTTTGGTGTTCCTGAGAACATTTGAGTGTTCAATGAGATGAGACAAGCTTGGGGCTAGGGTTTACCTAGCCACATGGAACTAACAAAATAGACAGTTTGATGCCACAAAAAATGGTGGGGGAGATTTGGCAGTTGGCAACTTTGTACTAGCCAACACTATGAGTTTCAACATCACTCGAGATGGTGGCACAAAATCAAAACATGGTAAGATCTCCAAAAGGTGAGAGAGGTTATTGTAGGTCTCCACAACATAGTTCTATAGCACCTAGAATCACACCCATACCTCGCATAAGCTCTAAGATATGCCCTGTCAAAGATCATTGCCTTGTATCATTTAGTGACTCTTGGGGATGTCTTGGTTTGGCATGCCTATGAATGTGTGAGTGCTCAATGGGATAGAACAAGCTTGGGGCTAGAGTTTACTTGACCAACTAGAGCTAATGGAATAGGCAGCTTGATCTCACATTGAACAATGAGGGAGATTTGGTAGTTGGAAAATTTGTACTGGCCAACACTACAAGATTCAAAATCACTCGAGATGGCATTGTAAAATCAAAACAAAGTAATATCTCCAAAAAGTGAGAGAGGTTATTGTAGGACTCTGCAACATGGTCCTATAGCACCTAGAATCGTATCTATACCTCACACAAGCAATGAGATTTTTCTTGTCAAAGATCATTGCCCTGTGGCATTTAGTACTCTTAGGAACATTTTGGTTCGGCATGCCCAAGAATGTTTGAGTACTCAAAAAGATGGGATGAGCTTGGGGCTAGGGTTTACCTACCCACCTAGAGATAACAAAATATATAGTTTGATCCCACGATGAATGATGAGGGAGATTTGGCAGTTGGCAACTTTGTACTGGCCAACACTACAAGTTTCAGCATCATCCAAGATGGCATCACAAAATCAAAATGGAGTAAGATCTCTAAAAAGTGAAAGAGGTTATCGTAGGTCTCTACAGTAGGGTCCTATAGTGTCTAGAATCACATTTATATCTAGCATGAGCTTCAAAATATGCCTCATCAAATATTTCTACCCTATGACATTTAGTGACTCTTAGGGATGTTTTACTTTGACATGCCCGAGAATGTTTGAGTGCTATACAAGATAGGGCAAGCTTGAGGCTAGGGTTTACCTAGCCATTCAAAGATAATAGAGTAGAAAGTTTGATCCCATGAGGAATGGTGAGGGAGATTCGGTAGTTGGCAACTTTATTTTGGCCAACACTACAAGTTTTAGCATCACTCGAGATGACATTCCAAAATTAAAATGGATTAAGATCTCCAAAAACTGAGAGAGGTTGTTGTAGGTCTTTACAACATGGTCCTATAGCAACCAAAATCACATCCACACCTTGAATGAGCTTTGAGATAATCCCCATCAAAGATCGCTGCCTTATGGCATTTAGTGACTCTTAGGGACATTTTGGTTCAGCTTGCCCAAGAACATTTGATCACTCAACAAGATAGGACAAGCTTGGGGCTAGGGTTTACCTAGCCACCTAGAGATAACAAAATAGACTATTCAATTCCAAGATGAACGGTTAGGGGGATTTTGTAGTTGGCAACTTTGTACTAGTCAACACTACAAGTTTCAACATCACTCGACATGGCGTCACAAAATCAATATAGATTAAGATCTCCAAAAGGAGAGAGATATTATTGTAGGTCTATGCAACATGGTCCTATAGCACCTTGAATTACATCCATACCTCACATGAGCTTTGAGATATGTATCGTCAAAGATCACTTCCCTATGGCATTTAGTGACTCTTAGGGATGTTTTGGTTCAGTGTGCCCAAAAATGTTCAAGCACTCAATAGGATGGGACAAGCTTGGAGCTATGGTTTACTTAGACACCCAGAGTTAATGGAATAGACAGTTCAATCTCATGACAAATGGTGAGAGATACGTGAGCAAGATATGTATGCCTAGGCCACTTTGTGCAAGATATGAGCAAAAGTTACTAATTAGGCCAAATTGGATCCTTTTAAGTTTTTGTTCAAGATAGCCTAGGATTAGGTGTTTTTAGTTTTTTTAAAATAGTTTGGAACTTTTTTCATGTCCTATAAGTGAAATCTAGTGAACTTTGCATTAGTTGCACTTTTTGTACAAAATTGCAAAAGTTGTAAAAGTTGCTTGAAAATGCAAATCTGAATAGAAACCTTTTATCCTTAAAAAGAATATTTTCCATGCTCTTATATTTGAGCATGGATAGTTACAACTTCAAAAACTTCCAATTGCAAAAGTTGCTCAAGTAACTTTTTGAGCACCATTGCAACTTTTGAGCAATTTTGCTCTTTAATTATTTAGGTCAAATGGGTCCATCTAGGACTATTCTAGGACCCTAGTTAAGATTCCTAGGACCTATCAGGTAACCAAAAAACTTATTTTCCCATGAATATTGAAAATAAATGAATAAGTAATTGGATACCAGCAACAGATATTTCAAAGACATTGAAAACAATATATATTATTGTTTCAAGAAAAATGAGGTACCAGTTCTGAAAATAAGAATGAAATGATTCCCATTTGTGGCATGGCCAAGAACTACCTTTTTTATATAGTGACCAACAATTGGCCTCACTCCCCATGCCTTCTCATTCATATGGAGGAAAGCTTAATGTATAGAGGAATATATACGTAGGAATTATAGCTACATCTATTAAATATACAAAGGAAGATATAGAAAACCTACTTAATAGAGAGATCAATCTAAGAGAAAAGGAAATTTAAGAGGAAAATGGTTATCTTAGTGCCATCTAGGGTATGCCAATTACTTAGGATGAAGAGACAAAACCTATAGCTATTGGGAAAGAGTGCACATATACACAGACACAAAATTTTCAGATAGAGAAGTAATGAGTGCTATAGATTTGTCCATGAAGCAATGTGAAGTGAAGCCTCAAATTGGCTCATTAGCAGGCAAAGAATCTGGTCACACACTTCATTCCAACACAATATATGTTTCAATTAGAAATTCCTATTCATCAACGGCCTTGTATTTACAAGACTTGGGAAGCTAGGATACTCAAGTTGGGGATGATCCTACAAAGTTCTCATCAAAATATATTAATGATCTTGACAGAACAACAAAAAGCTCATTGCCACCTTTAAATGGAGACTTTAGTTTAAATGGAGATTGTCAATTCCCAAAAATGTCCGAGTCAAGTAGATGACTAGTGTAGGAGCACCCATTCTAGACTCATCAAAGAAGGCATAGGTAAGGATACTACATAGTTCACTTAGGAGAGGTGTGATGTAGCAGTGCATGGTGGAATCTTCTAAAAGGCAAGCCACTAGGCAATTAGACAAGGTTGGAATCCTTCTAATTCCTCAAATGGAGGGTTTAGTGCTAGGAAACTTATCACAAGCATCAATAATGAACTTATCATAGGCTATCAAAACCCAAACAAGGTAGGAACCTAATCACTAGGTATGCCTAAGTTCAAAAGCACCAAAACATAAGGATTCTCCAAAAGCCTAATAATGGAACATACCCCCAAATATGAATGAAAAGAGAAAAATGACCATGGAATGGAATGGAAACACACCTTAGACCTATTAAGGTCTATATACAATAGATAAAGTAATTCTATTGTGCCCAAATAGAACTGATATACAGTTACAACAGTTTTCCATTGAAAAGCCTAGTGGCCCTTCAAACTATAAATTGAACATAATATGGAAAAACCCCACATGAAGACATAGTTCAAAGTGAGATTCAAATACCCTTTTAGGACATATAAAACATATGTAAACGTAACACATTAGAAGAGAGTAGAAGCCATTGTTGTAATAACATATGGAAAGTGTTGATAGGCATAATTAGTTAGCAGTTACATTATAGGTACCCTCTCACATGTTCCAATCTATAAAAAAATTATTGGAACATCTAGGGGCATGTGAAACAAGTCCAAATCCAAAGTTATAGTGACTACACAGTGAAATATTGAATGGCGCATGTATGGAGCCATACAACTAGGCTATGGTGGCGAAATTCATTCCTTGCTTGGACATCTATAAAACCTACAAAATCATGAAGTACACTGATAGAGCTTGCATTCAACTAAGGGTCATCAAAATCACATGGTGGAAAGTGCCAAAACAATAAGGCCCTAGGTGAAACCCTTGGTTTAATGCTGATTTCTAGGCACCTTCAGAAAAACTTGAATAGCTTGCAAACTACAAAGGATCATAACATAAAACCAAGTAGAAATGAAAGGAAACTCACCCCTATAAGTCTTTGGGTCATTGGGACATGTCCCAATGTTTGTACTAATCCATACAATGCTCTGAAACATAGAATTTTATAGGAAAAATAGGTTATTTTATTAATTTCTTCCCAAAATAAGTACATCATACCTATCACCCACCTTTAAGGGCTAATATAGGTTGTTCCCAATGGTTATAAGGTTGTTTTGAACCAACTAGCCCTTTGGGGAAGAGTTTTTTAAAGTTTAACAACTTTTTAAGAAGTTGCTCAAAAGTTGTCAAGTGACTTTTTCAGCAACTCTGAAAAGAAAGATAGTCAAACCAAACTTCCTAAAACCAAATTGTTCTAAACAACCCAATCTACCATGGAAACTAATATATTCTTCAAAAAAAAAGTCAAAAATTTCTTAAAACTTAGAAACTCTATATTTTTCCTTCAAATATCATGCTATAACATTTTGACCATACACAATGATATTAACTTCTCTCATTTTAGAGTCTGGAAAGTCTTTATATCTCCTCCTAGGTCTTTCCACTTCATCCTTAAGGTTTTCATCAGCCTCTTTTATGCTTTAAAAGGTAAATCCATAATTTCTTGCAAAATCAGCATTTTGCAAAAATTGCAAAATTACAATACAACAACTTTTGGATTTTTCTTGCTTTCTCAAGTCTTAACACTCCTAACTTGTTATTTAGGCTATCCCTTAGCAATTCAATGCTAGGGACCCTTCCCTAAGCTAATGACTCATCCCTTAGTTTAATCATTTCCCTATTGCAATGTATGCCTTGATTTTTAGGCCAAAATAGTGACTCTTCTAAGGACATTAACTAACATCCAATACCCTAACTACCACACCTAGGTCTAATGACACTTATTCTACTTACAAGGTTCACTTGGAGCATAATGCAACAAAAATAAAAAGGTGAGGGCCCTATTATTCAAGGTAACCTTGTACCACTCTTTCTCTCTATCCCTCTCTCCCTATTCAATCTAATGAACCTACTAGATCTACTTTACATTTTAATGTCTCAAGTATTACCTCGTGGTCTAACCTGTGAACTTTTAAAAGAGTCTTATTATGTGGTTTTCCACCAAATTTTATCAAGTGGACATTTGATGTGATAAAAAGGTTTGAATAATGAAGAATCTTCCTCTTTTTTTTCCAATCCTTGAATAACCAGAAGTTAGGGTTCTTCATAGAATATCATCTAAGTCATGTGTCAATTACAACCACTACACCGATATGGTACTCTAAATCTTCAGCATCTATAACTGAGTGGTCCAATTTTTGTTTGGCTTGGACACAATGACATAAATAATAATCTATCCCTTCTTCATTTTCTTTAGGTGTAATAACAACAAAAACATGGCCTACAGTGATAAATGTACAAAATGTGGTCATTAATTCAAAAAATACTTAGGTAAAAGTTATAAAGTTACATATTAAAATTACAAAGATATATAAATATAGATTACCAGGTTGCACTAGATCAGAAAAGTGGTCAAAGTCAATATGAATCCATCTCTACCATTTTCAATGCTTGTGGGGGATGATAGGTGTCAATTGGGTCCAAAACCCATATATCCCATTTGTTCACCCATTCAGTCGACTCATAATCATCTTGATTTTCCTCTGCACATGATGGATAATAGCATACTTTTTTTCATGTGTGGATAGTCCATGAATCTACATCAAAGCTATTGAAAGAGTGCAAGTCACTTGATCCTATTAGTGTGCAACAATTCTCATACGTTTCAATGTTAGCATTATCTATCAACCAAGAAAATCTATGAACTATAGACTCACCTTCCTTACCTAAACCCATTGTAGTGTTACACTATTGGATGATGGATTTTTCACCTATCAATATTACTCCATCTTTTTACTTTAGTTCTTCATGAGCTAAGGCTTTTTTTGATGCATGTGCCTATAGCATCGTGCTCTCCCTTTCCATGACTAGCCTCTATGAAATTCTACATATATTGAATTCTAGACAACCTGTGCATCTTGCTCAACCAATAGGACATCTGTGCATTCTTGAATTGAGATGCACAATTGTCTAACCAAATAATGTGCTGATGATATGGTATGCCCCTATTAGCCAAATCTCCATAAAATAGTTGAAAACAACCATGTACAAACTCTTTTAAATTTGATCGATCATCACTGATGTAAAAATGGTACTCCCTCAAAATCTTCCTATCACCTCTATACTTCTAGGTGAATGCATGAATGTTATATGAACAAATATGAAATCTTGTTGAGATGTATAATACTTTTCTTGCACATCATTTTGTGGTTGTAGTGTGTAGTTCTTTGTGAATTCTACAACCGAAATAATGGTATCCAGTGCAAACGTATCGTTGCACAACTTGAATTGCAAATCTAGTCATCGAGCTCTATGCATATGCCTTGCATTCTTTTAAATAATTTTTTCGCAAAAAATCTTCATGAACTCATAGACTAGAATCTTTTCAATGACTAAATCACATCTTTCACCCTATTTCCCATCTTTTAGAGAATATGTCACTATCTTTTATTTTTCGTAATCTACTATTTCATTTCCAAATGCATGTGTACTATTTATTCATTCACAAGTTGATAAAAGTTGCAAAGAACCACAAAATAAATGTGTATCATCCAAGCATGATGTCTTGTAAAAATTTTAGCTATCCTTTATTTCACATAAAATGTTGGATTTGAATTCCCTTGAAGATCTAGGTGGCTCATTCATGTCACAATCTTGCTAAACAAACTTAGAATGCAAAAACACACATATGTGCTTAAAAATATCAAAATGGTTAGAAAATTCAATGTGTATCCTACAACAACAACTTGTGCCTGTGTGATTTATCTTCACATAAAAAGGTTTACTCATCTAAAAAAATATTTAACTTATTTGAATTTGAGGATACATACCAATAAATTTTGCAAAAAATTGTGTTAGGTACAAATCCTTCTTCTTACAATATCTCTTTGATTAGGGGATACACATTTGTTATTTGTCCAAAAATCTTCTATCAATGATTTCAAAGCTTCACTAATTTCTTTATCCATTCATGGTAGTCTACCGCTAAATGTCCATAACTCATTTTTTGTTAGATCTTCAAATCTCTCATGCCTTAGCATGACTCTCCTTAGAGTATCTCTACCAATTTTCAATATTTTTCTTGTCTTTCTCATGAGTCAAGCTTTCTTCAATTGGGTACTTACTATTTTCAATGTAACTACTCGTCTTGTGATATTACTATCTTTGGTGTGTGATTTAGAACCCACTTTGTCATAAGCACTCATTAGATTCTTTACCATGCTTTTTTCATTTGAATTGTCCATCATTGTTAACCCAAGAATCTTCATGACAGGCCTTAATTTCAAATTCCTTATCATTTCAACAAATAATTGGCATTAACTTGTAATATTTAATTCTTCAAAGAATAACTTGCGCATATAATTAACTTTTCTTTGACAAGTATGCTTGTTAATCTTGTCAGGCATTGATTTCAAAATGTTAGTATCAATATTAATCAAATATTTTAGTCTTCTAAAAAAAATTTTAAAAGGTTTTATAATCTCTTCCATTCCCTCAACATTTTGAACATCAACATAAGGTTGAGTGCTTTGTGTACCTTGAACAAAAGATGATGTGTCTACGTCATTGGATCTACAAATTAGTGTCTCTTCAAAAAGAGATGATGATATGACTCCAACATTGGAAAATGGTGTATCTTCACAATTCAATTGTTTTCTTGAGCATAACAATCTCATTCGTTCTCTTTGTCTTTCTAATTCTTCCTTTTTGTTTCTTTGTATTGGTGGTTCTTGTTCCTCTTTGAAAGGAAATTCTTCATTATTGCTTTGTAATTTTTTTTGTTCATGTAGTAGTTTCATTTTGTCTCTTTTAATTGCCAAATCTCTCTTCCTCTCTTCAATTGTTTGAGTTTTTGGTTTCTCCTCTGGCATGATGATGATTTCTATATGTCAAATTATTCAAACATTTGAACTACTTACAATTTTTAAATTACAAATCATTCAAATACATATACAAATTACAATTATTTCAATGAATACACAATATATATTAAATAACTCATAAAATTTCTAACCATTTCCAAAAAAAAAATTCATTCAAACATACAAATTCCAATGAATTCACTATATATTAAACAACATGTCAAATTATAATCAAATTTATCTCTATATAACAACAAAGAATATTTAAAAAGGACTACACTAACCTTTTCTATAGAAAGAATATTCAAAAAGCCTTCAAATAGTGTATCCAATGATTGAGTTTGGTGTTTGATATCTTCAAATAGAATGAAAGAATATTCAAAAATCCTTCAAATAGTGTTTTCTAACTTCCAAGAGCTTGAAATCCATGTTTTCTAATTGAACTATAGAATTTACAATAGACAAAAAACAAAATATGGATTAGCAAGGGCCCAAACTTGTGTTATGACCATTTGTTGGCGTTCTCATATAGTGCATACATACTATAGTGCATATCCCCTATAAAAGGCGTATGCACTATAGTGCATACCCACTATGTCAAGAATAATCTCTCCCTATCCCACCATCCCCCATCCCCTACTCTCTCTCTCTCTCTCTCTCAATCCTCTTCCATCCCCTACTCTCTCTCACTCTCTCTCCTCAACCATTCCCTACTATCTCTCACTCTCTCTCTTCTCCCATCCCTTACTCTCTCTATCTATCTCCCTCGCCCACTGCCTACTCTCTCTCCCACTCTCTCTCCCATCCCCTACTCTCTCTCACTCTTTCTCCTCGCTCATCCCATACTCTCTATCTATCTCCCTCTCCCACTTCATCTCCCACCACCTACTCTCTCTCACTCTCTCTCTCCCATCCC